>JAMPIV010009247.1:0-464547 GCA_024509875.1 Oreohelix idahoensis
CAAGGCAAGCGAAAGCTCCAGATCCCCTTTGAGGGCAACAGGTCTGAAGATTGATCATGCTCCCACCGAAAACAGGGGAGTAGGTGTGGAGAGGCAGGAGAGGAAAAAATGCTCGCATTCTCTTCGGCCAACGAACGGCTGTATTTACCAACTAGGGTTACACCCGCTGCGAAAAATCCCTTTTCACTTGCAGCTATAGAGGGTTATTCAAGGCCACGCCCGTGGGACAGGTAAATACATACATAAGCAGCCTGAGTCCCAACAGATGATTACACTGCACATAACAGGCGGATTATCTACGCATGGCCAGTGAGTTCAGGCTGGGGCCGATAAACCACAAACAGGTGCGGATATCTATTTTAACCGGACCATAAACAGGCTACAGCGAATCTTGCGGTCGGAAGCAAGGTCAGGTTCACACCGGAAAAAAACGGAAGGCAATCGTACAGTGCCGACTGGCCTCGCAAAATCCCATTCGCTGAACGTCTATTAGACAGAGGGAAGAAATGAAATGAACTCGGAGCTAGCTTCATACAGTACTGACAGAAATCGAAATTGGATACGATTTGGTTTTATGATTATAGAAGGTTCTTACATGACATGTAACGGACAGACGATGGAAAAGATTAAATTACTGTCATTTTTGTCCGTTATTCCTCGAACTTTAAAAAGGGGGGCACTTGTTCACGTGAAAGATAATTTTATTTTCTCCATCTTGTCCATAATTTTATTACTCCTTTAAATTGTTCTGTTTTTCTGGGACATTTTGTTAATTTCTTCTTCTTTCCTTTTCTACCTTTGTGGCAAAACTTTCTCACCCTCCCAAACCCCACCCGGCCCCGTTTACGCCGGCCAGCTGCGGTCAGCTAAACGCTAGACGTAATGTTATCTAAACACGCACCTGTGGTACGTTCTGGACCAGAGAAACATTTGTCTCGGGTCCGCTTTAAAGTGTTAGAACGAGCCAAAGACGGTTTCTGTGAAAGAAACGGTTCGTTAGCGGCGGGTACCCTCTGTGGTCCAACAGGGGAATTTCTCTGGTCGCTTTTAAAACGTTTGATGACGAGCGGCTTGGTACCACTTTGAGGCCTGGGTAACGAGTGTGATCTGTTTCAGGGGAAGATAACAATCGCGGTCAGTCTTTGGGTTTTCGCCCCTTAGACAAGATAGAGCATAATGTTATGCATTTCTCTACCTGGGGAACTTTCGCACGATTTCTTTTGTCTTACTCTAGATTACGTCTTTCGCCGAACTTCTGTAGAAATAATGCAGGCCAGGTCCGGGTGGAGCGTCCCTTGTGATCTATAAGAGTAGACTGGTTTTAATAGACAAAGACATTCGTAAATTTTCCTGGCCCGTAGATGACCATCATGAGATAAGGCACACTTTAACACAGTACTAGAATGTGTTTGCCTATGTTCTAGTCATTTTCGGGGTGAGTTGACATATCTTATAATTATAATATATGATGTCGATTCATGTTAGCTTTTATATTATATATATGTTAGGAAAAGTGTGAATCGATTTATTTCTGATGAGGACTTCTCCTAGTAATTTATTCAGTGATAAGGTAGCGCTGTCTACGGCCTATTAAGTGGTGCTTAAACTGTTACGGTTTATCATGGGTTAAATGTTAACCTTACAATAACAGATATTAGGCGTAGAATCAGTCCACGAATGCTTACCATTGGGTTAAGAGTCAGCAAAATTAACTGTCATTTCTGTAAGATAATGTCAGGTGTGGATTGTTCACTTTAAAACTGAATAGTGAGATGCAGGTAATAACTCTGGATTATAGGAGATAGTCACTTATGCCTTTTTGATAGATAATTTTTAGTGGCAAGGGAGGATCATTTTTTTATGCTTACTTGTGTGGCTAGGCACTAGTCTATAACTTTCACTGAAAGCAGGTCACCAGGCATAGATATAATTCCTATCTTATGGATTTAGCCACCACTGTATTATTATAGCAAGAAACATTGCATTTTCTTTGTACTCATTTTGTTGGAACGCTAATATATTTTCCAAAAGGGGGACATACGATTTATTTGTGTAATATCAAATGCTGTAATCTGTTTATTGTAAATTCATTTAATGTTTGTACGATGAATAAGCAGATTCATTTTAACTGTAACTACAGGTTAGGTTTCCTGTATGTTGAGATTGGGAGAAGTGGAGTAGATTGTTGCTGTCAGAACAGTTACTGACAGGTACCTGGGGTGGTGCAAAAGATATTAAGCCTATGCGGTGCGCGTCGTTGATAATTGATATTTTTAAGGAACAGGAGTGACATGGTTAAAAGACAGCCCTAAACTATCATAGCAATAACTACAATAAATTTAATCCCATAGTGGAGCGAAACTTTCTGTATAAAGTTAGTGTGATTTATTATTTGCTTGAAGTAAAAGGGTGTCTCTTTTCGGGTCTCAGTTTCAGGGGAATCCCTGTGAATTGCTAGTCTAGTTTCCAGTCAGTACGAAAGATCTGTGTAGCCACGTGTTTCGTCTAGAGGGATTCTGAGGATATCTTAGATCTGACGAGTGCGTCGCAACGCCCCGTTCCTGAATCAAAACCCCTTTTTGTCATTGAAGTGTGTCCATAGTTAAGCTCTCAGCGTGGCATCGGAGCCTACGCAAAAATCTGGAAATCGCCAAATGCAGTAGTAGCTCTCTATTCGCCTATTTGGTATTACCAGCCAGAGCCTCGCGGGTTAACAGATATATCAAACCCGCCCACCAGCATCATGCCTATAGCAGGAATTCCATATCACCCGCCTTTTTTGTGCCTAATCGGGGGGGCACTCAGCAAACCACAGCCAAACCAGCTTTAAACAGGATTTACAGCCAAGAGGGAGCCTTGCGCGGATAAGCGCGCCTGGGTCTCTTTGTCCTCAAGCTGACTTCTTCTGGTTGTATTTTCTGGATATTTAAAAAAAACCTCCAAACGCTGTATGAGCCAGCCATCTACAGGACAGAGTTCTCAGCCCCACTCGCGTTCTAGTAGGGGGAACTCTATCGGTCCCAACGATAGCGCCTATCGATACAGTGATTTTATTCATGGTTTTAATCTCCATCGGCTCGATGGAGGGAGATATACGAAAAAAAACCACTTTACTGGAGCTGTTTCCCTTGAGTCCCGAAGCGGACAGGCTGTCGCTAAGTTCATTCGTTGGTCTGCAGGAGAAATCGAACAGGCGTCCCCCAGCCCACCTCGCGCCGAGTAGGGGGGGGAGTCACCAATGATTAGTTACCAAAACAAGGACAGTTTTGCAGGCTTATTAGTCCCTCACGAAGGTTCTACAAAGTAACACACTGGTCGGACGATTTGCATTTCTGTGTCTCCGAAAAGGTACGGGAACTGCCACGCAGTTTATTCATTTTGGTAAAAACAGAAGGTAAATAGAGGTTCATCCATCCCACCTCGCGCCAGTAGGGAGGAATTCACCAATGATAGGGCCTAGACAGATGATTTTTATTCAGGTCAATTCCATCACCCATGGAGGATTTGTCACGAAAAAAAACAACACTTTACTGGAGCTTATTGCATCTATAGTCCCGAAAAGCGGGAGGGGGTCGGACTGGACACTCAGTGGTATTTCCATCTCTCTGTGTGTTTCTACAGGTTTAATGAATGGTGGTGTGTGTGTGGGTTGTTGGTGATATTTGCCATTTATTTTGGTTATTGATTGATTTATTGAGGTATTTTTATGTTGTTGTGATGATATGCATTATTTTCATGCATTTCTTCTTTAATAAATTTTACACATTTATTAATGCGCTGTTCACGACCTTTCCATCCTTATTTGTATTTTTAGCTCTTTACTAGAATCTCTATGTATGATAAGAGAAAAGAGTGAGAGCCGGAGATGCTTAGACAGTAAAAGTGAGTTGAGGCCTGGAGAGAGAGAGAGAGAGAGAGAGATCCTTTGAATAAATCTTTCTTCCACGGTTGTCTCAAGTCCATCTCCTATTTACACCTTATCTTAAAAGTGTAATCTATAAAAACTCGGTTGTCGGTCCAATAGGTCCAGTTTCTTGTAATGTCTAGGCCTAATTGACCATCCTTCAATGTGACAAAAAGTTTGAACATGCTCTTTTGTGTGATCTCTCACACATTCAGCCCTCCGGCAGTATCTTTTCTTTTTCTTCATTTTTCTCACTCATTGCTTTTATTTGGCATAACTAATGCCTTTTCATTTGTATTTTCACTATTTTGCTCTATGATGGACATAGCATAGTGAAGTCTCTAACAAGCCACTCCCCTATGGCAGTAATTGCTACGGGAGTAATGCGTATCTTATTGTTTATCACTCCTCAGACGTATTACGCTTCGCAAGGTTTGGTGACCCGGCCGGCGATAATATTTTATCACAATATCGGTCTGACCACCCTTTCAAGCGGCGGGGCTTGGTTATCCAAGGAGGTTGAATAGACCCAGATTTGTTTGTCTGGCGAAACATATGATAACCCGTTCATGTAGGCAGACAAATGTGATATAATCGCTTCCGGTCCTTGGTTAAAAAGTAATCATGGATTTATTACATTTTAGACAATATGAGTCTACAAATGTGTTGGTGAGAGTGTATGCAAGACATCAGATATATGGTACCATATATGGTAATACGTGACCTTTGCAGGCACGCACCTTACTTCACGTGGGGACTATTTTGAAATATCACACCCTATCTGCATGATTTGAAATGATTGGATCTTTCTGATTAGATTCATAACATCACTTGAGGGAATATAGGCTGACAATTTCACAGCTTTATTTCTCTGTGATTTGCACGCTCGCCAAGACAACATCAGACCTCGCCACAGTGAAAACTAGATTCATAATTCCTAATTGTTATCCGGACCTTTTATTGGAGAACCAGATAAGACTTATAAAGCACAGGAAATCTCTTTCAAATTTTAATAAGGAACACTGGCACTAGGACATTGAAGAAACACGAAGTCAGAGGGGGCAATCTATTGTAAAATTAAAAGAAATCCCAGACCCGTGTAGTAAGAGAACGATTCGTATCTTTTATTCATCTGTGCGAGAAGTCTGTAGCCAGGATTGGCTTATTCGTGGTACCAGCAGAACGTACTATTTCTGGAACACGACGGGATCAGTGGCCTACGCTTTAATACAAAGGACGCACTGTGTAGACTTTCCTTGAAGTTTCTTGGAGACGAACTACACCCGACAACCTTGACCAGAGACAAGTGATCAGTGTGAAAAGACAGAACCGTCATTGGCAGCTAAGTTCAAACGTATGCTGCCACCTGAACTTCTTAACCATTTTCGCAATCCCCAAATACGAGGATGATAGCTTTTCTTTATCCATAACTATACAAATTATTTTCAAACTGTTAAAACTAAAGTGATTATTAAATTTTGTTATTTAGTAATGTTACAAATTTAACTTCGATTTAATCTTATGTACTACTTGTTTGTCTCAGTCAAAGTTACTAAACACACACTCTAAACATATATATATATATATATATATATATATATATATATATATATATATATATATATATATATATATATATATATATATATATATATATATATATATATATATATATAATAATTCCACTGATTAACTCAGCTGTGGGGGCTTAACGAGCTAGAACAACCATTGCTTGAAATCTTCATAAACGTGTCGGCAGATTATAGAATTAACGTCCTAGCGACAGCCAGCATTGTTTTCGCTTATCTGAATATCTTATGAAGACTCCCCCCATGTGATAGAAGCTTTACTATTCTTCTATCGACATTTCTGCCAAGAGTAATCTTGTGTAAAGATAGACTCCACTGAAGCCTATAATAGATACTCTTGAGTTTTGGCCACTGTTGGACCACTACTGCAAAGCAGGGGAGGCAATATCGTCACATTCACTGATTGTTTTGATCGTTAACTTTCGTTTGAAACCATATTGACTCCTGGATTTAGAGAGTGAAGTGTTTGTGTACGACTGTGTAACACACTTCCAACCAGACAGTCAGCTCAAGGATTAAAGCGTAGGAGTGGAATGACCACCTGAGTTGTTGTTGTTGTTGTTTTTTTTTTGCGTTTATTGCTTACACGGCTATTGTGAATCCAGACGTTCTGTTTGCCAAGATACATAACAAACTGTCCGTTGGGGACATGGTCAGCCAAATAATTGCCACAACTCAGGTTTGTTGCCTGATACGTTATTCGTTTGCACAGGACCTGTCGGAAAATATCAATGTGGTGACAAATTAAGACATGGACAGGGAGATAACGAATGGGATTTTAGAAGCACGAAAATGATGTAATCGTTACCGGCCAGATTTTGTTGTAATAGATAATTACAAGAAAATGAAATCTTGAAAGAGTTTATCCGTAACAGATCTAAGAAGTAGTGAGTGTAAACATGATAAAAGTCAACGAAAGAGGCAAAACCTTATATGAAAAGTCAGGCATGAATTCGTAGATGACATGCAGAAAACATTAGTTTATTTTTGTCTTGAAGAAGATTCTAGATAAAAGGGTAGTGGGAGATAGACCGCTACCAAAACCAGTAAGTTGTTTGTCATTGGTTTAGCATTTGAGATGTTGACGATGATGATGATATAATCCCTTTAGCTGTGAGCAGGTAGCTCTTGACAGCCCATTGCCTCTCTGACAAAGGTACAAATCTTCCTCAGTTGTTGTGTGTAGAGTGTATTGTTGATGGTTGGGTGCGATGGGAGTAGCTGGTGTCGCAGGTCAGTTAGTCTTTGGCACTGTAACAGTAGGTGTTCAACTGATTCCTTATGGTGGTGGCAGTGCCTACAGTTTATTTCACGTAGTGGGTCTATTCTATTTAAATGTTTATTGACGGGGACATGGCCTGTTCTCAGCTGGAAGATTAGACTCTGATCTCTTCTTTTCAGTTGTATAACTAGATCTTGAGGGTTTGGCTTCGCTTGATGTTTAAAGAAAGGACGCCCTGTCTGGGAGGTAACCCCATTGTTTAGCCATTCCTGCCTATAATTGTTTCTCAGGATCTGTTGACAGGTTTTCAGTGTGGTACTTGATGGGAACTGGGGCTGTGCTGCTCCACTTTTGGATAGTTTATCGGCTTTTTCATTTCCTGGGACTCCGGTATGCCCAGGGATCCACTGGTGTGTAACTTCGACAAATGAACAGCTGGTCAATGTATCTGCAAATTTTATTAACATCAGGAGACATTTTGCTTTCTGAAAAATGCATCTATACCCCCTGAAATCATATACGGTTGCCTTCCGGTTTAGTGGCAGCCCTCTTTGCTCCAATGTGTGACAACACATAAGGGAGTATTTTTCTCTTATTTCTGTAGTTTCATGTTCTTCACTTAATTCTCACTTTATTTCCCTCCTGTCTCTAGTTTTTTCTGTCCCTGACGAAGGCGTTGTGGCCGCAACGTAGGTTTTTCTTGTCCTTTCTCTTTGTAAGACGTATTACTATTTGTGCGTTTTTGTAATTTTTGTTCATTCTACTGAAATCATATACAAGCATATGAGATGTTAAAATACAACATCTCTGATTGGACTTCACCTCCACGTAGCAATGTGGATGCGTGGGCCGAGTGTTGCTTAAAATCTACAACATTTTGAGATTACTTCACTGCTAATTCAACTCGTTAAGAAGACAGTTCGGACAAGCCAGGATAAAGAATACAATCAGGATTCTAATTTAAAGTATCGGACAACGTCTATTGTAAAGTAATACTCCAGACCACGCGTAAGAGGCATCTGAACTAAGTTGCCGAAACTATCATTCTGAGCAAGAAGTCTGTAGCGTTCAAAGATTATTTGGGGTGAGTTGTACATTTTATAATTCTATATTTTGCAATATTAACATGTGAAAATTGCTAGTGGATGTCCAAGTTCATAAGAGGCAGGCAACCTCAGCATTTAGAATGATGGTTTCATGAGCCACCACTGCAAGAGCTGGCGACTGCTTCATGCAGGTTTCTCACACAGAACCAAACGCAGAGATAGTCCCAAGTTTCAAGTGGAGCAGGGAGTGGAAGATGACAGAAATAATGTACTTAATTATTATATTAACCTTTTAACTAGTGTTATGTATATGTAAACATGTTTTATATAAATGCAATGGGTGTTTTCTGCTAACTGGGATTAACATTAATGCTCAGAGAAGGTAAAGTTCTGAGGCTGATGGGATGCTGGAATGAAAGGGAGGGGCACCTGATTTTTGTGTTAGGAGACCTAATACTCAGAAGGGATATTTGTTTCTCTCTCATTTCATGATACTAGTTTGTGGTACCAAATGGTTGTACTAGTCTGTGGAACAAATGTATGGTATAAGTGGCCATCAGTTGAAGCTAGACACCAACATCAGACAGGTCTTGGAGACGCTGGACCATCTTCGTAATTACCACATGATACTATGAGGGATGTGTTACCGACACCAGACTTGACCAGTGACGAGAAGATCTGCAAAGAACTAGCATCGATGGGAGCAGAAGCCAACCGACACATTCTTGGCAGCTAAGTACCCATACAGAGCCGCCAAACGAACTCTTATAATTTTGTTCTTAAAAAACCACTTACCAGATCATCACCTGTGATTAATACTTAAAGGCTATACTTTGTTCAGCAACGCTTTTATTTATTTTAAATCCGTTAACTATACTGAAGCACATTAAAAACGCACCACTTGTATAATCCAGGAACAGAGTGTGAAATGTAAATATAAGTGTGTACAAGTTTACATATTTGGAATCTTTATTCATTTTCCTATGAATCCATGCTGGTCATTAATTTGTACATTTGATTGTTATGAAATTCATTGCATTCTGTGCAGGCAAGGGAGAAAACCAAAAATACAAAAAATGCACGTGCGTTATCCTGCTGGAGAAGCTGCAAGTCTGGATAAATTGTGAACGCAGGAGCAGCCAGTGCATCCAGAACCTCATCTCGATATGTCACAGAATTAACATTTCCACGGAAGACGTGAAGAGGCAAGCGATGGTGAAAACTGAATCCTCCCCAAATGTGAATACTGCCACCTCGAAATCGGTTGACACAGCAATCTGCAAAGCGCTCTTCACACCGTCGCTAAATCCGCATACGTCCATCTGCAAAGGATATGTTGAATCTGTTCTCGTCTGTGAATAGGACAGCATTCCACTGCAGTCTAGTCCATCTGATATGTTGCTCTGCCCATTGCAGGCGCTGCTAACGATGTCTGTGAGTCAAGTTTGGCCCAACATAAGGTCGTCTTGCAGTAAGGCCTGTATCTCTGAGTCGTCGTATGACTGTCATTCGAGAGACTTGCCCATGTCTACCCATTATTGCTCTTGCTGTTTGACTTGCCGGGAGAGTACGATTCCTTAGGTGACTCAGCACAATATGACGATCTTGCGCAGGGGTAGTAACTCGTGGTTGGCCACTCCGAAGTCTATCCCGGGCACTGCCAGTGGTTCCGTAACGTTCATTGAGACGAACAATAGTGCTGTGGTGGCAATTCATCCTTCTGGCAATGGCCCGCGAGCTCATTCCGGTCTCCAACATACCAATGGCTCGTTGGCGGTCGTTTTCAGATAGTCGTGGCATTTCAAGCACATGTACTGGGTGTTTTGTCTCAACGGCCTTTTTATACCGAGTATACTGCCAGAACGCGTACACATTTTCAGGGTCATAGCTGTTGGGAATCGTGTTGCACGTGTAACTTTCATCGTTTTCATGTAGTCTGTACACACACCCGTGGGTTGAATCTTGCACTTTCCATTCCAGCAGCCATTCGCTCTCTACCTCATGGCAAACACGGGGAAAATCCATTCCCACACTTTTTTTTGCCAGCTTCTCGGCATCAGTATATATAATAGTGGTGCGTTTTTAATGTGCTTCAGTATATAAGTGATTATTAAACTTGTAAATGTATATATACAAATTTATAGTTGATCTAATCATTTTTGAGTGAACTGCACATGTATGTCTCAGCCATTTTAAATACATATAAACAGAGCTATTGAATTAAGATTTTGCTGATTTAAATCAGTTAAGGGCTCATCAAAGGAGCAAAATTATCTTCTCCTCATAGAAGGTCTGGGAAGATTCTAAGCTCATTACGGCCTTCATTATATCAGCTGAGGGGCTTGATTTTTTAATTCCTATGAGGCTCCCTAGAATTGAAGAATCATTTTTCAATATGCATCTCTGCCAAGAGTAATCTTGAGCGAAAGGTAGGTACCTTTGAAGACCCTCAGTAGATACTTTGAGTTTTTGCCACTGTTGGACGACCACTGCAGAACAAGAGGAGAAATCCAGTGATACCTGCCCAGGACAGAGCAAGTTCAAAGGCGTTTCGGAATCTCACAAAACATTAAGGAAGACCTGATCAAAGCAAAGGCAAGTAGCCACAAATCAAGGGAACAGAGGATATATATAAACCAACCCACAATGCATCATTAAGTAAATCAATTAGCCAGGGGGAAGAACAAATTAAGTCAAGAAGAAAAAGGAAAAAAGGAAAAAGGGAAAGAAAAAACCAAATTAATTAAGAACAAAAAAGAACAAAAATTAAGATCAAAATAAAGAAAAAGAACAAAAATTTTTTAATTTATAATTTAAATTTAAGTCTTTTCTTCCCACCCCCCCCCACCCCCCCCCCCCACCCCCCCCCCCACCCCCCCCCCCCCCCCCCCCCCCCCCCCCCCCCCCCCCCCCCCCCCCCCCCCCCAGGCAGCCAGAGACAGATTTCAATCTCATACAAGGGTCGCGTCTGCCAGATTAAAATAATGCCTAGCCTTGCAAAGCCTGCAGCGGTGAACAGGCATCTTTTTTGTACTTGAGTAAGGCAAACACTATCCGACTTCTAATTGGTTGGAATGGGGGAGGGGGCCGTGTGGATCAAGAAAAATCGATTACATTACTCTGGCGTAGTGAGACGACAATTAGTGTGTGTATGTGTTGTGGGTGGCCAGGAGGGTTGAATGAGAGTGAGACCCCGAAAGAGACAGATAGGAGTAATCAGACAACAGTCAGGATGGAAACAGATGTATTGCTGAGTAACACGTACGTTAGAGAGAGAGAGAGGGAGAGAGAGAGAGAGAGAGAGAGAGAGAGAGAGAGAGAGAGAGAGAGAGAGAGAGAGAGAGAGAGAGAGAGAGAGAGAGAGAAGGTGGACGTATGCATAACTTATATAGATATGTGGCACAGACAGAATAACAAATCAGATAACAGTCTGAACGCAGAATGATGTACTGGTGAGTGAGCCACATGTCAGAGAGATAAAAGACAAGATGAACGTAGAACTGACAGAATATGTCAGAAGACGGAAGAATGATAAATCAGAGAACAAACAGGATTATTCACAAAGCAGTGATATAAATACCACAAAGAAGAGACCATAAACACTCCGACAGATATATAATTGACTGGCATGAATGAGTGTGATTGAGAGATGGAAGGATCAGATAGTCGACTAAAGGCTGATGCACAGTTTAATATGTGGAAGATTCGAGTGAGAGAAGGGAGAATCGGGCTGATGTACAGCTGAGTGACATGAATGTTTGAGACAGGATGTGACATCATGTCAGCTTTAGATTTAGACGGCTGCTTCAAATCCCCAGTGCATTCCACGCGGTGTCAAAGTAACGTTGTCTCTAAGTGACAGTGCCTCCAAGTTCTGAAGTGGACAGTCAGAACTTATCAGCTCTTAAAATGATCGTGACGCCATGTCCCTCAGCACGTGACAGAAAAGTAACAGAATTTACATGTGATCGTCACGCCTTGTTCTGGAGGGAGTCAGAGGGAAGATCTAGACTTTACGTATTATCTTGATTTCACGTCCCTGAAAGGGGTAATTGGAAAGTAACAGCGTTTATATTATAGAAGATCGTGACGTCATATCCTGTTGAGGATAACAGGTAAGTAACAGCGTTTACATATGACCTTGAAGTCATATATGAAGAGGGAAAATAAGAAAGTTCACATAAATGCCATGTTCAGATCAAGAAATTTGTTAACAGTTCTAGTTGGTCCCTGTGATGCTCATGTGCTTGTAGCAATACACAGAGGGGCACATTTCACAATTTCCAAATCCTGATACCGAGCGCATCCTGATACCGAGCGCTTTTCACGCCAGAAGCCGTATACAATAAATAAATATATATATAAGGTACCTGCAGTCGCTATATGATCTATATCAAGTATATAAACAAAGTACCTATATGATATATATCAAGTATATAAACAAAGTACCTACGGTAGCTATATCAAGTATATAAACAAAGTACCTATATGATCTATATCAAGTATATAAACAAAGTACCTACAGTCGCTATATCAAGTATATAAACAAAGTACCTGCAGTTGCTATATCAAGTATATAAACAAAGTACCTACAGTCGCTATATCAAGTATATAAACAAAGTACCTACAGTTGCTATATCAAGTATATAAACAAAGTACCTACAGTCGCTATATCAAGTATATAAACAAAGTACCTAAGGTCGGTATATCAAGTATATAAACAAAGTACCTACAGTCGCTATATCAAGTATATAAACAAAGTACCTACAGTCGCTATATCAAGTATATAAACAAAGTACCTACAGTCGCTATATCAAGTATATAAACAAAGTACCTATATGATCTATATCAAGTATATAAACAAAGTACCTATATGATCTATATCAAGTATATAAACAAAGTACCTACAGTCGCTATATCAAGTATATAACCAATGTACCTACAGTTGCTACATCTAGTATATAAACAAAGTACCTACAGTCGCTTATATCAAGTATATAAACAAAGTACCTATATGATCTATATCAAGTATATAAACAAAGTACCTACAGTTGCTATATCAAGTACTGTATATAAACAAAGTACCTACAGTTGCTATATCAAGTATATAAACAAAGTACCTACAGTCACTATATCAAGTATATATACAAAGTACCTACAGTCACTATATCAAGTATGTAAACAAAGTACCTACAGTCGCTATATCAAGTATATAAACTAAGTACCTACAGGCGGGTATATCAAAGTACCTAGTATATAAACAAAGTACTTATAACTAATGGAGCCGCGGTAGCATAGTGGTTAGTGCACTGGCTTCCTAGCGCAGTGGTCTATGGTTCGATCCCCATACAAAGAGGTGGGTACCTATATGATTTTAGGTAAACAAAGTACCTAAGGTCGGTATATCAAGTATATAAACAAAGTACCTACAGTCGCTATATCAAGTATATAAACAAAGTACCTAAGGTCGGTATATCAAGTATATAAACAAAGTACCTACAGTCACTATATCAAGTATATAAACAAAGTACCTACAGTTGCTATATCAAGTACATAAAGTACCTACAGTTGCTATACCAAGTATATAAACAAAGTACCTATATGATCTATATCATGTATATAAACAAATCCTACCCTAGTGTGTACCGACGTCGTCAAGATAAACAAAGTATAAGGGGTATATCCTAAACACCTACATTCCCAAGTATATAAACAAAGCCTCAATGGGCAAGTATATGTAACAAAGGGTTCAGTCACTTTTTTATTTTTTTTCAAGTATATGATTTATATCAAGTATATAAACAAAGTACCTACAGTCACTATATCAAGTATATAAACAAAGTACATATATGACCTATATCAAGTATATAAACAAAGTACCTACAGTTGCTATATCAAGTATATGAACAAAGTATCTATATGATCTATATCAAGTATATAAACAAAGTACCTAAGGTGGGTATATCAAGTATATAAACAAAGTACCTATATGATCTATATAAAGTATATAAACAAAGTACCTACAGTCACTATATCAAGTATATAAACAAAGTACCTACAGTCACTATATCAAGTATATAAACAAAGTACCTAAAGTCACTATATCAAGTATATAAACGAAGTACCTATATGATCTATATCAAGTATATAAACAAAGTACCTAAGATCGGTATATCAAGTATATAAACAAAGTACCTATATGATCTATATCAAGTATATAAACAAAGTACCTACAGTCACTATATCAAGTATATAAACAAAGTACCTACAGTCGCTATACAAGTATTGTACCTACAGTCGCTATATCAAGTATATAAACAAAGTACCTACAGTCGCTATATCAAGTATATAAACAAAGTACCTACAGTCGCTATATCAAGTATATAAACAAAGTACCTACAGTCGCTATATCAAGTATATAAACAAAGTACCTATATGATCTATATCAAGTATATAAACAAAGTACCTAAGGTCGGTATATCAAGTATATAAACAAAGTACCTACAGTCGCTATATCAAGTATATAAACAAAGTACCTATATGATCTATATCAAGTATATAAACAAAGTACCTACAGTCACTATATCAAGTACCGTATATAAACAAAGTACCTACAGTCGCTATATCAAGTATATAAACAAAGTACCTACAGTCGCTATATCAAGTATATAAACAAAGTACCTACAGTCACTATATGAAGTATATAAACAAATTACCTACAGTTGTTATATCAAGTATATAAACAAAGTACCTACAGTCACAATATCAAGTATATGAATAAAGTACCTAAGGTCGGTATATCAAGTGTATAATCGAAGTCTTGTAGTTCCCCCAGTCAAGTACATGAACAAAAGTACATGTATACAACACTAAAAACCTTACCATTTTCATGTATGACCCCTTCTCTTACTGGGTAGAAAACTTTCATCCTCCCAAACAGCCGGTCTTCAAGATCTGAATCGTTATTTTGATGTTGCTGAAGAGATGGCGCTGATGGTATCCGAAACTGGTCTAGTTGAGGGTGGCTGCGGTGAAGGTGATGATTCTGTTGTGGATTTTGTTGTTGCTGTTCGTTCAAGGCCGCGACATCATCGATGGTTATCTGCTCTGCAAGTTCAGACAAGCTCTCGTCTAAGATACGACCTCGTTTGTTTAAGGTCAAGAACAGTCTGCGCTTCAGCTTCTTCATCATGCTGTCCAGCCAACGTATCGAGCGCGTGCACAGGTGACGTGAGCGGAGCAGACCTCACCAATCTGTTATCGGAACGAAGTTCCTCAGCCAGTGTCTGTACTAATGAAGATGAAAGCTCCCGGTATTGATTGGGAAGATTATCCAGTGACTTGCCCAGCTTCCCTCTGACTAGGTCAAAGGTGTGCCCCTGACCTGACCCTTTTAGGGTCAAATGACCGTAATTACTCCACGATGGTAAGTGGGTGTGGTGCCTGGACTAAAAAAAACATGGGTCCCTGAGACAAAAAGAAAAAAAAACAGGCGTCAGGATATTAACTCACATTATTGAACGAGAGTGCAGAATTAACTGATTAAACTAGATAAATACGACTACGGAACAAACGACTAAGCAATGCTTCTGTAACTTTTTCCAAATCTGCCTTCAGGTTACGTTTTTTAGACAAAAGCTAAGAAGGTAAACCGCACAAAATGCAACGGAATTCAAAGGCAAACCATCCTTGCATCTATTAAACGGTCAAATTGGCGTCACGATCTGAATACTTTACATATATCAGTTTGTCAACCATATGGTTCCAGCTCTCCACGCCTTCCATGCGATGACAGTTCCGCTGTGGAGTTTATTCTTCGTGTATTCTGTTGATCTTTCTGTCACCATCGTTATCGTTACAAGATTTACAACCCTACAGATTCTTCTTCACTGGCTGGCGAGCTGCTTAAGAAGCGGATTTCCTCAGTTTGTGCTAAATCCACCATTACTTTTGCTTTGCTGGTTGCTCTGACTGTGACAAAGTTGAAGGACCAGACAATGGCATTAAAAAAAAAACAGAATATAAAAGGCAAGAAGAGCTTTCATTGCGTTGAGAAATATAAGGGATGGGTCTGGAAAAAAAAAAGAAAAAAGATGATTCGTCTTACGAGGACAAAAGACAAAGAAAATAGCCAACTTTACGGCCATAAGGCCTTCGTCAGGGAAAGGAAAGAAAGTGAAGGCTAGATAGGACACATAAGAACCTAAATAAATATAAAAATTAAACCTAGGTACTCTCATTTTTATATTTTTTAAATTTTTTTATTTTTGTATATTATTTATATATTTTTTAAATTTTTATATTTCAATCAACATTTACTGCATTATCGGAGGTAACTTCAATCAACATTTACTTCATTATCGGAGGTAACTTCAATCAACATTTACTACATTATCGGAGGTAACTTCAATCAACATTTACTGCATTATGGGAGGTAACTTCAATCAACATTTACTACATTATCGGAGGTAACTTCAATCAACATTTACTACATTATCGGAGGTAACTTCAATCAACATTTACTACATTATTGGAGGTAACTTCAATCAACATTTTAACATTATTGGAGGTACTTCAATCAACATTTTACATTAGGTAACTTCAATCAACATTTACTACATTATTGGAGGTAACTTCAATCAACATTTACTACAATATCGGAGGTAACTTCAATCAACATTTACTACATTATCGGAGGTAACTTCAATCAACATTTACTACAATATCGGAGGTAACTTCAATCAACATTTACTACATTATCGGAGGTAACTTCAATCAACATTTACTACATTATGGGAGGTAACTTCAATCAACATTTACTACATTATCGGAGGTAACTTCAATCAACATTTACTACAATATCGGAGGTAACTTCAATCAACATTTACTACAATATCGGAGGTAACTTCAATCAACATTTACTACATTATTGGAGGTAACTTCAATCAACATTTACTTCATTATCGGAGGTAACTTCAATCAACATTTACTACATTATCGGAGGTAACTTCAATCAACATTTACTACATTATCGGAGGTAACTTCAATCAACATATGCTGCATTATCGGAGGTAACTTCAATCAACATTTACTGCATTATCGGGAGGTTTAAAGCCATCCAATTTGAAATACACAAAACAATTACCAGGAGAGACAGAATGAGAAATTATGACATCAGAAAAATTGCACGATCTACATTCTGTATAACAAAATATAGACAGAAAATGAGGTGGTATGGCCATCTTATGAGAATAGAGCCAGATGAAATACCACTACGTATCTACAACAGTATAAGATCTGGTTTTAGAACACAAGGAAAAACAAGAAGCGGATGGACAGTCTCTATCACAGAAATCCTACATCAACATTGGCTCACACCAGCCCATGTGACATACTTGGTTCAAACGTCAGCGCCCCACAACGGTAAATGGCAAAAGTGGACAGAAAAACTAACTACAAACTATTAAAATCACGAACCACAGAGCACGGAAATTAACATCATATGTGGAACCTAGTATTGTGAAATCTTTAACACTTCACTATCCTACGGCATTATCTGCAATGGGCCTATCTTTACTTTTTTTTAAGTACGAATACGGAAAAAAAACACAAAAAAAATTAATTAATTAATAAAGATCGAGGCAGATATTGCAACCACATAATAAGGATGGATGGAGGTGAAAGAAACGACGACAAACGTTAACTTTCACTCACATATAATGAGAAGGGCGGAGAAGCCGAAGATAATATGGACATGAACGACATAACAGAAAGACTAAGGAGCTAAAAGGTCATGACCAAAGCTACATTTCTGTTTGCACATTGGTTAGTGAAACCGACCAATGATATTCTCCTGTTATTACTGTAATTCAATGACTTAACTAGACGCAAGCCTTAACGGTGTTTGTCGTGTGTGTAATCTGGCCTATACTTGTTAATATGAAATTTATGGTATTCACAGTAGCTATAAAAATGCTCGGATAGTTCGGGTCTAATATTTCAAAGTCGCAAGTTGTGTCGTGAAATCGACTGTTTCCAGCGATGTGATCTGCCGGGGACGATTTAGCTGGTCGTCTGTTATAACACGGTCTCTGTCGAAAGGAGACGATGGCGTAGTTCGGACCGACCTGCAGTGACGGGATTATGCATATGCAACCTAGACTTTAGCCTAAGGCCTCGCGCATAAATATATGCTCTGTCGATACAAATGGAATGTATTTAAAAGGGGCCTTGCAAGTTCACGCTTGCCTACAACTTAATACTGCCGCTGTCGACCTGCATCCAATCTCCGTCTTACTTATTTCTTCTCTTACTTAGCTGTAATCTAGTGACCTAAGGGAGCAGTAGCCATATTCTTTGTCTCCTTCCTCATACCCCCCCCCCCTCAACTACACGGGGCTCTGAAATGAACTCGGTGGTAAGCAACAACAGCAGAGCTTGTCTCACAGGGAACAAAAGGCATAGATGATGATGACGACGATAATGATGGTGATAACGATGATGATAACGATGATGATAATGATGATAACGATGATGATGATAACGATGATGATGACGATGATGATAATGATGATTGTCGTACAGATAGGTTGTGAGTTATTTTTGGCCCGTCTGAGTAGAGTGGATGGTGATAAGTACGTGAGAAAGGTGTGAGAAATAGATTTCACGGGTAATAGCTTAAGGAACAAAATATGTCTATGGAATGAGTAAGTTTTTCTATTCCAACCTATCTATACGACTATAATTTAGTACAAGACAACCTTGCCCTCCTCATACATATAAATATAAGTTTAACTACAAACACACACACACACACACAGCTATGTGAGAACAAGACACACAAACGTGAAAAACTACGGTTAATTGGGCATGGGTCTGACCAACACACAAAGTTAAGTTTCATTTGTTGTTTATTATGATTTAAACTTGACAACATCAAATATCTAAAGAACGATCAAATAAAAAAATCAGAGTTACATACATATGAAATAGCGGAATAAATGTGCCCTCCCCTTATGGAGAAATGAAAAAAATATTCACTCTCTCTTTCATACAGTGGCCACTCAATCACTCTTACCTACTCTTGGTGATATCCCTTGGAATTACAATTTTTCCTGACTATATAAAATGTCAGGTTTATTTCCCAAATTGGCCCCAGTCCATCCTCTAACAAATAAAGACTAGTGAGGTGAACGCCGAATCTGGTGTGGGTTTTTCCTGGATGAACACAATGTCACCGCCAATAGTTGATGCAAGAGCGTGATCTTGGGGTTCACAGTTAAAAGAGGAAAATACTTCCAGTATTGGGAAACATCTGGTTGCTAAAAATGTTACAATTGATAAATGATGATAATCCTATCGGCTGGCTCTATGGTAGAGTGCCGATTCTGAAACAGCGTAAAATTCTGGATGCTACGCTTGAATACGACTGTCAGAAGTCGGGAATAAATGTTATTTTGTTTCACACCCCAGTGGGCTGAAAAAATTGAAAAATATTGCTGGGTTTGTTAAGTCCAGTTAAATTTACAAGTTAAAATGTTTCTCATGTATCGTTGGCAAATACTTGCTCACCAATGAAATTGGTGACGCACAAGCCAAGAAAGAAGACAACATTAACCAATCAGTAAAAAAGAAAAAAAAAGAAAAAACCGTTGGACGCCCTTGATCAGGTCTGCTAGGAATATTTAAGAAACATTTATGGAAAAATGCTACTATTCTATATAGCTATATATATGCACACAGACGGGGACAAGACAATCTCTTACACACTCCGACAGTCCTGATTGAATTTAAAAGGCACACGGTGTCTTTAGCCTACCCTATCGCCCGTCGCTAGCGCTGAGTTTTCAGGTCGGAGGGAGTTATGCAACTCTCCCCGCCCCTTGCTCGCGCTTAACGATCAGCGTACAATGTCAATTTTCACAAACTATCGCCGGTCGTTAGGTAGCTATTAATTTGTCGGCGTCTGATAGTTTAGTCGTATGGTATTAAATAATAGGCACTTATAATAAATACGCACAACGAAATAAAACGTGAATTCTTTTCTGTCACTATCAGTCGCGCCTAGCATTTAAACCAGTCGGCTATTCGTCTTTTCTTGTGTGAGAAAGCATGTGGTGAAAATTAACATTATAACTGAACATCTGGTATGAAATAGCTACACGTTATTTTATTTCACTAGTTTTAACGCTAGAAAATCAAAGTAAATTATAATGGTAAAAGCTATCACTTTTAATTGGTAACAGCTAACTCTTTTAAACACGTAAACACTAATTTCTGTTACCTGAAAATCAGAATGAAAATCCCCACGAATGCTATTAACACATTTAGCGAAATGGTTCTAGAACTGCGTGCTTAGACTATCCAAAAATTCTGAGTGACAACTGATAGCAGGTTTAAGAAAACAACGTTTATATATCATTATGTTTCTCTGATCTATAGATGATGTTACTTTTCGCATTACTGTGTGAGTAACGGAGAATCAAAACAGAGTTCCCAGATAAAGGCTTATTGTCGGTCTTCCGTCGAGCGTTACTAACCGACATCAGAAGAATTCTTACGTCTAACGGGTCTTCTCTGTACGAATGCCCGCTTCCGAAGATCAAAGAGCCCAGGGGTTTCTGACTTTTTCTGAGTACGAACTTCAAAAGATTCTGTGTTATTCACGTGCGGTCTGTCAGGTATCGTATGATTGACAGATAAGCTCGCGTGATCAGACGAGGTAAACAAACCTGATTCGCTACCTGTTATGACGGGCAGGTCACGAAAGTTTGTAAACACTTCGTTTGCTTATGTTCAAAGAAAAGAGGCGTGACGAAAAAGTGAGTAAACACAGGTTGTAAATGCATGGTTTTGCTAGCAAATCCTAGAACGCTACGAGGTCACAAAAGATTGTCAGATTACTGTAGGCTCTTTTTCCATTATACGTCACAATGATGATGATGACAACGATGATGATGATGACAACGATGATGATGACAATGATGATGACGACGATAATGATGGTGATAACGATGATGATGACGGTAATAACGTTGATGATGATAACGATGACAACGATGATGATGACGGTGATTACAATGATGATGATGATAACGATGATGATGATGATAACGATGATGATAACGATGATGATGATGATAACGATAATGATGATGACAACGATGATGATAACGATGATGATGACAACGATCATAATGATGACAACGATGATGATGATAACGAGGTAATGATGATGACGATGATGACAACGACGATGATGACAACGACGATGATGAAAACGACGATGATGACAACGACGATGATGACAACGACGATAATGGTGATGATAACGATGATGATGACAACGATGATGATGATGATAACGATTATGATGATAACGATGATGATGATAACGATGATGATGATGACGATGAAGGTGATGATGACGATGACAACGATGACGATGATAATGATGACAACGGTGATGATGATAACGATAATGATGATGATGATAACGATGATGATGATGACAACAACGATGATGAGGATGAAGATTATGATGCTAACGATGATTATGATAACAACGATGATGATAACGATGATGATGATGATGAAAACGATGATGATGAAAACGATGATGATGACAACGATGATGATGATAAAGATGATGATGATGATGAAAACGATGATGATGACAACGATGATGATGATAAAGATGACGATGAAAACGATGATGATGATAAAGATGACGATGAAAACGATGATGATGATAACGATGATAATGACAACGATGATGATATAACGATGATGACAACAACGATGGGAGAAAACAAAATTCTCACGCTGACTTGGGAATGGAGAGAAGGGACAGCAGTCAATGGAAAGTTGCGGGACAGGAAAAGATAAAAATAAATAGGGGAATGTTGAAGTTCTGGATTATCCTAGTCTGGGAGGGAGCACTGCCGCAGTGCTGGCCGCCTTGAGCTAACAGGCTCGGACTTGGCAAATTAGCCTCACAAGGCTCCAAGATGTAACATCAGCCAAAACTTGGGCAGAGCTGTCTGTTTAGGACGTTCTGTCGTGTAACAGCACCTTCTAATCACATCCAAACGTGATGTGCTGTCAGTATTCTAGAGTAATGTGACCGTCGTTCTCAGCAAACCCAATACAGCTACACAAATTTGATCTTGTCCGTTGCCGGAGTGACGTTTCGTGACCAATTAGCATTAGCTACATCAAAGACTAGGCATGTAGAATTTTTATGTGTCCATTTTTTTCCCTCATTAAAAGAGAATGGTGTCGCCAGTGAAGTTTTCTCCCTTGCATGAAGAAGCTTGCGCCAAAGAACTCGGTTGCTCTTGCACTCAATCAATCAATACTTGTTTGCTCGCAAAGGAGCATAGGC
The DNA here is from genome assembly GCA_024509875.1 of Oreohelix idahoensis. Classification (NCBI taxonomy): domain Eukaryota; kingdom Metazoa; phylum Mollusca; class Gastropoda; order Stylommatophora; family Oreohelicidae; genus Oreohelix; species Oreohelix idahoensis. The sequence continues at coordinate 22,148 of JAMPIV010009247.1, forward strand.
CTTCAACATACACATGCCAAGTCGTCCTGTCACGGCTCTTGCATTCGTGGTGTCTAAACCAATTGGTTTGCATGATAAAGTTGCAAGCACCCAGCGCAATCTTCCCTTGCCGCTAATTTGCATTTTTGTTGGTAAGGCGCAGTGGTCTTACTGTTTGTTTTGCAAGGCGATCCACCGATGTTTTGTTTTAAATAGGATCTTTACCTGGCTCTAGCGAGGCGCTCCGTTCAACCCTGACGCAAGGTCCGTCGGTTATATAAGAGTGCATGTCCAAGTATAAAAGACCTTTTGGTCTGGTTGTGTTTTAGTGAATCGGGAGAAGGAAAAGTTTGTCTGGCATCTTGGAATCAACGATACGCCGAAACTAGGAACCCGGCTTCAGTCAAGTCTAGTCTAACGTGTGAATCAGGGTTGTGGTGGAGTCGGCCCCAAAATTATCCGACTGCAACTCCTGAAATTTTAGAAGTCCGACTCCCAACTCCCGACTCCAACTAGTTTTTTTTTTTTAAATAGTCACGTGGCATCAAATTTAGAATAGAGTCCGGACATTTTTTCTGACTCCACAGCCCTGGTGAGAATAAATCAAACTAAAATAAGTGACACTGGTAACTTCATTCACATTTAACTCCAGCAAGCTACTTCCATTGGCGTTGGATAGGAAACGCACTGAGGAAACCAGCTGTTAGCATTACATGACAGTCCTGCTTCTGGAACCCCCATGGTTAGAGAAATAGAGAGAGAAAGAACAACAACACAGAGAAGGCAATATGAGACAGATAAGACAGGGATAAATAAGACATGAACAGACTTTGAACGTATGGACAGGATGGGAATGCTAGGCGTGAATTTGCGGAAGGCTTATTCTTCACGGTGAGCTGAGGGTAACGAATTAATGAATGCACCTATGTTCACGGCATGCATGATTTGATTCACCATTGTGTATCAAGCATGATCGCAGTCTGTCACCTGACTATGAAGATGCAGGGTAATATTACAAAGTTCTGAAATTTAAAAAAAAAAAAAAAAACCTGTCACAGATACTTCGATTCCTGCAATAGGGAACAAACAGGAAGATGGTGGAGATGAATAGACAAACTACAGGAACATTTATCTCTGTTAACATACTGGATCAACTGTAACTCATAACCCATTTCAGTTTGCTAACATACTGTGTCAGCTGTAACTCACAACCCATTTAAGTCTTACAACTCTTTAAAAAAAAAATTGACGACAAAGTTATGAACATACAGTAAAAAAGAACTTAAAAAAAAATATGACGACAAAGTTATGAACAGACAGTAAAAAGGAACATGTGCTGGCAATGGATAGTAGTTACAGAAACTGGCACAGAAACAGGGAGCTTCCACTGGATACGATAATGTTAGATTGTCGTGAAACGTGTGTGTAAACCCACTTCTTTGTTAATACATATGCACAGCCAATCCACGTTCACCAGACTGAGACAGATTAAATTACACGAAGTATACGCCATCTTGTTCCCCCAAGATGGCGGCAGACAGAATAAAATTAGGCATACGCCCTGTATTTCGGGACTCGGTCACGGAATGTACGAAACCGTCGAGTTCCTTACGCACTGGCAGATTCCTTGCGTCTACCTATATAAACGGGCGCATTTTATTTTTAAAAACACACACAAACACGAAGGCCAGCACGACCGACTGGGGAAAGAGAAAGCTGTCAACATTGATTTATTACTTACCTGCGTGACCGGGCACTCTTGCTTCACTAAAGTCGAGTCCAAATCTGGCTTGTATTAACCTTAGAGGGTAGGCAAACTTACTATAAACTGGTAGGAGAATAGGCCTACACCAGAAAATAGCCTACACCTGTATATATTTAATATAACTTTAGATTTTGTTTTACTATGAATGTATCAGGTATACTGATTATATCTTGGGGAATTAGGTATAATGATTGTATTTCCTGGTATGATTATAGCTGAAGAAGAAAACCAACCTGAATATAACCTATAACAATATTGTTAGGATATATTTTACCAGCCAGTATAGCACTTATCAGAGATAGCCTGGTATATTATAGGTGGAAGGAAACGGTTGTATCATACCTAGGTGTACAAATTATTGGATGTATTCATGTATTGTTATCAGAAAGAGTGTTTTGCAAGTAGACACATGTCTTGTCTCGCTATTGCTAAATCATACTGAGCCATGTTGTCATTCATCCTACATGCAGACACCTGAGACACGCTCATCTCATATACACTAGAAATAGGTGGGCTTGATGACAAAAATTAGCCCCTAATTTTCCTTGTTACAGGTTTTATTCGTGTCATCCAACCTGAGGTCGTATGTTCGAGTCAATCCAGCTGCCTGGAACTTCGCAGGAGCACAGTGATTGTACCTGAGCTACATCCTTAGTCCCCCTCAGCCTTGGGTGGGCTAAAGGAACGATCATCAGCGGGTGTTGTGTGCAACAAACTAAGAAGGACAAAACTGTTTTAAGAGATGAGTATACATTAGTACCATTTCCGTCGGCAATTGTGAGCATTTAACTGTCGAGGAAGAAAAAGTGATTTAGCGTAGTGAGAGACAAGATTAACAGCACAGCTGATATCTATAATTTGGTTCCTATAATTGAAAGACTTGTAATATATATATATATATATATATATATATATATATATATATATATATATATATATATACATATATATATATATATATATATATATATATATGTATATGTGTGTGTGTGTGTGTGTAAATCATATGTAAACTTACAAATCCATTGCATTCCATCTTCCAACATCCACCCTTCAGCACAAGAGTAGATAGTGTATAGTCTTAATAAATAAGGAAATTGTATTTGAACGACTTGTCAAGTTTATAATTGTTAAGTGAAATCTGTTTCCTTGTTTAATATCACAGGTACTTACACAGCGGGGTGGCATTTTATGACTGTCTCCTCTCTACTAATTTTTTCGAGATCAGATCATTCACAGCCGTAACTAATTTGTGATACCAGTAGTTCTCTCATACACTGGGACTTCACCATTTTCCTGCAGAAATTCTATTTCTGTATTGTCAGTACTATACTGATCCTAGAACAATAAAAACCTCACGCTACATAGATGAGGACCTTTACTATCGCTAGTTATGAGTTTTGCCTAAGTTTTGGTAATAGAAAGAGACAGTGAAAATAAAGGTTTAAACGTAAACAGCGAGAAGACAGAAGTAATTATCATCTCTAAGACTAATACCACAGATGGAATAAGAAAGCCAAAAGTAAAGACAGAATAGCCCGAGTAAATACAAAGTCCAGAAAGTGACAAGCACCCTATTCAAGATAATGTTATTAATGGAAGTAAGAAACGGAGTTCTCCGGTCTAACAAAGAGCTAATCCAGCTCTAGTGAATTCAGCAATCTTCAGATAAACATAACCCTGAGAGATGTGGTTTTACAGATGACGTAAGTAAAGGTGTAGTCCAACAGATGATACCGCTGTATGGGGAATTATGTGTTGCAGAGTTCACTATGCTAGATCTTAGCTTTATGAGGTGGGATGACGGGCTCCCTTCTTCGCTGTCTTTGCTTTCCCAAACTCAACAGCCGAGTCGGGCACTCATTTACAGTTGGGTAGACTGGAAGGTGTCGACACCAGGTTTCGAACCCAGTAACAGAAAGAGCTGTAACCACTCAGCTACTCGATACTCTAGATCCGTGGTATTCAACTTGGGGTACACGTACCCCTAAGGATACAAGAAAACATCTAAGGTGTTATGTGAAAAAAGTCTGCCAATGCAATGTATAGGTAAATTGAATACTTGGCATTATGCGCTAATAACCTTGGGGGCACATAGTTAAAGATACATTATATCTGAGGGTACGCGAACAAAAAAGTTGAATACTGTGATAAAGTCAGTTTGAACCCCCCCCCCCCCCCCCCCCTCCTCAAATCATGTATAAGATATTATTCTATAGATTCTGCTACTATGGTCTTTTTTTTTTTAATTTGACAATAATTGAATAGGGCAACGCCACCACTTTTTGTCAGCGATTCGCGCTGGATTTGAAAGTATTGAAGATTTGCTAATAATACCCCCTTTCCTACAGTACAAGCTTTCTAGTAGCTCCGCCCTCATTTTTAAAAGTAACGTTAGAATGACTTGCCAAGCGGCCAAGGCATCGTTTAGTTCAAAAGAGTAAAGGAGTATAGGAGTAAAAGAAAAAAAAACCACTGTCCAAAATCGATAAATAACTACGCCACTTGTATTGTATCTAAGTTCCCAGCAACGGAGTATTTGAAACAAATCTTTACCCGCCCGCACCCTCTCACTTTTTTTCTGACGGAAGCTTGCCAGACGCCTATCGCGTGCTTAGAGAGGGGAAAACGATGGTGGATTGTAAAAAGAAAAAAAATCGCGTCTACTTGGAAATTTGAACTCAACTGCATTGTGCAAGAGGCAAAAGTGAAACTAAGAATATTTATTTCTTCATAAAAACGAAAGAGAGTAAATAAAAGAGATATTTTGACAATAGAGTACTGTTGTTTAATATAATACCATAAATAACTTATCGGGACTTAGAACCTTTCTTTCCCTGATATGTTAGCACAGTGAAAAGAGCCCATGATAATAAAAAGGGAAAAGTACAAAAGTGTAAACGATGATAAAGAAGAAAATAAAACTTAGATAGAATAATAGATGCAAACAAGCAGTTTAATAATTAGTTTTAATAATCAAAATTGCTCCATAAATAACCCAGATATTGTAGAATTGAGACAGACTAGCAGACAGACGGATAACCCACAATGGTTCAGTTTGAAAATTGTCCGCTGCAGTCAAATATTATTGACTCGATTTGATTGGGTACACCAATAGTTAGAAAAGGGGAGGTGGAAACTGCAGATTTGTTAGCCACGCGAACAGTATTTTTAAATAGTAATAGAGGGATCAGACAAGCAAACGTATTGATGACCCAAAAGGTGGGGTTTTTCAAAAAAAGAGAGTTAATTTCGGATGCGCAGTTTCCATTGGCCAAAGAGATTGATAATAGTGATAGGGTACAAGCCTAGAGCGCCATTTGAAGAATAATTTTACCAAGTGAAAGTTTGACCACAGAAGTGCAGAATTGAAAGCAAGTTTTCTGCAGTCTGTACCAGACGGCGATCTTTATTTGGACAAACGATTGCTAGTCAATCTATTCCTTGTGTATTATTTCATTGATTGCGGTAAGAAATGATTTATTAATATTAAAATTATGTAGAGGCGATAGGGCGCCTAACAAAACTCTTATGTTGTACGACTTAGCCATTTTGGAAACATATGACAGCCTATGGAGCAAAGGTATGCCTAAGGCAGATTTGGGAAGCAGTGAAAAGAAAAATTGTATTTGATTATTGCTATAACATTGAAGTAAATTGTAAGACCAGAAAGCTACTGGCAGTCTTTTGCAGATCACAGTGTTCCAAAAACTTTTGGACACTACATATGAGGTCATTCTAAAAAGAAAATAAATTAACAGTCAGAGAGCAACAAAAAGATGATTGTATCCCTAACTGAGGATGATGAAATCACAGAAAGTTAGAGACTGAAGCTATGGATTAGCACTGGTAACTGATCACTAGAAATGTTTGAAGATGATATTTGTTAAATGTGGAGATATATTTATAAAGTATATTTAGGAAGGAATTATTTCATTGTTGCAGGGTTGAATCGTCTATTATCATGTCAAACATAACTGGAAATGCTGAATACTAGGCATTCTGTCTGGTATATGTGAAGAAACCAGATATCAGATGTTCCTAGGAGACCCTCTTGTGTAGAAGAGTGGGCAGTTATTACAGCAAGTTACTTATTTACTCCAGGAGACCCTCTTGTGAAGAAGAGTGGGCAGTTATTACAGCAAGTTATTTATTTACTCCAGGAGACCCTCTTGTGAAGAAAAGTGGGCAGTTATTACAGCAAGTTACTTATTCATTCCAGGAGACCCTCTTGTGAAGAAGAGTGGGCAGTTCAACAGGAAGACTTCCATTTTCAACAAGAACAGAAGATAAGCCCCATATTTTTGGGCTTATGACATTTTATTTAATTATTTTCCACACTTATTTTATTAACACATTTTGAGTGAAGTGATGAGGACATCAGTCTCTCCCAACTAGTGATATATTATAATACACCAGTTTGTCAGAAAGGGATACATTATAGGAATTTGTTTATTAAACACTTAGTATGGACAAGAAGTCCTGCCTATTTAATTAACTGTATAGACATATTGATAGATAAAACTACCTTTATTAATTGTTTGAATTTTACTCCTGTTCCAAAAGAATTTGAGGTTCAGGAGAATAAAATTGTACAAAAGATTTAATTTCAAAAAAAGTTAACCACTGCTTTACTTGAGTTTCTTATCTTGAGTTACAGTTGTATATGTATGTTTTCAACATCACATCATACATTCATTCCCCTAGACACTAGTCAAATATAAATAAATAGGTTTAAAATATTCGCAGAGTGAGATCACCGGGTGGTAGCAGCTAGGTACTCTGACAGTACATCATTGTTCCATCATTATACTCAGGGACCTACATAGCTTGACCTCATTCTGTAGACCAATAATAACAATAACTAATATTTATCACTGCTGCTCTAATCACTCCTTCCACATGTTGGCCCCAGGTTTAAAATATTCGCAGAGTGAGATCACCGGGTGGTAGCAGCTAGGTACTCTGACAGTACATCATTGTTCCATCATTATACTCAGGGACCTACATAGCTTGACCTCATTCTGTAGACCAATAATAACAATAACTAATATTTATAACATCAAAACCCACCACATATATTGGGGTCCTGTCCGGGAGTGTAAAATTTTGAATCACATAATTCTAGGGTATCCCCAGTGTATTAGAATTGATAACATTGCATAGTGTGGAGAGTTGAATCATTTGTCATAGCCCTTAGTTACTTAGTTAATTAGTAACATTTGTTAGTTGAGATAGCTAGTTAATTAGAAATTTTGTACGAAATGGCAGATTTGGCCAAATATAGGTCGGCTGCTGAACAGACTGCAAAAGAAATGGGCATGGAGGGGCAAGTCATGATTGATTGTGTCACCTCAGAATGTGATAAGTTTACTGCTAGGGAAGAAAAGAGGTTAACAGAAGAGAGGAGAATATAAGTAGAAGCTGATGTGGAAATTAAAAGAATTCAATTAGAAGATGCTAGAGAGGCTAGGACATTAGAGGCTGAGAGGGAGGCTGAGATTAAATGACTACAATTAGAGGAAAAGAAACTAGAGAAAGAGAAAGAAGAGAAGAGGTTGCAATTGGAAGCAGAGGAAAGAAGACAGGTGGCAGAACGGGAGGACAAACGCTTACAAAGGGAACATGAGCTACGACTAAGGGAGTTAGAACTTCAAGGCCATGCTCCTGAAAATGGTAACAGCCCATTGACCTCTGCCAGTCAGGTAGCCTCCAACTCAGCCATGGGGTTTCATCTGGACCCCTTTGTAGAAAAAGAGGATGACATTGAGTCCTTCCTCTCTAGATTTGAAAGATTAGCTACAAATTATGGGCTAGAAAAAGTGAAATGGAGTTTAAAGTTATCCCAGGGGCTTAGGGGAACCTCTTATGAGGTATTTTCAAAGCTGAGCCAAGACGAACAGGAAGACTATGACATGGTAAAACAGGCTCTGCTAGTTAGATATGAAAAGAATGGTGAGTTTTATAGAAAGAGGTTTAGGAATGCAAAGCTCCTGTCTGGGGAGACTTACCACCAATTCTCTGCCAGGTTGGAAACCTACCTGGAGAAATGGACTGCTCTGGGGAAAACCCAAGATCTTAAAGAGATGATAATGATCGAGCAATTACGAGAGTCCATGGCTCCAGACCTGAGGAAATTCCTCAGGGAACAAGGTGCAGAGAGGTTGGGGGAGGTATTAAATGTCGCTGAGAGGTATCAGGCAGCCCAGGCAGAAGTAGCTGGAGCAAAAAGAAAACAGTTAGAAAATAATAAAGCCCCTCACAACCAAAACAAATATGATAATAGAGATAAGGGTAATAGAGGTAAAGCAAATTATGGTAGGCCAAGAAGTGATTTCAAAGATAGAAACCCGCAATACAATGATAAGAAACCTTACAGACCAGATGGAAGATGGTGTACATTTTGTAAGAGGGACAATCATAACACCAGGGACTGTAAGAAGAAACCTCATTTCGCTGCATGCATGAAAACAGAAAACCAGGGGAGACAGGACAAACCTACTGGACAGCAGGAACCTTATCATCCCCCTGTTTGTGAAGATGTAGTATGCAATGGGTCCACCATAAGGTGCCTTTATGATACAGGATTGGATTTTGACTCAGTCGTCAGTTCTCACTTAGTTCACCCACATCAATATACCACAGAAACAGTGGAGATCCAAGGGGCGACAAAGTAGGTAGTAGCCATGACACTTCCCATTGCTAGAATAAGAGTAAAAACTCGCTATGTGGAAGGAGTGATTAGAGCAGCAGTGATAAACGAACGAATCTACCTTCTAATACTAGGGTGTAAATATGTGTTCTTGGGAAATCCCAAAAGACCAGTGATCATGGCCGCAGTACAGACCAGGTCACAGGCAAAGAATGAGGAGGACAACCCAATAAATATGTTAAATAACCTCTTTGTTGAATTCCACCAGAGTTAAATGCTGTTTCTATATAAACGGTTGAATGGTGTATAGATATGAAGTTGTATTGTTCCTTGTTCACACTGACATCAACTATTTACAGGACCACAGTGTTAAGAGGTATGGTGGTCTGTGGAAGCTCCAATGTTAAAGACTTGTTGTTGGCCCCAGCGTTGCTCGTCAGAGTGGTTGTTAGGAATAGGAATATCAACTCGACCTACGCAGTGGTGTGTAGACATAGAGTGAGAGTATAATACGCGAATGATGAAAGAGTTCGAAGAGTTGATAAATGTTCTTTTTCTCACTCATGTATGGCTGGAAGTCATCGACGCCAACTGCTGTGTACTTTTTTTGTTACAGTTTAATTGGACGTACACATTCGACAGCACGGATACAGTGACAAATCACAGGTTGGCATAATACATCATGGTACAATTGATAAATGGTCTTGCAATGATACATGGGCACTCGTTGCATAATAGCACCATGGAATGTCAGTAGACAAGCACTCAGTATTGCCCATATATATATCATCTGAGTTTACTGACAAAGCACGTCAGTTTATAAACAATATTCAAGATGGCTTCTAGACCTAACCTCGTCTAGCGAAGATTCCGTTAAATAATGTTCAGCACATATTTTTTCATGTAATCATATTGAACCGCTAGTAATGGGTTCTCATCTGTAGCAGTGATCTCTGGACTCATCAAGCGATAATACGGGGCATCCCTTTCTCTTCCTGAAAGTCCTTAAATATGTGTATACAAGATGGCTTCTGGTGAGCTGTCACTCACGTTTGGATACAGACAATGAATCTGTATTAAAGTTAGTCATTCATTAAATGTTCTCATTGCTCTGTAGATTCTATCATGATACAATTGACTTCATCATACAAGATATAGTGCTGCTAGAAATGAATGTCATCTTCATCTGGTTAAATATTCCCTCAGACGTACAAATCGTGCATCTGCCTATCGAAAACGATGGCTTCGTAAGAGAGTTCATAAGAAGTGCTTTTGTTACCTTGGTATCAGAAATATGATTCTGCCATTCCTTGGCAATAAGAATAAACACTGGGGTAAAGCATACACGATAGGTCTAGACGACTATCACTTTCCCCTACACATATATCGATCACTTTTTCCGGCGACAAGCCGATACAGAAAACACGACAGCCCCCCATCATCAGGGCGAAGCCAAATCCCCCTCTCTAGCCACACATCCGCTGAACAGCCTTTGACCTTTCTAGCGACCAAAGAACATATAGTTCGACTTAGACATGTAAAGATATACAGATATAAGACAGACTCGTCCTACCTAGACAAACACTACACATAAATTCAGGCCATAGATATTCTGAAGCAAGAACAATCTATTTCTACCCAAACAAAGAATAAATCGCAGTAAAACTGGATTCGTCCGCGGAGTTCGATCTGAGACTCCTTTCAAGGGGAAGTAACTCAATATTGACTTTTCCTTAAGCAAAAAGTTTCTATTTTGTTTACAAAATATTTGCGAACATAACAAGCATACAAATGTATAATATTGCAAGATATCAAAGACTGCACGTAACAGTCTTACCACACCTCCCAGGAAAAAAAATGGAACATTTTTTTTTTTGAAATACATCTAGGAGCAACGTACAATAGGCTCACAACGCATGGGTAATGCGCAGATGAAAATATCAGGAATAATTATAACGCCTAATATGAGGCTAAGTCGACTTATGAAGCGACTGGTGAGAATATATCTCATAATCTGAGAGAAATTGTTTCTCTACGAATAAATGTTTCCATGAAGGTGTGATCCACGTATAATACAATTATGGCAATTATACAATGCATAAAAAATTTCATACCATAATTTCGTATTAGATATCTTAAATTTATGATTTATGAAGAAAAATCATTAAAGAACAGCGGTGAATAAACATCACTGAACCGCTAAGTAGTGATACAATCATTATATTATTAAATTACAAATGTGTATCTATCTTGATATAGAAAAGGAACTATTATAGAACTAGACATATCAAGAAGTCTAAGACCTAATAGTTATGTGGAATCATGTGGGCATCTTGACAGAATGTCTGCCATCACATTATCTGATCCACGAATAGCTCGCACAGAGAAATGAAAAGGTTGAAGAGCAATTGCATATCGAGTAGACCTCGAGCTCTTCAAATTCTTACTCTGTATAGCAGTAAGAGCTTTTTGGTCGGTTTCTACTATGAAATGTGCGCCTAGAAGGAATCTTTGTAGTTTGAGGATCGACCAAACCATAGCTAATAGCTCACGGTCTAAAACCGAATAATTCCTTTCTGCCGCATTAAGTTTTCTGGAAATATACATTACAGGATGCAGAGTTCCAGAGTACTCTTGCATTAGTGCCGCTCCAATCCCAGTGGATGAAGCATCACTACGAAGAACGAATGTCTTATCTTTAGTAGGTAACACTAAAATAGGTGGTGTTGAAAACAATGTTTTAATCTTATCCAAAGAGCATTGGCATTCCTGAGACCAGTGGACCATATTAGGCGAACCTTTCTTTAAAAGTGTAGAAAGAGGTGCCATGATAGAGGATAGATTCTGAATGAATCTGCCATAAAATTGAATAAGACCTAACAGACTTCTCCCCTGTTTTTTAGTCTTAGGGATTGAGATGTTAAGTATCTTACTAGTATTATGGTCCTCTGTCTTTATGAAACCATGACCAACTCGGTGGCCTAGGAAAGAAATTTCGCTAAAACCAATATAGGCTTTAGAGGGTTTCGCTGTCAGGTTGTGCTCGCGCAAAGTAGACAGCAATTCATCTAACCCTGAATAGTGATCTTCCCAAGTATCGCTGAAAAGACAGATGTCGTCTAGATATGCAATGACATCTGACCGATAAGATAGGATTCGGCGCATCATGCGTACAAATGTAGCTGGTGCGTTCATAAGACCGAAAGGCATAAACTTCCATTGGAACAAACCTCTAGGTGTTGAAAAAGCCGTGAGAGGTTTGGCGCGTTCAGATAAAGGTACTTGCCAATATCCTTTAGACAAATCAAGTTTAGTGAAAAAATGAGATTTGGAAAGTCGAGTAAGTAGCTCTTCCAGTAAAGGCATAGGTTCGGCATCGAACTTCGTTACTTGATTCAATTTGCGATAGTCAACGCAAAGACGTATGTTATTGTCTTTTTTCCGAACAATAACCATCGGCGAAGAATATGCAGAGGTGGATGGTTCGATTATTTTCAAATCTATCATCTCATCCAACTCTTTCTCGACCTGTGCTTGAAAATGTATAGGGATAGGATAAGGTCTAACCCTAATAGGAGTATGGTCAGTTAGAACAATGTCATGTTCAATGACATGAGTTTGTCCAGGGATGTCAGTAAGTACATCCTGAAATGTTTGCAACATAGTTGAAACTTGTCGCTGTTCTCCTAGAGACAAATGGGAGAGACAGTAACGTTCTTCCATGATTCACTAGAATGAAGTGGGATCATTGGAAGAGGAAGATTTACATCTGAAAAACTCGTTTCCTCATCCTGTATCACGGACAGTGATGAGTAATGACCATGTTGTACTGGAGAATCGTCCGTTGCTTGGAAAATGGGTTGTAAATAATCCGGACGTTCATGGAATTCAGTAAGCATATTGATGTGGAAGGTTTTATGCTTCCCATCTATATCGACAATATAGTCGACATCGGAAATTTTCGATATTATATCGTACGGACCTTTCCAAGAAATAAGTAGTCTGTTTTCCCTACAAGGTAGTAATACAAATGCTTTGTCACCAGGACAAAGTTGTCGTAAGCATCTCTTCTTATTGGCAAATTGCCTTGCCTTCTGTTTCGCAAATTCGGAAGAAGAAGTTGCTAATTTGCATGCTTCGATAATTTTTTGTCTCAACGCGATGACATATTCGTAGGATGACTTTGTGTCATCGTCAATATTGTCAGCTGTTATGAGATCATGAAGCAACGACATAGGGCCGCGCGGACGCGCGCCAAAGACAAGTTCAAAGGGAGAAAATCCTGTATGTTCATTGGGGACCTCTCTGTAAGCGAAGAGGGCCGCAGGTAAAACTCTGTCCCAGTCTTGAGGATGATCCTCAGTTATCTTCCCTAGTAAGTTTTTAAGTGTTCTATTAAGGCGTTCGACCATCCCATTAGACATTGGATGGTAGATACTACTTAAAGATCTATCTATCTGCAGAGTAGACATTACTTGAGACATGGTATCTGATATTAGTTGGGTGCCATGGTCTGATAATATCTCTCCGGGGAAACCCAGACGAGAAAATATAAGCCAAAGAGCATCTGCAATATCAGCAGTAGTAATGCTCTTCAGAGGAATAGCCTCTGGCCAACGTGTGCACATATCAACACACGTCAAGATAAACTGATGTCCTCTGGCAGACTTGATCTTAAATGGACCAATAATGTCTATGGCCATTTTTTGAAACGGCCGAATAGGAATGTCTGCCGCCTGAATGGGTGCAGCATGGCGTGGACCTTTGGATTTAACTTCCTGACATACTTTACAAGATCGACAATAAATCCGTATGTCCTTGTTTACCAATGGCCAAAAGAAAGCCGCAAGAACTCTTGACTTAGTACGGGAAAAACCCATGTGTCCAGCACACTGAGAGTCGTGAGCGTGCTGCAAAATTTTAACTCTCAAATTCTTGGGAACCAGGATTTGAGAATGACTTGACGTAATGGAGTCTTGAACCATACGTACAAGTACGCCATTCTTCTTTGTAATCCACGATTTACGACTTGTGTCTTTATTCGGATCACCTTTCGTTGCAAGAATGAAGAATTTCTTCAGAGTGGGATCATCTTCTTGCTGTTTTATAAACGAGTCACGGGAAATTACCAAGGGATCATCTTGGTTATGCACTTCATTATCTTCAGTAGATGAAGTTTGAGGCATATTAAGAGCTTGAGCTCTAGTGACTACAGCGTTAGCAATCTGCATGTTTTGCTTTTCCCAAGCGGAAATTTGTTGTGAAGTGCATTCTTTGACTCCATGAATGCGACCGATGATGAGGTCAGCGATCGGATTCGGAAGAAGACATGCGTGTACATCTCCTGTAAAGAAAGGAGTAGCAATCCTAATGATAGCAGTAGAGTATTTCTCTAACGTGCCGCCAAATGTTACACATTTGACTACTTGTCCAGTGGCACGGGAAGGATCTACGAGTGACTGCCTAACACCAATTGTGGTGCATCCAGAATCAAATAGCACGGAGACTGGATTGTTATTTACTAAACCCTTATGTAAGACAAGAGAACCTCTTCCATCATGCGTGACTGATGCAGGAAGAGCAGGAAGAGGATGGCCGCAGCTTAAAGTAGACACTGTGGTTGGCTCAAATAATGTTTTGCATTGGGGGCACTGAGATGCTCTCCCAAAATCAAAAGCGGAACATGCCATATTACTAGCGTCTTTATTATCTTTACTCTGTTTATAGGCTTCATGAGACTCTTGTTGTGCAGAGTTTGCCTGAAAATGTGGTTTATGTCTTCTGTTTTGAGATCTACCTCGGTTATTATTACCTCTGTAGTTATTGTTACCTCTATTGTAACCCCTATTTGGGTTTGAGTCATAGTTCTCTTGGTTACTTACTTACTTACTTACTTACTTAGTCGTTCCCCTTCTACCGTGAGGTGTAGAGGTTTGGAAGAGAGAGCGCCAGACTATTCTATCGGCTGTGTCTCTTGGTTACCATTATCATATTCATTATAATGAGTATCTCTGTAATTATGATCTTGTTGACTCCAAGACGGATAACTCGGATAGTTTCTATAATTACTTCCTCTACGGAAATTCCTATAATTATGACCACCCCTGTGTCGAGAGCTATCAGCTCGTCTACAGTTCTTCGAAGAAGAACCCTGAAATGATTGGTTACCTTGGTTTTGATAACTATTATGGTTACCTTTTTTATCAAATCTGTTTTGAGGTCCCTGAAATCTGTGTGAATAATTGGGATTGTATGGTGTTGCTGAAGCAACTGGCATACTCTCCTTATCTTAGTGTTGCCAAAAGTCACGTCGGGGTGTGCAGTGACATATTGGGAACAATATTCTTCCATTTCCTTTAGTGATTTGGGTTTACGCTCATGTATAAATTCAAGGAATGGTTTGTTAACACATGACATAATCTTATCTCTGAGCAACAAATCCATAAGTCCTTCATAAGTTTTTTTCTGTTTTGGAAAGCTCAATCCAACGATCAACTGTGAGACGTGCCTTTGCAATGAATTCTGAGAATTCTACACCTGTCTCAGGCACCATCGTCTTAAACAAAAGGCGATAGCCTTCCTCACTTAGCTGGTATTTTTTTATCAAAGCCGCCCTAATGACATCATAATTATCCTTATCTGCTTCTCCTACAAGGCATAACCTTGTCAGAGATTCACCTTTCAAGTTTTCTGCTAATTGGTTAGCATATTGTGATTTATCCACATTATGAGTATGACAAGAACGTTCAAATCTATCCAGCCAGAATGTAATATCGTCACTGGACTGATTGAACGGTGGAACCTTAACCTTGTAAGTAGAAGGTTTACCATTACCACTAGATGCCTGATTAACATTACTCATAATTGTCAATCTTAATTTCTCTAACTCAAATTCATGTTCTCTTATTGCTTTTTTTTCTTCAGCTTCTCTGTCTAATCTTTTTTGTTCAGCAGCAGCTTCTCTGTCTAATTTTTTTTGTTCAGCTTCAAATCTCCTTTCCTCCACCTGCATCTGCAATTTCTTTTGTTCAGCAGCAGCAGTAGCTTCTCTGTCTAGTCTTTTCTCTTCAGCTGCTAATCTTTTCTCTTCAGCTGCTAATCTTTTCTCTTCAGCAAGAGCTTTTCTTTCCTCTGCAGCAGCAGCTAATGTCTTGTCATATTGAGCAATTGCAAATTGTTCTAATTCCATACCAGTCTTATCAAGGGATTTCCCTTGTGCAATGAAGTATTCTAATGTAGACATGATGTCTAACAATAATACTAATTACCTGAAACAATAATAATACCACAAGTTCTTAATGACTTGATTAATCAGTACACTATCTCAATCTCAGTGGGTCACAAGCCTTAATAAGGTCTTGTATAATTTCTTGTATACCAGTAATAATAATAAAGTACTGGTTTATACCATAATCCAAGTGCAGTGCACAAGTAATAGTGTCTTATGAAATATACCTATATAAAACATATGTCAACCAACAGCATGCATAAAGTACAAGTAAGACTGACAATATGAAAACGTTTGCAGAAATCAACTAAATCAAATAAGGAAATCAATGAAAATAATCACCGAATCTGCAAGGAATAACAACACAAATGACGTCACAGTGTATATAAATATAAATTGGGTATACAACTAAATAACAGGAAAGGGGAGACCTACAAATACAAACAAATCGAACAAAACTAAAGAACAGAAAAATATTACAAAAATAATGATGGGTACAGGTCGTCACAGCTAACACAAATAGCAACTAGTTGTTGCAAGCAAATTTCCAATTAAGGAAATTGCACCTAAAGAAAACGCCCACAACGGACCCTCTATGACGTGGGATATTCTGTTGTGAGGACACCGCCCAACCTAAACACAACCCGCTGACATATAAACTAATATACTATACAAATAAATAACATATAACATATAATCATAAATGCATATATCATGTGTGTAATATATAAAGCACTGTGTTGCAGATAGGATGCTCAGTTATACATTAAATAATGAAATGTGTTGGAAAGAGTTTCAGTTCATAAATATAATGGCACAGTTTCTGAATAAACAAAGTAAACTGCCACTTTAATCAATACTAGATTTTTGATTTAATCTATTACAATGTTCAACAATATTAGTATCAGAAGGTCCAACGATGAAATTTACGCACTTATGTTCAACAATACTGCAACAAAGAACAGTTTATGGCCTTCAAAGTATCATCTCTGTACTGTGAAACTCTGTAATGTCTAAGCGTAAAAATGTCAACAACGCTGACCTAGATACTGCATTCACTTGATAGGTCACGTGACAAAGTGTTGATAAAGAGCAAACTAATACTGCAAGTGTGTCGTATCAGCCACAGGAAACGGTCTGGTATCGGTAGTCTGTTGACTTCTCAACTTCTGCGAGGTCAAACCCAGAAAGCTGGCTCACCAGTGTTAAATAACCTCTTTGTTGAATTCCACCAGAGTTAAATGCTGTTTCTATATATACTGTTGAATGGTGTATAGATATGAAGTTGTATTGTTCCTTGTTCACACTGACATCAACTATTTACAGGACCACAGTGTTAAGAGGTATGGTGGTCTGTGGAAGCTCCAATGTTAAAGACTTGTTGTTGGCCCCAGCGTTGCTCGTCAGAGTGGTTGTTAGGAATAGGAATATCAACTCGACCTACGCAGTGGTGTGTAGACATAGAGTGAGAGTATAATACGCGAATGATGAAAGAGTTCGAAGAGTTGATAAATGTTCTTTTTCTCACTCATGTATGGCTGGAAGTCATCGACGCCAACTGCTGTGTACTTTTTTTGTTACAGTTTAATTGGACGTACACATTCGACAGCACGGATACAGTGACAAATCACAGGTTGGCATAATACATCATGGTACAATTGATAAATGGTCTTGCAATGATACATGGGCACTCGTTGCATAATAGCACAATGGAATGTCAGTAGACAAGCACTCAGTATTGCCCATATATATATCATCTGAGTTTACTGACAAAGCACGTCAGTTTATAAACAATATTCAAGATGGCTTCTAGACCTAACCTCGTCTAGCGAAGATTCCTTTAAATAATGTTCAGCACATATTTTTTCATGTAATCATATTGAACCGCTAGTAATGGGTTCTCATCTGTAGCAGTGATCTCTGGACTCATCAAGCGATAATACGGGGCATCCCTTTCTCTTCCTGAAAGTCCTTAAATATGTGTATACAAGATGGCTTCTGGTGAGCTGTCACTCACGTTTGGATACAGACAATGAATCTGTATTAAAGTTAGTCATTCATTAAATGTTCTCATTGCTCTGTAGATTCTATCATGATACAATTGACTTCATCATACAAGATATAGTGCTGCTAGAAATGAATGTCATCTTCATCTGGTTAAATATTCCCTCAGACGTACAAATCGTGCGTCTGCCTATCGAAAACGATGGCTTCGTAAGAGAGTTCATAAGAAGTGCTTTTGTTACCTTGGTATCAGAAATATGATTCTGCCATTCCTTGGCAATAAGAATAAACACTGGGGTAAAGCATACACGATAGGTCTAGACGACTATCACTTTCCCCTACACATATATCGATCACTTTTTCCGGCGACAAGCCGATACAGAAAACACGACAGCCCCCCATCATCAGGGCGAAGCCAAATCACCTCTCTCTAGTGACACATCCGCTGAACAGCCTTTGACCTTTCTAGCGACAAAGAACATATAGTTCGACTTAGATATGTAAAGATATACAGATATAAGACAGACTCGTCCTACCTAGACAAACACTACACATAAATTCAGGCCATAGATATTCTGAAGCAAGAACAATCTATTTCTACCCAAACAAAGAATAAATCGCAGTAAAACTGGATTCGTCCGCGGAGTTCGATCTGAAACTCCTTTCAAGGGGAAGTAACTCAATATTGACTTTTCCTTAAGCAAAAAAGTTTCTATTTTGTTTACAAAATATTTGCGAACATAACAAGCATACAAATGTATAATATTGCAAGATATCAAAGACTGCACGTAACAGTCTTACCACACCTCCCGGGAAAAATAAAATGGAACATTTTTTATTTTTTTTAAATACATCTAGGAGCAACGTACAATAGGCTCACAACGCATGGGTAATGCGCAGATGAAAATATCAGGAATAATTATAACGCCTAATATGAGGCTAAGTCGACTTATGAAGCGACTGGTGAGAATATATCTCATAATCTGAGAGAAATTGTTTCTCTACGAATAAATGTTTCCAGGAAGGTGTGATCCACGTATAATACAATTATGGCAATTATACAATGCATAAAAAATTTCATACCATAATTTCGTATTAGATATCTTAAATTTATGATTTATGAAGAAAAGTCATCAAAGCACAGCGGTGAATAAACATCACTGAACCGCTAAGTAGTGATACAATCATTATATTATTAAATTACAAATGTGTATCTATCTTGATATAGAAAAGGAACTATTATAGAACTAGACATATCAAGAAGTCTAAGACCTAATAGTTATGTGGAATCATGTGGGCATCTTGACAGAATGTCTGCCATCACATTATCTGATCCACGAATAGCTCGCACAGAGAAATGAAAAGGTTGAAGAGCAATTGCATATCGAGTAGACCTCGAGCTCTTCAAATTCTTACTCTGTATAGCAGTAAGAGCTTTTTGGTCGGTTTCTACTATGAAATGTGCGCCTAGAAGGAATCTTTGTAGTTTGAGGATCGACCAAACCATAGCTAATAGCTCACGGTCTAAAACCGAATAATTCCTTTCTGCCGCATTAAGTTTTCTGGAAATATACATTACAGGATGCAGAGTTCCAGAGTACTCTTGCATTAGTGCCGCTCCAATCCCAGTGGATGAAGCATCACTACGAAGAACGAATGTCTTATCTTTAGTAGGTAACACTAAAATAGGTGGTGTTGAAAACAATGTTTTAATCTTATCCAAAGAGCATTGGCATTCCTGAGACCAGTGGACCATATTAGGCGAACCTTTCTTTAAAAGTGTAGAAAGAGGTGCCATGATAGAGGATAGATTCTGAATGAATCTGCCATAAAATTGAATAAGACCTAACAGACTTCTCACCTGTTTTTTAGTCTTAGGGATAGAGATGTTAAGTATCTTACTAGTATTATGGTCCTCTGTCTTTAGGAAACCATGACCAACTCGGTGGCCTAGGAAAGAAATTTCGCTAAAACCAATATAGGCTTTAGAGGGTTTCGCTGTCAGGTTGTGCTCGCGCAAAGTAGACAGCAATTCATCTAACCCTGAATAGTGATCTTCCCAAGTATCGCTGAAAAGACAGATGTCGTCTAGATATGCAATGACATCTGACCGATAAGATAGGATTCGGCGCATCATGCGTACAAATGTAGCTGGTGCGTTCATAAGACCGAAAGGCATAAAATTCCATTGGAACAAACCTCTAGGTGTTGAAAAAGCCGTGAGAGGTTTGGCGCGTTCAGATAAAGGTACTTGCCAATATCCTTTAGACAAATCAAGTTTAGTGAAAAAATGAGATTTGGAAAGTCGAGTAAGTAGCTCTTCCAGTAAAGGCATAGGTTCGGCATCGAACTTCGTTACTTGATTCAATTTGCGATAGTCAACGCAAAGACGTATGTTATTGTCTTTTTTCCGAACAATAACCATCGGCGAAGAATATGCAGAGGTGGATGGTTCGATTATTTTCAAATCTATCATCTCATCCAACTCTTTCTCGACCTGTGCTTGAAAATGTATAGGGATAGGATAAGGTCTAACCCTAATAGGAGTATGGTCAGTTAGAACAATGTCATGTTCAATGACATGAGTTTGTCCAGGGATGTCAGTAAGTACATCCTGAAATGTTTGCAACATAGTTGAAACTTGTCGCTGTTCTCCTAGAGACAAATCAGGAGAGACAGTAACGTTCTTCCATGATTCACTAGAATGAAGTGGGATCATTGGAAGAGGAAGATTTACATCTGAAAAACTCGTTTCCTCATCCTGTATCACGGACAGTGATGAGTAATGACCATGTTGTACTGGAGAATCGTCCGTTGCTTGGAAAATGGGTTGTAAATAATCCGGACGTTCATGGAATTCAGTAAGCATATTGATGTGGAAGGTTTTATGCTTCCCATCAATATCGACAATATAGTCGACATCGGAAATTTTCGATATTATATCGTACGGACCTTTCCAAGAAATAAGTAGTCTGTTTTCCCTACAAGGTAGTAATACAAATGCTTTGTCACCAGGACAAAGTTGTCGTAAGCATCTCTTCTTATTGGCAAATTGCCTTGCCTTCTGTTTCGCAAATTCGGAAGAAGAAGTTGCTAATTTGCATGCTTCGATAATTTTTTGTCTCAACGCGATGACATATTCGTAGGATGACTTTGTGTCATCGTCAATATTGTCAGCTGTTATGAGATCATGAAGCAACGACATAGGGCCGCGCGGACGCGCGCCAAAGACAAGTTCAAAGGGAGAAAATCCTGTATGTTCATTGGGGACCTCTCTGTAAGCGAAGAGGGCCGCAGGTAAAACTCTGTCCCAGTCTTGAGGATGATCCTCAGTTATCTTCCCTAGTAAGTTTTTAAGTGTTCTATTAAGGCGTTCGACCATCCCATTAGACATTGGATGATAGATACTACTTAAAGATCTATCTATCTGCAGAGTAGACATTACTTGAGACATGGTATCTGATATTAGTTGGGTGCCATGGTCTGATAATATCTCTCCGGGGAAACCCAGACGAGAAAATATAAGCCAAAGAGCATCTGCAATATCAGCAGTAGTAATGCTCTTCAGAGGAATAGCCTCTGGCCAACGTGTGCACATATCAACACACGTCAAGATAAACTGATGTCCTCTGGCAGACTTGATCTTAAATGGACCAATAATGTCTATGGCCATTTTTTTGAAACGGCCGAATAGGAATGTCTGCCGCCTGAATGGGTGCAGCATGGCGTGGACCTTTGGATTTAATTTCCTGACATACTTTACAAGATCGACAATAAATCCGTATGTCCTTGTTTACCAATGGCCAAAAGAAAGCCGCAAGAACTCTTGACTTAGTACGGGAAAAACCCATGTGTCCAGCACACCGAGAGTCGTGAGCGTGCTGCAAAATTTTAACTCTCAAATTCTTGGGAACCAGGATTTGAGAATGACTTGACGTAATGGAGTCTTGAACCATACGTACAAGTACGCCATTCTTCTTTGTAATCCACGATTTACGACTTGTGTCTTTATTCGGATCACCTTTCGTTGCAAGAATGAAGAATTTCTTCAGAGTGGGATCATCTTCTTGCTGTTTTATAAACGAGTCACGGGAAATTACCAAGGGATCATCTTGGTTATGCACTTCATTATCTTCAGTAGATGAAGTTTGAGGCATATTAAGAGCTTGAGCTCTAGTGACTACAGCGTTAGCAATCTGCATGTTTTGCTTTTCCCAAGCGGAAATTTGTTGCGAAGTGCATTCTTTGACTCCATGAATGCGACCGATGATGAGGTCAGCGATCGGATTCGGAAGAAGACATGCGTGTACATCTCCTGTAAAGAAAGGAGTAGCAATCCTAATGATAGCAGTAGAGTATTTCTCTAACGTGCCGCCAAATGTTACACATTTGACTACTTGTCCAGTGGCACGGGAAGGATCTACGAGTGACTGCCTAACACCAATTGTGGTGCATCCAGAATCAAATAGCACGGAGACTGGATTGTTATTTACTAAACCCTTATGTAAGACAAGAGAACCTCTTCCATCATGCGTGACTGATGCAGGAAGAGCAGGAAGAGGATGGCCGCAGCTTAAAGTAGACACTGTGGTTGGCTCAAATAATGTTTTGCATTGGGGGCACTGAGATGCTCTCCCAAAATCAAAAGCGGAACATGCCATATTACTAGCGTCTTTATTATCTTTACTCTGTTTATAGGCTTCATGAGACTCTTGTTGTGCAGAGTTTGCCTGAAAATGTGGTTTATGTCTTCTGTTTTGAGATCTACCTCGGTTATTATTACCTCTGTAGTTATTGTTACCTCTATTGTAACCCCTATTTGGGTTTGAGTCATAGTTCTCTTGGTTACCATTATCATATTCATTATAATGAGTATCTCTGTAATTATGATCTTGTTGACTCCAAGACGGATAACTCGGATAGTTTCTATAATTACTTCCTCTACGGAAATTCCTATAATTATGACCACCCCTGTGTCGAGAGCTATCAGCTCGTCTACAGTTCTTCGAAGAAGAACCCTGAAATGATTGGTTACCTTGGTTTTGATAACTATTATGGTTACCTTTTTTATCAAATCTGTTTTGAGGTCCCTGAAATCTGTGTGAATAATTGGGATTGTATGGTGTTGCTGAAGCAACTGGCATACTCTCCTTACTCTTAGTGTTGCCAAAAGTCACGTCGGGGTGTGCAGTGACATATTGGGAACAATATTCTTCCATTTCTTTTAGTGATTTGGGTTTACGCTCATGTATAAATTCAAGGAATGGTTTGTTAACACATGACATAATCTTATCTCTGAGCAACAAATCCATAAGTCCTTCATAAGTTTTTTCTGTTTTGGAAAGCTCAATCCAACGATCAACTGTGAGACGTGCCTTTGCAATGAATTCTGAGAATTCTACACCTGTCTCAGGCACCATCGTCTTAAACAAAAGGCGATAGCCTTCCTCACTTAGCTGGTATTTTTTTATCAAAGCCGCCCTAATGACATCATAATTATCCTTATCTGCTTCTCCTACAAGGCATAACCTAGTCAGAGATTCACCTTTCAAGTTTTCTGCTAATTGGTTAGCATATTGTGATTTATCCACATTATGAGTATGACAAGAACGTTCAAATCTATCCAGCCAGAATGTAATATCGTCACTGGACTGATTGAACGGTGGAACCTTAACCTTGTAAGTAGAAGGTTTACCATTACCACTAGATGCCTGATTAACATTACTCATAATTGTCAATCTTAATTTCTCTAACTCAAATTCATGTTCTCTTATTGCTTTTTTTTTCTTCAGCTTCTCTGTCTAATCTTTTTTGTTCAGCAGCAGCTTCTCTGTCTAATTTTTTTTTTGTTCAGCTTCAAATCTCCTTTCCTCCACCTGCATCTGCAATTTCTTTTGTTCAGCAGCAGCAGTAGCTTCTCTGTCTAGTCTTTTTCTCTTCAGCTGCTTGCTAATCTTTTCTCTTCAGCTGCTAATCTTTTCTCTTCAGCAAGAGCTTTTCTTTCCTCTGCAGCAGCAGCTAATGTCTTGTCATATTGAGCAATTGCAAATTGTTCTAATTCCATACCAGTCTTATCAAGGGATTTCCCTTGTGCAATGAAGTATTCTAATGTAGACATGATGTCTAACAATAATACTAATTACCTGAAACAATAATAATACCACAAGTTCTTAATGACTTGATTAATCAGTACACTATCTCAATCTCAGTGGGTCACAAGCCTTAATAAGGTCTTGTATAATTTCTTGTATACCAGTAATAATAATAAAGTACTGGTTTATACCATAATCCAAGTGCAGTGCACAAGTAATAGTGTCTTATGAAATATACCTATATAAAACATATGTCAACCAACAGCATGCATAAAGTACAAGTAAGACTGACAATATGAAAACGTTTGCAGAAATCAACTAAATCAAATAAGGAAATCAATGAAAATAATCACCGAATCTGCAAGGAATAACAACACAAATGACGTCACAGTGTATATAAATATAAATTGTGTATACAACTAAATAACAGGAAAGGGGAGACCTACAAATACAAACAAATCGAACAAAACTAAAGAACAGAAAAATATTACAAAAATAATGATGGGTACAGGTCGTCACAGCTAACACAAATAGCAACTAGTTGTCGCAAGCAAATTTCCAATTAAGGAAATTGCACCTAAAGAAAACGCCCACAACGGACCCTCTATGACGTGGGATATTCTGTTGTGAGGACACCGCCCAACCTAAACACAACCCGCTGACATATAAACTAATATACTATACAAATAAATAACATATAACATATAATCATAAATGCATATATCATGTGTGTAATATATAAAGCACTGTGTTGCAGATAGGATGCTCAGTTATACATTAAATAATGAAATGTGTTGGAAAGAGTTTCAGTTCATAAATATAATGGCACAGTTTCTGAATAAACAAAGTAAACTGCCCCTTTAATCAATACTAGATTTTTGATTTAATCTATTACAATGTTCAACAATATTAGTATCAGAAGGTCCAACGATGAAATTTACGCACTTATGTTCAACAATACTGCAACAATAGAACAGTTTATGGCCTTCAAAGTATCATCTCTGTACTGTGAAACTCTGTAATGTCTAAGCGTAAAAATGTCAACAACGCTGACCTAGATACTGCATTCACTTGATAGGTCACGTGACAAAGTGTTGATAAAGAGCAAACTAATACTGCAAGTGTGTCGTATCAGCCACAGGAAACGGTCTGGTATCGGTAGTCTGTTGACTTCTCAACTTCTGCGAGGTCAAACCCAGAAAGCTGGCTCACCAGTGTTAAATAACCTCTTTGTTGAATTCCACCAGAGTTAAATGCTGTTTCTATATATACGGTTGAATGGTGTATAGATATGAAGTTGTATTGTTCCTTGTTCACACTGACATCAACTATTTACAGGACCACAGTGTTAAGAGGTATGGTGGTCTGTGGAAGCTCCAATGTTAAAGACTTGTTGTTGGCCCCAGCGTTGCTCGTCAGAGTGGTTGTTAGGAATAGGAATATCAACTCGACCTACGCAGTGGTGTGTAGACATAGAGTGAGAGTATAATACGCGAATGATGAAAGAGTTCGAAGAGTTGATAAATGTTCTTTTTCTCACTCATGTATGGCTGGAAGTCATCGACGCCAACTGCTGTGTACTTTTTTTGTTACAGTTTAATTGGACGTACACATTCGACAGCACGGATACAGTGACAAATCACAGGTTGGCATAATACATCATGGTACAATTGATAAATGGTCTTACAATGATACATGGGCACTCGTTGCATAATAGCACAATGGAATGTCAGTAGACAAGCACTCAGTATTGCCCATATATATATCATCTGAGTTTACTGACAAAGCACGTCAGTTTATAAACAATATTCAAGATGGCTTCTAGACCTAACCTCGTCTAGCGAAGATTCCGTTAAATAATGTTCAGCACATATTTTTTCATGTAATCATATTGAACCGCTAGTAATGGGTTCTCATCTGTAGCAGTGATCTCTGGACTCATCAAACGATAATACGGGGCATCCCTTTCTCTTCCTGAAAGTCCTTAAATATGTGTATACAAGATGGCTTCTGGTGAGCTGTCACTCACGTTTGGATACAGACAATGAATCTGTATTAAAGTTAGTCATTCATTAAATGTTCTCATTGCTCTGTAGATTCTATCATGATACAATTGACTTCATCATACAAGATATAGTGCTGCTAGAAATGAATGTCATCTTCATCTGGTTAAATATTCCCTCAGACGTACAAATCGTGCGTCTGCCTATCGAAAACAATGGCTTCGTAAGAGAGTTCATAAGAAGTGCTTTTGTTACCTTGGTATCAGAAATATGATTCTGCCATTCCTTGGCAATAAGAATAAACACTGGGGTAAAGCATACACGATAGGTCTAGACGACTATCACTTTCCCCTACACATATATCGATCACTTTTTCCGGCAACAAGCCGATACAGAAAACACGACAGCCCCCCATCATCAGGGCGAAGCCAAATCCCCCTCTCTAGCCACACATCCGCTGAACAGCCTTTGACCTTTCTAGCGACAAAGAACATATAGTTCGACTTAGATATGTAAAGATATACAGATATAAGACAGACTCGTCCTACCTAGACAAACACTACACATAAATTCAGGCCATAGATATTCTGAAGCAAGAACAATCTATTTCTACCCAAACAAAGAATAAATCGCAGTAAAACTGGATTCGTCCGCGGAGTTCGATCTGAGACTCCTTTCAAGGGGAAGTAACTCAATATTGACTTTTCCTTAAGCAAAAAAGTTTCTATTTTGTTTACAAAATATTTGCGAACATAACAAGCATACAAATGTATAATATTGCAAGATATCAAAGACTGCACGTAACAAAATACTCATCCAGAGGAGATGAGGAAAGCACAGGCTGAGGACAAGTCATTGAAGCCGTGTTTTAAGAAACTCCCAAAGTGCCATACCCCTTCTAATAAAGGATAATTTTATATGAAGAATAAACTAATGTATAGGAAGGCCGGAAATGGTTCAAATGATCACGGACAACTGGTGCTTCCCACTTCATATAGGGAAAAGGTGATGGAGTTAGGACATGCTATTCCCTTCAGTGGTCATATGGGAATCAGCGCAACAGGACAGCATATAGCTTGTCATTACTTCTGGCCAGGGATAACGGAAGATATAAAAAGATATGTCAAATCCTGCCCAGAATGCCAAAGGGTAGCTCCAAAGCAATGGACTGCACCTGCAACTTTAGGGGAGATGCCAATCATGGGAACCCCTTTCGAAAGAGTTGCAGTGGATATTGTGGGACCTCTCACACGTACCAAGAGGAGGAACAGTTACATCCTTACTCTGGTGGACACTTGCTCTATGTGGGGAGAGGCGGTAGCCCTGTCATCAATCGACTCGAAATATGTGGCAGAGGCATTACTCACTATATTCACAAGGTTAGGTTTTCCCCACCAAATCTTGACTGACAATGGATCTCAGTTCAAGGGGAGGCTAACTGAAGAAGTATTTCAGATTTTTCAGGCCAAGCAATTTCACTGTAGTCCATATCACCCCAAGGGAATGGCCAAGTGGAAAGATTCAACGGGACACTCATATCCATTCTACGAAAGCTGGCTCATGAAAAACCAGATACATGGGATCAATACTTACCCACGGCTTTGTTTGCTTATCGGGAAGTACCCATAACTCGACCGGAATGGCACCGGCAACACTGCTATTTGGCAGACCAATCAAAGGTCCATTGGAAGCCTTATTGAGGACATGGACAGATGAGAAGGCAGAAGAAACTGTAACCTCATCATATCAGTATGTGAACGAGCTGACCACACGTTTGAAAACTGGCTGGAAACTTGCAAATGATAACCTAAGACAAGCCAGGAAGAAACATGCTGCATATTACAATAAGAAAGCGAAGGATATGGAGCTAGCTGTGGGGAAGAAGGTGCTTCTTCTACTACCCGGCAGCAGCAACAAACTTCAAATTGGATGGCAAGGTCCATACACAGTTTTAGAAAAGGTATCTAGAACTAATTACAAGATAGACAAGAAAGGGAAGGAAAAAGTCTATCATGTGAACCTTTTAAAGAAGTATCTTGACAGAAGCACTCAGGAAGGAACACATTTAATGACCTTGGCCATAGCCACAGAAATGAAGAATGAACCTCTCACCTCTGTTGAATACCCACTGAAACCCAGTGAGACTCCTGCACAGGTAAAGATCAGTAAACATTTGACGAAAAGTCAGAGGGAGACGATTCAAAAGGTTCTGGAGAATCATACAGATGTGTTAACGGATAAACCGGGGCACACAAACTTGTTGGAATATGACATGAAACTACTAGACTCAACACCCATCTGTATGAGAGCCTATTCTATTCCATTCGCAAAAGAGAAAGCTTTGAAAGAGGAGATTGAGTATCTGTTACAGGAAGGGATCATTTCTCACAGTGAATCTCCGTATAGTTCCAGTGTGGTGTTGTTGAGGAAACCCTCTGGAGAACATAGACTGTGTATAGATTACGGGACCTCAAGACGCAGCAATAGAGACCGCAGTCAGCGACTCATAGCTTGACTGCCTGCATCAGGACCAGCGAACCAGAGCTGGTCAAGACCGCACTCCACCTCCACGTGGTGGTCCTGGAAACAGTCTGCAGCTGTGCAGTCTGGCTGAGCGAGTGTGGATCGAAATGGGAAGGCAAACCCGGTCCTAAAAAATGCCGTGCAGAAGTCGGATGTGTCGACCGAAAGGTGCAGATATCACAGCTTAGGCGTAAACAGACACAACGCAACCACCGTCCTTTTCAGGACGAACGAAGAAGAAGAAGAAGAAGTATAGATTACAGGAAACTGAATGCTGTCACAGAAAGTCAGGTGGATCCATTACCTGATACTAACCAACTGTTTGCCAGGCTGAACAAGGCAAAATATTTTTCCAAGGTAGATCTCAGCAAGGGATGTTACCAAATTCCAGTGAAGCCTGAGATCCGACCTTATCTGGCGTTTAGCACATCGGAAGGGCACTATGAGTTTAACATGTTACCATTTGGATTGAAGAATGCCCCGAGTGTGTTTTCCAGAATGATGCAAAAATTGTTGGATCCCCTGAAAAACCCATGTATAACAAATTTCATGGATGATATCCTCATCGCTACGGAAACATTTGAAGAACACGTTAACTCTTTGAATATGCTATTTGATAGACTCAGAGAGGCAAATTTGACTGCTAGACCAACAAAATGTTGTATTGGGCGCAAGGAATTGGAATTCTTGGGACATATGGTACATCAGGGTAGCATGACCCCTGACCCCAAGAACCTGGAGAAATTACAGAGAGCACCCAGACCACAGACTAAGAAGGATGTGCGATCCTTTGTTTCACTCTGTGGGTTTTATCAAAAGTACATTAAAAACTTTAACTCTGTGTGTGCGCCTCTGACGGATTTAACTCACAAAGGAAAACCGGATAAAATTGAATGGTCGGCAGAATGTGAATTGGCCTATAATGAGTTAAAGGAAAAACTCACAAGCAAGGCTATATTGAAATTACCTGATTCGTGGTAAGAACGGACGCTAGTAATGTGGGCCTGGGGGCCACTTTGTTACAAAGGTCCTCTTCACCAGTTGGGGAATTGAACCCAGTTGCTTATGCCAGTCGCAAATTAAACCGAGCGGAACAAAATTACTCAACAATTGAAAAAGAATGTTTGGTTTTAGTCTGGGCGATCAAAAAGTTCCAGATCTATTTATATGGTAGAACATTCGTGGTACAATCAGATCATCAGCCATTAATATTCTTGGCACAGGCAAAACATGGAAATGCCCGTTTATTAAGGTGGTCTCTTCTCATTCAACCATATTCGTTTACCACTGAATACATTCCTGGATCGCAAAATGTTGGGGCAGATTTTTTGAGCAGACACCCCGCGGCAGACACCCAGGATACTCATAAAGCCTAGTTGAGTTAATTGGATCGGGATTGTTCAAACAGAGTATAATCTGCATTGGGATACAGACTTTTAAGAGGGGAGGTGTGTGATAAAGTCAGTTTGAACCCCCCCTCCTCAAATCATGTATAAGATATTATTCTATAGATTCTGCTACTATGGTCTTTTTTTTTAAATTGGACAATAATTGAATAGGGCAATGCCACCACTTTTTGTCAGAGATTCGCGCTGGATTTGAAAGTATTGAAGATTTGCTAATAATACCCCCTTTCCTACAGTACAAGCTTTCTAGTAGCTCCGCCCTCATTTTTAAAAGTAACGTTAGAATGACTTGCCAAGCGGCCAAGGCATCGTTTAGTTCAAAAGAGTGAAGGAGTATAGGAGTAAAAGAAAAAAAACTACTGTCCAAAATCTATAAATAACTACGCCACTTGTATTGTATCTAGGTCTCCCAGCAACGGAGTATTTGAAACAAATCTTAACCCGCCCGCACCCTCTCACTTTTTTTCTGACGGAAGTTTGCCAGACGCCTATCGCGTGCTTAGAGAGGGGAAAACGATGGTGGATTGTAAAAAGAAAAAAAAATCGCGTCTACTTGGAAATTTGGACTCAACTGCATTGTGCAAGAGGCAAAAGTGAAACTAAGAATATTTATTTCTTCATAAAAACGAAAGAGAGTAAATAAAAGAGATATTTTGACAATAGAGTACTGTTGTTTAATATAATACCATAAATAACTTATCGGGACTTAGAACCTTTCTTTCCCTGATATGTTAGCACAGTGAAAAGAGCCCATGATAATAAAAAGGGAAAAGTACAAAAGTGTAAACGATAATAAAGAAGAAAATAAAACTTAGATAGAATGATAAATGCAAACAAGCAGTTTAATAATTAGTTTTAATAATCAAAATCGCTCCATAAATAACCCAGATATTGTAGAATTGAGACAGACTAGCAGACAGACGGATAACCCACAATGGTTCAGTTTTGAAAATTGTCCGCTGCAGTCAAATATTATTGACTCGATTTGATTGGGTACACCAATAGTTAGAAAAGGGGAGGTGGAAACTGCAGATTTGTTAGCCACGCGAACAGTATTTTTAAATAGTAATAGAGGGATCCACAAATTATAGAGGAATAATGTTACTATCAGTGCCAGGAAAAGTATTAAACAGGATTATCCTTGAGAGATTAAAAGAGTCCATAGACAAGAAACTGAGAGATGAACAAGCAGGTTTTCGACAAAACAGATCATGTACAGACCAGATAGCCACTTTGAGAATAATAGTTGAACAAAGTCTGGAATGGAATTCACCACTATACATCGGATTTGTGGACTACGAAAAGGCATTTGACAGTGTAGACAGAGAATCACTTTGGAAATTGTTGAGGCATTATGGAGTTCCCCTGAAGATCATTAATTTAATAAAGAAAACATATGAAGACATGACATGCAGAGTTCTTCACGAAGGACAGCTTACAGAACCGTTTGGGATAAGAACAGGAGTGCGACAGGGATGCCTCTTGTCTCCATTTCTTTTCTTGCTGGCAATAGATTGGGTTATGAGATCATCGGCAACACACAACAGAAATGGAATCCAGTGGACTCTGACTAAGCAGTTGGATGATCTGGATTTTGCTGATGACTAGGCTCTTCTGTCCCATAGCCGTAATCAGATGCAGGACAAATTGAAAACACTCGATGAGAGGTCACAGCAATTGGGTCTGAAAATACACAGGGAAAAGACAAAAATAATGCGAATAAATGCAGGTAATGATAACAGGGTTGAATTTGAAGAAACACCAATACAAGATGTAGAATCATACACATATCTTGGCAGTAATATAGACAAAGTTGGAGGGACAGACAGCAATATCAAAATAAGAATACAAAAGGCAAGAGGAGCTTTCATTGCATTGGGAAATATATGGAGATCAAGAGAAATAGGATCCAACACGAAAATAAGAATCTTCAACTCAAATGTGAAGTCAGTCCTATTGTATGGCTCAGAGACATGGAGAACAACAAAGACAACAACCAAAAAGCTACAGACTTTCATAAATGGGTGCTTGCATAGAATAGAGGGATTAAAATGGTATGACAAGGTTACCAACGTGGAACTGATGACAAGAACTAGACAAGTGCCAGTGGAACAAGAAATGATAAGAAGACGATGGCGATGGATAGGACACACACTGAGGAAACCTGTTGATAGCATTACAAGGCAGTCCTTGTTCTGGAACCCCCAGGGCAAGAGAGGCAGAGGAAGACCAAGAAGTACATGGAGAAGAGAGTTGGAAACAGAGGTGAAAATGATGAGGAGAACAAGGAAAGAACTTGAGATGATGGCACGTGACAGGAGGACTTGGCATGTGTTTGTTGAAGGCCTATGCTCCTTTGGGAGTGGAGGGTTATGAATGAATGGAGGGATCAGACAAGCAAACGTATTGATGACCCAAAAGGTGGGGTTTTTCAAAAAAAAGAGAGTTAATTTCGGATGCGCAGTTTCCATTGGCCAAAGAGATTGATAATAGTGATAGGGTACAAACCTAGAGCGCCATTTGAAGAATAATTTTACCAAGTGAAAGTTTGACAACTCCGCCAATGCCGGTCCCAAGCTCGGATGAAAAAGGAGGAGGGCAGCCTGCATGGAGGCCGTAAGGAGGCAGCCCCTCCACCATGCAAAGGCACAACAGGCCAATCACCTGTTTGCTTTAAATCATGATTACGCGAACTACAAGAGAGAAAACCGGACTGATTCTAAAGGCGACAAACTGGAACGGACTACGGACTACGACTTATGGAACTTGGAACACAAGAAGTATAAATGGGAAGGAAGAGGAGCTGGTGGAAGAGATGAGGAAAGCAAAACTAGAAATCCTGGCTATAACGGAAACGAAGAAAAAAGGACAAGGAGTCATGGATCTCGATGGCAACACGTTGCTCTACAGTGGTGTACCCATATCTGAAAGAGCTAAAGGGGGCGTGGGTTGCATTGTGGCCCAAAATCAAAAAGATAGTATCAAGGGATGGAACTTTGTCTCGGAGCGCATTATGGTTGTAAAACTAAAAGAAGGAGAAACCATAGTCAACCTGGTCATAGTGTATGGGCCAAATGAGGATGAGAGAGCAGAGGTCAAGGAGGAATTCTTCGAGCTGCTTCAAAGGACAGTGGATGACTGCCTAGATGAAGTTATTATGCTCGGAGATTTTAATGCCAGAGTTGGAAATGACCATGCTAGATGGGGTGGAGTTATCGGAAGATATGGAGAAGATACTCTCAATGACAATGGAAAGCGACTCCTTAGATTCTGCAGTGAGCAGAATCTGATCATTACAAACACAAAGTTCCCCCATAAGCGCATACATGCATACACTAGATGTGAACCAACCAAGAATGAGAAGTCAGTGATCGACTACGCCATTGTTCGGAGAAGCTCATTCAGATATGTCCGAGATGCAAGAGTCTGGAGGGGGCCAGAGATTGGAAGTGATCACTACCTGCTAACAATCAAACGAACAACTGAAAGAGTTGCTCAGCCTAGGAACTGCCCAACATCACGCAAGAAACCAAGTAAACGAGCAGGAGAAATGAGCATTAGGACCTACAAGCTGAGAGAGCCAGAAATTAAGACCAGATATCAGGGGCTTATTGCTACAGCAGTGAGCAACACAGAAGAGCGACCTGATGACTTGGAAACCCTCTGGAATAAATTCAAGGATATCATAAAGACAGCTGCTGCAGAAGCATGCGGTGAAGTCCGACTTGGGAACCAGAGAAAGAGGACACCTTGGTGGACAGAGGAAGTCAAAGAGAAAATAAGAGAGAAGAAAATGGCATGGAAACAATACTTAGGAGCTAAAAACACAACAGGACAAATGGAAAAATATAGAGAATATGTGACACTCAGAACAGAAGCAAAGAACAAAGTGCTAGCAGCAAAACAGAAGTCCTGGGAAGAATTTGGAGAAAAGCTAGAAAAAGATGCACAAGAAAACCAGAAATTGTTCTATAAGACCCTAAAGAACATGAGGAAAGAAAAACAATGCCCTCTCAAATTTATAAAGGACAAGCAAGGCTAATTGCTTACTGCCCCGAAGGAAGTAATGGAAAGATGGAAAGAATATTTCTCAGAACTCCTGGATGGTGAGCATGATGAAGCATCAGAAATGATAACCACTGACACAGAAGAGGAAACCAATGATGGTGAAGATGACATAAAGATGGAAGAACTGAGGGCAGCACTAGAGAAAATCAAGATGGGCAAAGCAGCAGGGCATGATGGTATAACACCAGAAATGGTTAAGTACATGGGAGCATCAGGCAACCTATTACTCTTAAAGGTCCTACAGGCAGCATGGTGCAACAAGACCATACCAAAGGATTGGGAGATTGCCATCATAACACCAATTTTCAAAAAGGGTGACAATCGACAATGTGGAAACCATAGAGGCATATCCCTTCTCAGTGTCCCTGGTAAAATCTACTCTAGAATCCTAGAGCAGAGACTCCGACGCCTAGCTGAGCCACAATTGGATGAGGTCCAGTGCGGATTCCGAGCAAACCGAAGTACTCAAGACCTAATCTTCACACTCAGACAGCTGAGTGAAAAGGCCCTTGAGTATAAGAGTGAGATCCATCTTTGTTTCATAGATCTGGAAAAGGCGTTTGACAGGGTCCCCTGGAGCAAACTTTGGGACTGTTTGGCAAGGAAGAATATTCCAGCACCTCTGATTCATGCTATACAGAGCTTCTACAAGTCTTGCAGAAATTATGTGAGGACAGCAAACCATAAGTCAGAAGAGTTCAGGACCACCACTGGTGTAAGGCAAGGTGATATCCTATCACCTTACCTCTTCATACTCCTTATGGACGATGTCATCAAGGCATGTAAGGAGAGAACAAGAAAGTATTCAGTGGGGTACTGGAAGATGAGACAGGTCTATATTTCAGAGCTGGCATTTGCTGATGATGTTGCCCTGATTGCTAAATCAGAGGCACATCTCCAATCCAACCTGCAAGTCTGGAAGGAAGAGCTGGAGAAGAGAGGGATGGTCATAAGCAGCTCTAAAACAAAATCCATGGTGATATCACGAGAAGAAAGAAAACATCAGATTAAGTTGGGAGAACAGGTCCTGGAGCAGGTCGACCACTTTAAATATCTCGGAGCTATTATAGACCGAAAGGGAGGCATCAAAGAAGAGTTGGCCACTCGGAAAGCAGCGGCTGGGAGACTTTTTCAGGCCATAAATCGTGGATTCCTCAGCAAGAAAGAGGTTGGTAAGAAAACGAAGATGGCTGTATACCGCTCCACCTATGTCCCAGTCTTGACATATGGATGCGAGTCGTGGGCAATGACTACAACCCACAAAAGCCAGATCCAAACCTCAGAAATGAGGTATCTGAGGAAAGTGGTTGAAGTAACAAGAAGAGAGACATGGTCCGCAACCAGACGATCCGTCAAGGCCTAAAATCCCATCCGCTGCAGACCCAAATAGAACAGTCCCAACTAAGATGGTTTGGCCATGTCTGCAGAATGGGAGAAGATCGGCTACCACGACAAGCATGGGAAACAAAGAGCCAGGGATCCAGACCTCCAGGACGACCCAGAGTCCGCTGGGAGGACAACATTAGACAATCTTTGAAGGACCGAGGACTAGAATGGAACCAGGCCAGGAAGAAGACAGCTGATAGAATGGTCTGGCGCTCTCTCTTCCAAACCTCTACACCTCACGGTAGAAGGGTGTCACGTAGGGTTTATATTCATTTAATTTCCTACATCTTCTTCCTATTCTTTCAATAAACTCTCTCTTTTAATATCTCTGTACTTTTTTTCCTGTATATTTTTTCATCCATTCGTTTTGCGAATATTATTTTCATATAATTCGCAAACTTTACCTGTTTTCCTTTCTCTTAAACTGAGAATCGCGCTAGGACGATATTACGTAGATGTCAGGGCTGCAGGGCGTCAGAAGGCGTGATAAGTCGGTTCGCTGAACACAGGACGTAGCAAATCGTCTACATTCTCACCGAGCGCGCGAGCTTCTTCTCGGCATAAGTCCCGGTGAGGTGTGATACTTTACATCTGCACCGGTCACTATCCAGACATTTGTCTGAAAATCCCAAACTGACACGGCGCTCACTTGGGCCATGGTCAGCTGTAGTGTGAAAACTGCCCTACAATGGAGTCAGGCTGTCTGGGATTTGAAACTGACACGCGTACATCGTGGTCAGTAGGTGACAGTTACGACACGCGTTAAGCGGACGTAAATGTTGGGAGTAGGGGAGATAATTTCGCTTGGCGAAGTAAGTTTGGGCCCTTTGTCTGATTTTAAGATATTGGCCAAGTTTGAAACTTTAATTTCATTCTCGCTCATAGACTCCACAGTAGATAGGTCGCTCGAAAAACAGAATAGCTGTTAGCGAAGATCTCAGTTTGTTTCGGCAATTTGTCGAACTTCTAGACTTCCAGAAATATTTTCAGCATTTTTATTCTTAAGTTGTGCGACTACCTGTAATTCTGTGGTTGAGGTAATTAATATGATAGATATATAGATTTTGTGAGTGTTAAAGTGTTAAATCGCTTAATTCATTTTAATCTATTTCTTTAGCGCAGAAGAGAAATAAAGTGGTAGGCTATTATATTTTCTAGGGAAGCATTCAGTGGAAAGCAGAAAAAAATTAAAATTTCTAGCTTATAACGGCAATTGTAGCTATTTATAAATTTAATTTAACTGCTAATACTCAGTCGAGAGTATTTTTCTAAACTAACGTATAAACTCTAGAATCCAGCCTCATGAATGGTGACGGAATACGCACGTGTTCTTAATTTATGAGGATTGCTGATTTTTAAATATAACTTACGTCACGGGAAGTTTAAATGATAAGCAAAGCTCTCTGCTTGCAAGTTTAAATGTAAGTTTTAACCAGTACAGATTCTGTTTATTATATTATATGTGTTATTTTTCCTCCACACAGTGAAAGTTTTGGGGTGACCCTAACTTTACCAGCACCTAGTAGTAGTTTCCCTACTTGTGAAGAAATAGACAGTCCTTATTTTGAACCACGTGGGTTTTCTCAAGTAACACTGATCTGACGGTGCAAGTTAGACAGAAATACTAATATCCCTATAACGGGTTTTCAAAGACTGTAATGATAAATACTGGACCTTGGAGCCAGCACTTAATTTCTTCTAGAAACTCTATATAATTTGCTGCCTGGTGGCGTGAATATTAACAATCATTTCCCGACTAGATTATATCTTGTGGACAAATCTGTGGTGTGACTAAAGTGAATCCTATACTGAGGGAAGGCACCGACCTGACATTCATCATTTTTTAGAAACCTACGCTATTGACACTGTGCTCTGCTAACTCCCGCGCCTGGAATAATTGTTAGGTGACTTAATCAGACATTTTGAACAAATTTGCATACCCAAGTAGTCGTTCCCGGAGACTCTAAGTTAAATACGTCTTTTGGAACTGGGGACTTCTTGGCAGAAGACTGCATTTTTTGAGTCTGTGCGAAAATCTAAGATCAATGTGTTCCAAGAGGCAGCGAGCAAAGTCGTGAGTACCTGAATGAGAAGCCATGGCGGAATGAATGAGTGTACACTGGTCTGAGTGATATTTTCACTATTATATCTTTGACACCCTGTTGCTGTCCTATTTTTTTTTTTCCAATCTGCATAATTTGTTGCTAAGGCTAGAGTTCTTGTGTTTTTGTCTTAGGTTAAATCAGATTTTTTTCAAACTCTGTGCATATAATTACGAGATAAAACAAAGAAAAACTCTTAGACTCAAACCCTATGTATCTGTGACTCTGGCGCCATCATCTGTTCTCGTAACGGGTCCGGGCTAAACCTAGAGTTAACACTATAGCGGGGCTATCATCCTTGCAACATTTCCTTGATTTTTTATGACTATGTGTATATGTATTTTCCTTGATGTACTTTCTTTGATGTTGTGAGCCGATTTTTCCTGATAATAAAATCGCTCTTGAACTTAATAATCGTGTTTGGTCAGCTCGTTCTAGATAATATATATATCATTGTTATAGTTTTCCCACGTCTGTGTGTTTACCTGTCGTCACGTGTATGTGCGTGCCTGTGAGTGATAGAAATATACGTAATATGTATATTGGTGTAGTCTGTCTGACGCTGTAACAACTGTTGTAGAAGATAGGTGAGAGAGAGAAGAATTCTTTTCGCTTTCAGAGACAGCCACTATATCAAAATCTATCATCTCACGTGTGTGGAAATTCTATTACCTTTCACTAACTCTCACTGAGTCTATCACCTATTCACACCTATTCAGAAGGGACCAAACCTAGTCTTAATTCTCCTATCGGAAATCTACGACAAATGAGGACTCGTTTCCGGTCTTTGAACTTAGAATAGGAAGACGAGTACGACAAATGAGGACTCGTTTCCGGTCTTTGAACTTAGAATAGGAAGACGAGTACGACAAACGTGGACTCGTCTATCTGGATTTTGTATTTAAGATTCTTATTCTGTAATAGAGTAAGAGTGTGATGTCTTGTGAGTTGTGTATCTTTTAAAAAATATTACCCCCTAGACTAGCGATCTGTTTACGGGCGTGCTGACCACACAAACTAATAAGTTTTTTTTTTTTCCACAGCATCTTTGAATAATATACATTTTGGTTACAGGTTGATTTTGTCGGGATATATGTTAACTGCTGATTGTAATACTAAATGCTGGTAAAGTGGTGAGTGTATAACATTCACTGGGTACTGAGGCAGAACGGCGTTTGAACTAAGTTAAGGAGTGTGTTTCGGACTTTTTGTCCAGATTAATTCCCTCCCTTACCCGATCTGACTTCAGGGGCGAACTTATAGTGGATTTTTAAAAATTAAGGGATTATTTTTCTCTTTAATGTTTGCAATATTCTTTTGCTTTTCCACTGTAGCAACTTATTTTTCAGAAGTAATCTTAACTACCATTTAGTTGGCGTAGTCGTGTTTTGCATTAAGTGCTTTATTGCCGATAATAGCAGCGATAGTTAGATTTTATTTTGGAGGAGGTATCCCAGGGTTAAGGATATCATCTTTTGATTTTTGGAATTTTTTTCTCGTAAGTGGTAGGAACCAGGGTATTCTTTTTCCTATTTTCTATCTCCACGTGTCTCAGTCACTGACATAATATGGCCGAGAGGGCAAAACTTAGACAACTCCTCAGGGACGAAGCGAGAGAGGAGGGACTGGAAGGAGAGGAAGCGAAAGCTTTTGTCAGGGACGAACTTGAGAGATATGATGCGGAGAGGAAAGCAGAAGAAGCTAGGAGGAAAGAAGCAGAAGACCGGCTATTACAGCAGAAGAAGATTGAGGAGGAAATGGAAATTCGCAGGATGCAGCATGAGGAAAAAGAGAAGGAGAGACAACATGAGTTGGCTCTTAAAGCTCTTGAGTTCCAAAGTCGTGGTGCTGCCTCTACCTCCAGCAATGGAGAGTCTTCTCCTCATTCTTCCTTAACTGACCCTGCTAACACTCAATCCCTTCAACTAAATGCTATGTCTTTCACTCTTGAATCTTTTCTTTGTCCAAATGAGAAGATTGACACATGGTTAGAAAAATTTGAGAAAATTGCAACTCTGTACGGGTTAGAGAGGTCGCGTTGGAATATGAAACTTTCCCAGGCCCTAAAAGGTTCTGCTTATGATGTTTATTCTAAGCTGGAAAGTAGCCAACAAGACGACTACGATGTGTTGAAGAAAGCGTTACTGGAGCGCTTTGAAATGAACGCTCGCAAGTTTTTGCAACTGTTTCGCAACAGCCGGAAAGAGAATTCTGAAACTTTTCACCAGTTCTCATCGCGTCTTAAGGGATATCTAACAAAGTGCCTTGAGCTTTCGCAGCTCCCCTCTACCTATGAAGGTCTTGAGGAACTTGTTCTAACTGAACAAATAAAGAACACTTTGTCTGCTGATACCCGGAGATTTCTCGCTGAGCAGGGGGCAGAAAAACTTGAAGACATTTTGGAAAAGTCTGAGCGTTATCACAATGCGCTGGCTGAACTACCGGCCACAAAGCGGAAACCGACAGAGGAGCATTTTCGAAAAAATAATCTAGATCAACCTTCTCATGCTGCGAATCAGTTTAACCACAGAGAAACTGGACCTCAAAACCCCCCTCCTGAAAAATCCAAGTTCTACAAGAACAAGTACCCCAACCACCCCAAACAGTCTGATCAACCCGACCGCCCTACATGGCAGCGTAGCCAGAAAGGACAAGGTGGCAAAGGGAGAACCCCTGAGCACGGGACATATGATCAGACCGAGCACACCGAGCCTAAACGCATCGGATGCTTATTAACAGTCTCGCAAGGCGGAATTATTGACAGTGATTCCCAACCTCTTGGGGATAGACCCTCAACGCGAGGTATTGTTATTTTGAACGGTTCTCAAACTTCTTGCTTATTTGACACGGGGCTTTCTTACGATTGCATTGTTGCCAGAAACCTGGTCAAACCCGGTCAAGAGACAGCAGAGACCGTCCAACTTTGTGGAGTTCGTAAGAGTGAGGCACCTACAGCGCTTCCCATCGCATTGGTGGAGATACACTCTGACTTTGTCAGAGGTGTGATCAAAGCGGCTGTTATGGATGATCCCATCTACCCAGTCATACTTGGCGGGAGATACGTGTGTATTGGGAAACCGGAAGAGCCGATTGTGGCAGCAGTAACTACAAGAGGGCAAACCAAGAAGGAACGGGAGCCTGCGCCAAATTTGTTACCTATGGAACTTAAAGAAGCGCAATACAAGGACCCTACTTTGGCACCCTGCTTTAGGAAACTGCCCATGGCTAAGGAACCCAAACAGCACGGGGACATTTTTTCTGAGGATGGCGTACTTTATCGGAGAACGGGCAAGCCTGACCAAGGTTACAACCAGCTCCTAGTACCGAAACAGTACAGAAGCCAAATCCTAGAAATGGGGCACTCTCTTCCCTTTAGCGGACATATGGGACAGAACGCCACAAACCAACGTATAACCACTCATTATTGGTGGCCAGGAGTAAACACTGATATTATCAGGTACGTCAAATCCTGTGCCCAGTGCCAACGGGTACCACCCAAGCAACGGACACCCCCAGTCCACATGGGTGAAATGCCAATAATGGGAACACCATTCGAACGGGTTGTGATCGACATTTTAGGGCCTTTCGAAAGGACTAAAAGAAGGAACAGGTTCATCCTGACCTTAGTCGATACATGCACTTTATGGGCAGAAGCTATCCCGCTAACATGCGCAGATGCCAAGCATGTCGCAGAAGCCCTCGTGCAGATTTTCACTCGGTTGGGATTCCCTCAGCAAGTGTTGACGGATAATGGATCTCCATACCGAAACCTGTTGATGGATGAGATCGTTAAGATCTTGAGGACCCAACACATCCACACTAAGCCATATACTCCGGCCGGAAATGGGCTCGTGGAACGTGCTAATGGAAACCTCACCATGATGCTAAGTAAGCTGGCACAAGTGAAACCTGAAGATTGGGATCTCTGTATTCCTGCAGCATTATTTGGCTACAGAGAATCTCCTCATACTTCCACAGGATTTCCGCCAGCTACACTCTTATTCGGCAGACCCATTAAGGGCCCGCTTGAAGCCTTACTTCAGTCTCTGACAGACGAGAAGGCGGATGAGACAGTCGTCTCAGCAAGTAAATATGTGTCGGTTTTAAAGGAAAGGTTGAAACTAGGGTGGGACCTAGCAACGACTAACTTTAAGCGAGCTCGCACAAAGCACGCTAACCGATACAGGAAAGTCGCGGAAGAGAGAGAACTGGAAGCAGGAGAGAAAGTTTTGGTGTTACTCCCTACTGAGAACAACCAACTGAAGATCGGATGGCAAGGGCCGTTTACCGTCCTGAAAAAGATTTCTAAGGCTAACTACCAGATCTCTATTGAAGGAAAGGAGAAGGTTTTCCATTTAAATCTCTTAAAGAGATACTTGGAAAAACCAGTGCCAACCTCCGACCATCTCCTGACGATCGCCAAAACTGACGAAGATGACGATAGTGGCAGGGATATTCCACCGCTATCACAGGAAATCTTTCAAAAATGTCAGAAGCGGCGACGCTCTTTCAAGCGCGCATATGAGACATTCCAGGGGAAGGAAACTTTGAGGAGTGGACTTGAGTAGGAATTGGACAGAGATGGAGGGGAAGATGGAGAGGGAAGAAGACAGACACCCCGAAGCTACGGTTATAGGAAATTAAACTCCATAACGTAGACATGGAGTGCTTCCATATCTTAAAGGGGGGAGGCTCTGTCACGTAGGGTTTATATTCATTTAATTTCCTACATCTTCTTCCTATTCTTTCAATAAACTCTCTCTTTTAATATCTCTGTACTTTTTTTCCTGTATATTTTTTCATCCATTCGTTTTGCGAATATTATTTTCATATAATTCGCAAACTTTACCTGTTTTCCTTTCTCTTAAACTGAGAATCGCGCTAGGACGATATTACGTAGATGTCAGGGCTGCAGGGCGTCAGAAGGCGTGATAAGTCGGTTCGCTGAACACAGGACGTAGCAAATCGTCTACATTCTCACCGAGCGCGCGAGCTTCTTCTCGGCATAAGTCCCGGTGAGGTGTGATACTTTACATCTGCACCGGTCACTATCCAGACATTTGTCTGAAAATCCCAAACTGACACGGCGCTCACTTGGGCCATGGTCAGCTGTAGTGTGTGAAAACTGCCCTACAATGGAGTCAGGCTGTCTGGGATTTGAAACTGACACGCGTACATCGTGGTCAGTAGGTGACAGTTACGACACGCGTTAAGCGGACGTAAATGTTGGGAGTAGGGGAGATAATTTCGCTTGGCGAAGTAAGTTTGGGCCCTTTGTCTGATTTTAAGATATTGGCCAAGTTTGAAACTTTAATTTCATTCTCGCTCATAGACTCCACAGTAGATAGGTCGCTCGAAAAACAGAATAGCTGTTAGCGAAGATCTCAGTTTGTTTCGGCAATTTGTCGAACTTCTAGACTTCCAGAAATATTTTCAGCATTTTTATTCTTAAGTTGTGCGACTACCTGTAATTCCGTGGTTGAGGTAATTAATATGATAGATATATAGATTTTGTGAGTGTTAAAGTGTTAAATCGCTTAATTCATTTTAATCTATTTCTTTAGCGCAGAAGAGAAATAAAGTGGTAGGCTATTATATTTTCTAGGGAAGCATTCAGTGGAAAGCAGAAAAAAATTAAAATTTCTAGCTTATAACGGCAATTGTAGCTATTTATAAATTTAATTTAACTGCTAATACTCAGTCGAGAGTATTTTTCTAAACTAACGTATAAACTCTAGAATCCAGCCTCATGAATGGTGACGGAATACGCACGTGTTCTTAATTTATGAGGATTGCTGATTTTTAAATATAACTTACGTCACGGGAAGTTTAAATGATAAGCAAAGCTCTCTGCTTGCAAGTTTAAATGTAAGTTTTAACCAGTACAGATTCTGTTTATTATATTATATGTGTTATTTTTCCTCCACCACACAGTGAAAGTTTTGGGGTGACCCTAACTTTACCAGCACCTAGTAGTAGTTTCCCTACTTGTGAAGAAATAGACAGTCCTTATTTTGAACCACGTGGGTTTTCTCAAGTAACACTGATCTGACGGTGCAAGTTAGACAGAAATACTAATATCCCTATAACGGGTTTTCAAAGACTGTAATGATAAATACTGGACCTTGGAGCCAGCACTTAATTTCTTCTAGAAACTCTATATAATTTGCTGCCTGGTGGCGTGAATATTAACAATCATTTCCCGACTAGATTATATCTTGTGGACAAATCTGTGGTGTGACTAAAGTGAATCCTATACTGAGGGAAGGCACCGACCTGACATTCATCATTTTTAGAAACCTACGCTATTGACACTGTGCTCTGCTAACTCCCGCGCCTGGAATAATTGTTAGGTGACTTAATCAGACATTTTGAACAAATTTGCATACCCAAGTAGTCGTTCCCGGAGA
The DNA here is from genome assembly GCA_024509875.1 of Oreohelix idahoensis. Taxonomy (NCBI): domain Eukaryota; kingdom Metazoa; phylum Mollusca; class Gastropoda; order Stylommatophora; family Oreohelicidae; genus Oreohelix; species Oreohelix idahoensis. Next base: position 65,766 of record JAMPIV010009247.1, read on the forward strand.
CTCTAAGTTAAATACGTCTTTTGGAACTGGGGACTTCTTGGCAGAAGACTGCATTTTTTTTGAGTCTGTGCGAAAATCTAAGATCAATGTGTTCCAAGAGGCAGCGAGCAAAGTCGTGAGTACCTGAATGAGAAGCCATGGCGGAATGAATGAGTGTACACTGGTCTGAGTGATATTTTCACTATTATATCTTTGACACCCTGTTGCTGTCCTAATTTTTTTTTTTCCAATCTGCATAATTTGTTGCTAAGGCTAGAGTTCTTGTGTTTTTGTCTTAGGTTAAATCAGATTTTTTCAAACTCTGTGCATATAATTACGAGATAAAACAAAGAAAAACTCTTAGACTCAAACCCTATGTATCTGTGACTCTGGCGCCATCATCTGTTCTCGTAACGGGTCCGGGCTAAACCTAGAGTTAACACTATAGCGGGGCTATCATCCTTGCAACATTTCCTTGATTTTTTATGACTATGTGTATATGTATTTTCCTTGATGTACTTTCTTTGATGTTGTGAGCCGATTTTTCCTGATAATAAAATCGCTCTTGAACTTAATAATCGTGTTTGGTCAGCTCGTTCTAGATAATATATATATCATTGTTATAGTTTTCCCACGTCTGTGTGTTTACCTGTCGTCACGTGTATGTGCGTGCCTGTGAGTGATAGAAATATACGTAATATGTATATTGGTGTAGTCTGTCTGACGCTGTAACAACTGTTGTAGAAGATAGGTGAGAGAGAGAAGAATTCTTTTCGCTTTCAGAGACAGCCACTATATCAAAATCTATCATCTCACGTGTGTGGAAATTCTATTACCTTTCACTAACTCTCACTGAGTCTATCACCTATTCACACCTATTCAGAAGGGACCAAACCTAGTCTTAATTCTCCTATCGGAAATCTACGACAAAGGGGAACGACTAAGTAAGTAAGAAAGTTTGACCACAGAAGTGCAGAATTGAAAGCAAGTTTTCTGCAGTCTGTACCAGACGGCGATCTTTATTTGGACAAACGATTGCTAGTCAATCTATTCCTTGTGTATTATTTCATTGATTGCGGTAAGAAATGATTTATTAATATTAAAATTATGTAGAGGCGATAGGGCGCCTAACAAAAATCTTATGTTGTACGACTTAGCCATTTTGGAAACATATGACAGCCTATGGAGCAAAGGTATGCCTAAGGCAGATTTGGGAAGCAGTCAAAAGAAAAATTGTATTAGATTATTGCTATAACGTTGAAGTAAATTGTAAGAACAGAAAGCTACTGGCAGTCTTTTGCAGATCACAGTGTTCCAAAAACTTTTGGACACTACATATGAGGTCATTCTAAAAAGAAAATAAATTAATAGTCAGAGAGCAACAAAAAGATGATTGTATCCCTAACTGAGGATGATGAAATCACAAAAAGTTAGAGACTGAAGCTATGGATTAGCACTGGTAACTGATCACTAGAAATGTTTGAAGATGATATTTGTTAAATGTGGAGATATATTTATAAAGTATATTTAGGAAGGAATTATTTCATTGTTGCAGGGTTGAATCGTCTATTATCATGTCAAACATAACTGGAGATGCTGAATACTAGGCATTCTGAATACTAGGCATTCTGTCTGGTATATGTGAAGAAACCAGATATCAGATGTTCCTAGGAGACCCTCTTGTGTAGAAGAGTGGGCAGTTATTACAGCAAGTTACTTATTTACTCCAGGAGACCCTCTTGTGAAGAAGAGTGGACAGTTATTACAGCCAGTTACTTATTTACTCCAGGAGACCCTCTTGTGAAGAAGAGTGGGCAGTTATTACAGCAAGTTACTTATTCACTCCAGGAGACCCTCTTGTGAAGAAGAGTGGGCAGTTCAACAGGAAGACTTCCATTTACAACAAGAACAGAAGATAAGCCCCATATTTTTGGGCTTATGACATTTTATTTAATTATTCTCCACACTTATTTTATTAATACATTTCGAGTGAAGTGATGAGGACATCAGTCTCTCCCAACTAGTGATATATTATAATACACCAGTTTGTCAGAAAGGGATACATTATAGGAATTTGTTTATTAAACACTTAGTATGGACAAGAAGTCCTGCCTATTTAATTAACTGTATATACATATTGATAGATAAAACTACCTTTATTAATTGTTTGAATTTTACTCCTGTTCCAAAAGAATTTGAGGTTCAGGAGAATAAAATTGTACAAAAGATTTAATTTCAAAAAAAGTTAACCACTGCTTTACTTGAGTTTCTTATCTTGAGTTACAGTTGTATATGTATGTTATCAACATTACATCATACATTCATTCCCCTAGACACTAGTCAAATATAAATAAATAGGTTTAAAATATTCGCAGAGTGAGATCACCAGGTGGTAGCAGTTAGGTACTCTGACAGTACATCATTGTTCCATCATTATACTCAGGGACCTACATAGCTTGACCTCACTCTGTAGACAAATAATAACAATAACTAATACTTATAACATCAAAACCCACCACAAATACTACTGCTCTAGATGACGATAACATATATAAAAATAGTCAGTGTGGGTCGTACTAGGACAATAGACTAAGAAACGGTCAGCGTTACAACCACAAGGCCTTCGTCAGGGGCAAACGTATAACAAGTTGAGAAAATAAAGTCAGATCTAATGGACATGCTTAAAAAGATAAACTTCAACGCATAACAATTTTGTGTTAATATGAAGCGCTATGAGAGATCGCTTTTGTCCCTCTTGTGAAAAATCCAAGTAAATATACCACAAGTACACATAGAAAGTGTCCAGCAATCATGGACAACGAAGAAAGACTAAGGCTGTAACGAGCTAAATCAATGCACAACGGAAGCATTTGACATGCATGATCAGATACAAGCAGTCAACAATGAGATGTGAAAAACTGGCATAAACTGTGATAACAGTAGATATATTCTTTCTTTATATCCCATGAGACCCTCGGGAATGACAGGGGTCAGGAAGAAGAATAATGTAGGTACTGAAACAGAACTGGTAATAAGATAACAAGAGCTGGCCTACATGGTGTCCCAAAATTATCTTGACAACTTTGATACTAAATGAAATATTAACTAACAACCAGTAATAAGATAACAAGAGCTGGCTACATGGTGTCCCAAAATTATCTAGAATTCTTTGATACTAAATCAAATATTAACTAACAACCAATCAAGGAAATTTAGACACAAAAAACCCTAAAGTTAAAAAATAAAATTTATTAATGAAAGTAACGAGTTCTAAACCTTCATTGGACCTGTGTATCAGATTTTATTTGAATAAACCACTCTTCTTCTTCGTTCTTCCTGAAAAGGACTTTGGTTGCGTTGTGTCGCCGTTTACAGCGAAGCTGCGATATTTGCGCCTTTCGGTCCGAAACATCCGACTTCAGAATGGCATTTTTTGGAACCGGGTTTGCCTTCCCTTTTCGATCCCTACTCTCTCGGCCAGACTGCAGTGATGCAGCCTGTTTCCAGGACTGCCACTTGGAGGTGGAGTAAGGTCTTGGTCAGCTCTGGTTCGCTGACCCTGACGCAAGCAGTCAAGCTATGAATCACTGTCTGCATTCATCTCTTTTGCTGCGTCTTCGGTCCCAATAAACCACTCAGCACACTGTGTGCTTTCTCTTGTGAATTCATTGTGACTGAGGGGAGGAATGAAACTCTGAAGAAGAAATCAATGAAGATGAGAAAACTTGTCAAAACTTGGTATTCAGCAAAACTTGAGTTGCTCTGAAATATAGGACAACCCCAGTATTTCTACACCGCCTGGTTGACTTTTTATATTGAATAAACGTTGTAAAGATAATTTTCGGACAACCTGTATATGTAGGCATGAATACCAAATGTAAGAAGGATAGTTATTAGATACATCTTTCATCTGAATAGGCCTATATTTAAAGTGTTTTCCGGCAGAATCGATAGACAAAGAATGCTCACCTCTTGTTGTTTCCATGGCCGAGCTTATCTTACACGGTCGCGAACGGACCGGTTAACGAAACGTGTCACGCGGACCGAGTGAAAGAAACATACAACTCCCAAAACGAAAAAACCTGCAAACAAATGGTCCACACAAATATTGTTACCACTGGTAGCCACTAGTATCAGACCGCGGTTCTCATCCAAGGCCAGGGTCAGACCTTGACACTCACTGACGAGCTTGTGATCCTTCACGAAAAAACCACGTCTGTCAAACACGAACGCGCAGAAGACCGCTTCTTGTCTGGCAATGTCGTCTAATTGCGCCACATTTTTAAACTGTGAATCTCTACCTCCTTTCTGCTACCATCTGTCTCCCTTCTCCTCCCACTCTTTCTCTAACTCCTTAGTGTGACATCACATACTTCAGTTAAATCCTACCCCAACAAATTCAACAAACTGGCTCCGATGTTGGAATGGAAAGGTGCGGAGTTTCGCCTCAAGAGCAGAGTCAACAGTTAGTCCGAGTGTGTATGAATGGCTTCGTCAGACGATTTCGCCCACACATATGTGGGTCTGAGAAAGCTCTCTCTCTCTCTCTCTTTCTCTCTCTCTCTCTCTCTCTCTCTCTCTCTCTCTCTCTCGCGTGTGTGTGTGTATCTATATATATATATGGGAAGCGCTGAAGAAATGTTTGAGTGTATACATGTATAAGCTACATATGAAACTTCTAGCTTACGACACTCGATGAAGGTGGAAGCTGTTTCAAAGTTCATTGTCAAGCAAACAAAACCAAAAGAATGCTGAATGGAAAGACAGAAGACTGAATGTAATACGTTATGCCAAATATTATACCAAAAGCCTAATAAATAAATTATTAAAATATGTGTAAATGTACATAATCTTACTGTGGACACCAGTGGCGTTTGTAGGACTTTTCCAGATGGGATATCCGAGTAAGAGGAATCTACTCGTGGATTCAATCTAGGAACCCACCTCCGCCCCGCACCCAATCCCATTATCATTTTGTTGCAATACTTGTTTGATCACCAGTGTTTTACCGGTGTCCGAAAGGGGAACAAAGACCAGTAACACTGTAGCCTACCAAGCAAGTCGTAAAGGACGGCTAAGGAGGAGTGGACGTGTGGCGGCTACCCCATCCTATAGAGACTTTAAGCCACACAATCTTATAACAACAACGTTGACAAGTCTTAATAGCATTACAAGGCAGTCCTTGTTCTGGAATCCCCTTGTGTAAGTGAGGTAGAGACAGACCAAGAACACAAGGAGAAGAGAACCGCAGACATAAATACAAGTGATGACATAGACATGGAACGACCTTGAACTGATGGCACAAACTGACAGGAAGACATGGAATGATTTTATGGAAGGCGCGTGCCCCCTAAGGTAACGCAATGAGTAAACGTCCTAGATACTAGGCATACAGTTTACAAGAAAGATAAACGTATTTCAAAATTAGTATGTAATATAACGTTCATTAAAGCCCATTGGTGATTAATAAATACATAAACTAAGCCACCAAGCATATATTGGGAAAACTATGGGCAGTGCTGGATCGTCCCCGCTCTAAATACACCACTGGTGAACACACGCTAGGAGACAGAGTGCGGAGCTGAGACAACGAACGCTGGGTAGGCCTGGGTGGTGCTTGTCAACCCTTTTAAAATTATAGATCGTTCAAGCATTCGTTAGCTAGCAAGTTGTTAAATTATGAGAAGCGATCGGTTATAACCAAACCATTAAGACGTTTCTCTGTGAATTGCAGATAGCAGCAAAATGACAGGGCGACAGACATGGCCTTAAGGCGAAGTATGGAGGAAATTAGGGGAGGGAAGCCCACACCTAATATGGATAGATCCGTGTAGGTGTGCGCGCGCGCGCGTGTGACTGATGACGAGACAGAGAAGTATATCCGTAAGCCTGGTAAATGTCAGGCACCTCATGGCCAAGAACGTGATCGAGTATCCAGGAAGAAGTGGCATACTTGCATTAGCCGTGGCAGGACAACTAGAAACCTGACCACAACGTCTTTTATATTTTGACATAAACCATAACATAATCGACGACCATGTGTCCAGATGGAAAGAATCACGATCTGAAGACCTATACACCACAGGGAGTTGAACGGTAAAGTTAGAATAGGATACCACTAGCGTGATTGTACGACACATTTATGCTTAACACGATTGTGCAGCACTGAAACGATGAGAGAACACTGCGGTGGACATACACATTTACACACCAACGCACACGGGGGTGAGAAAATCTACGCCAGGCTTCTCGTCTGGAAATCAGCGGTTCTACACCAGAATATTCAATTGTTAAAGAAACAAGAGGCGGATGATAAAACGAGGAAGGTGTCAAAACTCCCTGTCTCCTGTCTGGGACAAAGTGGTTTCAAGAATGGGTCATATTCGGAGTTGTATTGAGAGCTTGTGGACTCGAACGACATTATCGAGAGCCTACAGATTAAAGGAACAGGCGGAGTAGAGGATAGGAAAGGGTAAATTTAGGATAACAATCAATAACTCTAACGCCAAATGTAGTTCAATATTTTCGTATTACTCCTTTCTCTTCCACCGCACTTCACTTCCTACAACCACAGACAAGAATACCACTTCACTTCCTACAACCACGGACTAGAATACCACTTTGTGACAGAGGTTATGAAAATAGATTTCATATATCTACACGTTTTGCTTCCAATTGTTTTCACCTGGCTTCCTCAATTAGTTATGCACGTTTTTTAAACGCAAACCCCTTCACTTCTTTATATCTGTCAAACTCTAAATTTGGCCACGCACATTTTCTTTTTCTATATGTCGTATAAACTACGAGGAATGTTTACAAGCAGACTATGTTTCACCTAGAGAGAGGGGACGGGTTGAATATTTGTAGAACCAAGGGCGACTATTCAAAAAGTCGTACTTTTGGCAAAGGGGGAGATAAGCTAATGAAAAGGGCGCACTTTTGTTAGTAATTGGTCAGGGGGAATTATCTGAAACCAAAGGGAAGATAATCACAGTTACCTCCCCCACCTTCGTTCGTTTGTTAACGTAAGTAGATACGGTGAGAGTCGCCAGATCAAAAAGACCGTTCGCTCGTTGCCAGAGTCTGCAAGCGGTAAAAAGTGGCAATTTTAACTTTGATTCGCAGATCAACCGGAGAAATCTCCGAAATCTGAGCGAAGGTGTCAAAACTAGCAAGTGCTGGTGAATTTCTAATAATTTAAGATATATACCGCATCCTTTAAAATCCATTATTCAGTACCCACAGATTTATTTCAGAACATCTAGCTTCGATTCTAGAACCATTTGTATTAATGGAGTTTCTTAGTTTTCGTTGGAGATTGTTTTAATTTCTGTGTTTGCGGTAAATATTAAACTAGAAGTTTGAGTGATTTAATTGTTAAGTCCATCATTTTACAGTAGACATTCAAAAATCCGGCAACCTCCGGACCTGAGGAGTGCCGGATTTTTTGAAAATGCCGGATTTTTTATGGTTATATATTCTGTATATATTTAACAGAAAATGACTACCTGTACACTTTATCTGCGATCGACAATGCACGATGTTTACGTTTTATACCACTTCTTTTATTTGCTGAATCCGTAATGGGGCTAAACAGCAGCAAATAAATGATAAAATGAGAAGGAATGAGCAGGAATGCCTGTTAACACGTGCAAGCAAGACCCAACAGCTGCATCAAAACATAAACTGCTCCAGAAAACAGTGGCGCGCCAACGCGGTAAATTTAAAAATGCGCTCCGAAATCCATGCCGGAAATCTGAAGGAACCGGATTATCGATGGCCGGATTTTTGAATGTCAACTGTATTTCACTAAGATTTTCTGTGCAGAGTGATTTACTGGTTAAGGTCCGTCAATTATATTTCACTAGGATTTTGTTGTGTGTTAATTGACTAGCAGAATTAAAATAATCCATAGCAAAATTGTTCCGGCTGTAGCGTTAATTTAATTAATTGCTAGTAACCAGTAAGAGATATTTTAATCGACTAGTAAATGCGCTATTCATTATGAGTACTGACGAAATATATATTTATTTCTAATTCATGATGAGTAATTTTGTAAATGACTAGAATTTATTTCACGGGTTTTTTTTTTTATAAACGATAAGACAAGCTCTAAGCTTGTAGTTTCTAATTAAAGTTAAATAACTGAAGTGGATAATAATATGGTATTTTACACGGGTTAGGATGGGTTTGAGAATACTATATTGTGGTTAAGTATTTTGTATTTTTTCTTCCTATATCTAGTACTGGGTTACATACCCAAAACCTACCAGCGGCTTCCATATAAATCTGAGAATAACGGATCTAAGTCCAACAGTACAAAAGAACATTCTGATATAATTATGGGTCTTCAATGTGAACCTGTCTGGCCTCTTGTTTAAACCCAGAAAGAGACAGAGTACCATCCCAAAGAATATTAAGTATAACTTTTAACTGGGCCTATAGCTATCCAGATTTCTTTTTCCCAATTTCATTTACATTCAGCCCGTTGTGGTGACATAGTCAAACATTAACATTTCCTGACGTTCGACCATTCGTGGTGTGGCAAGGAATTTTATACTGAGAGAATTTACCGACCTGACATTCCTTTATGTAAAATGGAAATCTCAAGCTACTGACCTTGTGAGCACGGTTAATTTTCTTACCTGGACTAATTAATGTGACATAAACAGAAATCCTAATAAAAAGTAACGAAGTAAACGTTCCCCGGAGAAGTGGATTTAATCAGTCTTTGAGGAGCTGGGGTTTACCTTGCCAAAATAACACTGGATTGTTCCAGACGTTGCTAATCAACAATTAGGTAAGAACGAATGAACGTGGCCACGGTTGTATGGAAAGAGAGAAAGCAGGAATGAGTAACTCTTCTATCGCATAATCCATGTACTCACTTTGTTTATTTCTTACTTTGTTTTGCTAATACTGTTCATTTCAGAATAGAATTAACTTAGAAACTCTGTTCTTTACAGTATAGTAAAATCCTATACCACAAGGGTTAATCCTTTTGACCTTTTGGGGGGTTAATTAATTTCTTCTTGTGGGATCTCCTTTCAACAGAGGGACTGGCACTTACGTGTCTATTTCCGTATTAATTCTTAACCTTTGTGTTTATTTTTATGATATTTTGATGTTTTGCATATAGCTGTTGTGAAGTTTTCCTTTATGATAAATAAAAGTAACATAAAACTTATTACCAGTGTCAGTCAGCTAGTCCCAATACCCATACTCCATTACTATAGTTTTCACGTTTGTGCGTCTAATTGTCGTCACTTATCTCTGTGTGTGTATTTGAGTGGTGGATATATATATATATATATATATATATATATATATATATATATATATATGTGTATTTATATATATATATATATATATATATATATATATATATATATATATATATATTAATATAGAAAGGGAACTGTCTGAACAACTAATTTTAGTCGTAACCGATAGGCCTGGACTAGAGTAGCTTCTCAAATCCAGGGACAGACTCTACCTTTTCACCAACTCACTAGTGAAAATCTATCTGTTTACCTTATCTCGCACTGAGTCATCACCTTTGTCAGTTCTATTCAGACGGGACCTAACATTGTTCTTAATCACCTATCGGAAATTTACGACACACTTCACTTCATACAACCACAGACAAGAATACCGCTTCACTTCCTACAACCACAGACAAGAATACCACTTCACTTCCTACAACCACAGACAAGAATACCACTTCACTTCCTACAACCACAGACAAGAATACCACTTCACTTCCTACAACCACAGACAAGAATACCACTTTACTTCCTACAACCACAGACAAGAATACCACTTCACTTCCTACAACCACAGACAAGAATACCACTTCACTTCCTACAACCACAGATAAGAATACCAATTCACTTACTGAAACCACCGACAAGAAAACCACTTCACTTCCTAAAATCACAGACAAACACGATCATTTCTCTTCCTAAAACCACAGATAAAAACACTACTTCACTTACTAAAACCACAGACAAGACGATCGTTTCACTCCCTAACACCACAGACAGAACACCACTTCACTGTCTAACACCACAGACATAACACCACATTACTTTCTAAAACCATATCATTTCCTAACACCACAGATAATTCTCTTCGTTATCATTGAAGGTAAAATCAGTTGTTTCTTTACCGAACGAACTAGAAATCCATTATCTTCCAGATTAACATCGTTTAGTTGAAATGAGTGCATTACATTACGGTATATTAAAAATAAGGAAATGTATGATTTAAAAAAAAAAGAAGTTTAAAACAGTTTAATGTTATAACCAGGGCAACAAATCTTCCAACTAATGACATTTTTGAAGTCCAACTCCGACTATAGTGTATTACTAGTCATATGACATACAATGATGCACTTATATGGAGTTATGTCTATTAGTTTGGTATATGTGTGAATAAATGACTACGTGGCTTTCGTAGATTACATTTTTAACTATTAATTCATTCAGTAATATACATACTATAATATTCATACAGTAATACAAAACAAAATCTCAAAATATATTTTAAAATATGTTAATTTTTATTTAAATTGAATAGATCCTTTAAAAAAAAAAAGGATAGCTTCGAATAGGTGTGGCCTCATTGCTGCTCTCAAATCGGATAAAATGTACAGTCAATAATAAACAACTACTTTGAAGTGTTATTTCCATTTTTTTTAAGCGCCGCCCTCTGCATGGATCAAACGTGGATCTGCCTTGTCTTAAGTCTCGTAGGAGTCGGGACATTTTTTACCGACTCCCACTCACCAAAAAAAAAAACAACCTGCAGCGACCTTACCAAAAAAAAAAAAAAAACCGACTCCACAGCCCTAGTTACAACAATTATCCGATATTTCCGCTGAAATTATAATAGTAAATATAAGTCGTAAACCTCAGAAATGAGGTATCTGAGGAAAGTGGTTGAAGTAACAAGAAGAGACATGGTCCGCAACTAGACGATACGTCAAGGCCTAAAATCCAACCTCCTGCAGACCCAAGTAGAACAGTCCCAACTAAGATGGTTTGGCCATGTCTGCAGAATGGGAGAAGATCGGCTACCACGACAAAAGCATGGGAAACAAAGAGCCAGGGATCCAGACCCCCAGGACGACCCAGAGTCCGCTGGGAGGACAACATTAGACAATCTTTGAAGGACCGAGGACTAGAATGGAACCAGAGGCCAGGAGGAAGACAGCCGATAGGATAGTCTGGCTCTCTCTTCCAAACCCATACACCTCACGGTAGAAGGGGAACGACTAAGTAAGTATATAAGTCGTCCATGATGCAGACGTTAACTACCTGCGGATAAAAGCAGACTTGAGTATTTAGGTTAAAAAATCTTACTCCTACTTTTGTGTGACGTCACATTTTTTCATACTCCCGCTTCCCCTTTTGACACCCTCCCCCTCACTGTGTGATGTCATATGTGGACGACCCCATATATATACAAGTATATATATATATATATATATATATATATATATATATATATATATATATATATATATATATATATATATATATATACGTATATATATATATATATATATATATATATATATATATATATATATATATATATATATATATCCTACTATTCTGTTGGGACTCTCTCGGATAAGAGCCTGAAACTTGAAACATTTGCACAGAATATGATATATGTTTCCTATCACCAAGACGATCCTCCGATGATGACGGGCCACTATTAATCAGAATCCTCATTTAGATAACATAGTCCATGAGGCCGTGGTCATGTCAATCTTCTTCTTCTTCTTGCGATCGCATCTTTGATGTTTACACCGTCAGACGAGTTCTCATGATGAATTCGACTGTTGTTTGAAGTTCCTCTTTAGCTCCATATAGCTTTGAGTTTAGTGTTGAGTCATTGGGCCAGTATATCTTTCTTAACTGGTCGTACAGAGGACAATCCTGTAGAACATGCTCAGCAGTTTGTTCGTTTAATCCACATGTGCACAGTGGTGAAGCAGACAATCGTAGCTTGTGCATGTGTTTATTCAGTTTGTTATGCCCTGTCCTGAGGCGAAAAATAGTTATCTGTCCCTGCCGGTCGAGAGTGTGATAGTCGTCTTTGGGTTGGTTCTGTTCTCTTCTGATAGTCTGGATAGCTCTCTTTTTCTCAAAGTATGTGACTTCATTATCTTCTTGTTCACATTCTCCTCCCTTTTTTGCAAGTTTATCTGCCTTTTCATTTCCGGGTACACCACAATGAGATGGTACCCACTGAAGTATGGTTCTCTTTTTGGCAGCTACCTTGTTTAGTTCATTTCTCAGATGCGGGAGTTTACCACCCTTGAGAGCTTGCAGGACAGACAGTGCATCTGTGAGGATGACTACCTGGTGGCAGTCAGAGTTGGTGTTATAAATCATATTTGCAGCTTGCTCTAGAGCTTGAACCTCAGCTGTATAGTTGGAACAGAATTTACCAGTGGGAATGTGCCTAGTCTCATAGTGGTTGTCAGGATATGAGATAAAGATACCGGCACCTCCATTCCTAACAGCATCAGTTGCTGATCCATCTGTATAGGCATGTATCCATGATTGATCGGGATAGCTTTCTTGGATCATACTCAATGTAGCAGTTCGTTTTTGCAGATCATTATACTCACATCCACTTGTGAGACCACTGACTGATGTATTAATTTGGATGGCATTGCTGGCCTGCTCCCATGGTACAGGGTGGGCTTCAGTGGTGTTGTCTTCATGGATAGGTCTTCTTGATGCTGTCTTTTAAGTCTTTTTCCCCGATGCACAAAGCTGCTACGCTTTAGACGTCCCAATGCCAGATCATCTAGTCTTGCCTTCATTGGGTGCGTTGGCATACTGTTGTACTTTTCCATCTGGATCATGGTTTTTGTGTCACTTCTATGGGACAATGTCTGTAATCCAGCAACCTTCTGCATCTCTGATATTGGTGTAGTTTTCATGGCTCCTGTAATGAGCCTGAGAGCTTGATTTTGCACCTTGTCCAAAGACTGCAGATGTGAGTTAGCAGCTGATGACCATGCTGCTGAGCTAAACTCTAAGTGTGGTCTTATTACTCCATTATAAATCTTCTTTAGACTTCGTTCATTTGCTCCCCAGTTGGTACCTGCTAATTTTCTGAGTATGCCTAGTCGTCTTCGGGCCTTTCCTTCTGCATTTTTAATATGCTTATTCCATGTAAGCCTTTGGTCAAATGTCACCCCAAGATAGGTGGGGTAGCTTTCTTCCTTGATCACGGTTGTCCCTAGGTGTATGTTAGCTGCTTTGTCCTTGGGGGCGAGGGAGAACAATGTTGTGGAGGTTTTGTCTGTGTTTATTGTGATAAGCCATTTCTCTGCCCATGACACTAGCATGTCTGCTGCCCGCTGCATTCTATAATTTGCTGTGGTGACATTTTCATCAGCGCACCAGAGTACTAGGTCATCTGCATATAAGGCAGCTTTCACTCCTGCGGGGAGATCTTTCACCAGGTCATTGATGTAAACAAGGAAGAGTGTTGGGGAAATTACTCCTCCTTGAGGTACCCCCTGATGGAGCAACACTTTTCTGCTCTGCAGACCGTCAAGAGTGACTCTAGTTCTCCTGTTATGCAAGTATGACTGGATCCATTTCATCATGTTGCCTTGGATTCCACTTCTCCTAAGTTTTGCAATAAGGCCATCTTTCCACACCTTGTCAAAGGCCTGCTTGAAGTCGACCCAGATCGTTAGGACCTTTTTCTTCTCCTGGAAGGCATCTTCTATTGCTTGAGACAAGTAAGTAACTTGGTCTTCTATAATGTAGCATTCTCTAAATCCAGCTTGTTCCGGCACCAGGATCTGCTCAGACTCTAAATACCATTTCAATCTGTGGTTGACTATTCGCTCCATAGTCTTCCCAACACAGCTTGTGAGACTGATTGGCCGGTAACTTGCAGCCTCGGTCTTACATTTCCCTTTCTTTAGTATGGGTATTGTGATGGCTTCTCTCCATACTTGGGGTACCGTTCCTTTCAACCAGCTGTGGTTGAATATCTCAAGCAGTTTTGACTTTGCTGCTGAGCTCAGATTTACTAGCATTTCGTTGCTGATTTTGTCTGGGCCGGGTGACTTTTGAAACTTAAGCTTGGAAATAGCGTTCTGTAGTTCTCCTAGTGTGATGGGTTCCCTCATTGGGGCAGGAGTATCTGTCTGTCCCATGGTTGCCAGTATTTCTTTTCTTATCTCTCTCTGATGGTCTATGTTAATGGGTAAGTTGCTTTCTGAACTGTATCTTCTAGCAAACAGGTCTGCAGCTTGTTTTCCTCTGAAAAGTTTGCCACCTTCATCCAATGTGATAGTCTGCCTAGGTGAGGAACGCTCTTCATTTAGAGACTTGACTAATCTCCAAAGTTTCCTGCCGTCTTTCTCAAGGTTCAGCGATGCCGTTTTAATTCTCCAGCTTTTCCGTTTTTCTTCTAGCTTTGTTCTCTGAAACTCTGCTACAGCCTTTTTCCATTTGTTGTGAGTTTCAAGTGAAGGCTGAGACTCTGCATCCTTTCTAGCCCTGTCCATAGCTTCCTGACGTTCTTGGGGTGTGCTGGACGAGTATGGTATGTAGTTACGCCGGCATCCTTTGGGAATGGTTTCTTTTGCAGCTTGTAGTATGCATCTGTTGAAGTCTTTTACCATGTCACGTAGGGTTTATATTCATTTAATTTCCTACAACTTCTTCCTATTCTTTCACCCGAAAATTCTCTCTTTTATTATCTCTGTATTTCATTTTTTCCTGTATTTTTTTCACCCATTCGTTTTGCGAATATTATTTTCATATAATTCGCAAACTTTACCTGTTTTCCCTTCTCATAAACTGAGAATCGCGCTAGGACGATATTACGTAGATGTCAGGGCTGCAGGGCGTCAGAAGGCGTGATAAGTCGGTTCGCTGAACATAGGACGTAGCAAATCGTCTACATTCTCACCGAGCGCGCGAGCTTCTTCTCGGCATTAGTCCCGGTGAGGTGTGATACTTTACATCTGCACCGGTCAGTATCCAGACATTTGTCTGGAAAATCCCAAACTGACACGGCGCTCACTTGGGCCATGGTCAGCTGTAGTGTGAAAACTGCCCTGAAATGGAGTCAGGCTGTCTGGGATTTGAAACTGACACGCGTACATCGTGGTCAGTAGGTGACAGTTAAGACACGCGTTAAGCGGACGTAAATGTTGGGAGTAGGGGAGATAATTTCGCTTGGCGAAATAAGTTTGGGCCCTTTGTCTGATTTTAAGATATTGGCCAAGTTTGAAACTTTAATTTCATTCTCGCTCATAGACTCCACAGTAGATAGGTCGCTCGAAAAACAGAATAGCTGTTAGCGAAGATCTCAGTTTGTTTCGGCAATTTGTCGAACTTCTAGACTTCCAGAAATATTTTCAGCATTTTTATTCTATAGTTGTGCGACTACCTGTAATTCTGTGGTTGAGGTAATTAATATGATAGATATATAGATTTTGTGAGTGTTAAAGTGTTAAATCGCTTAATTCATTTTAATCTATTTCTTTAGCGCAGAAGAGAAATAAAGTGGTAGGCTATTATATTTTCTAGGGAAGCATTCAGTGGAAAGCAGAATAAAATTAAAATTTCTAGCTTATAACGGCAATTGTAGCTATTTATAAATTTAATTTAACTGCTAATACTCAGTCGAGTGTATTTTTCTAAACTAATGTATAAACTCTAGAATCCAGCCTCATGAATGGTGACGGAATACGCACGTGTTCTTAATTTATGAGGATTGCTGATTTTTAAATATAACTTACGTCACGGGAAGTTTAAATGATAAGCAAAGCTCTCTGCTTGCAAGTTTAAATGTAAGTTTTAACCAGTTCAGATTCTGTTTATTATATTATATGTGTTATTTTTCCTCCACACAGTGAAAGTTTTGGGGTGACCCTAACTTTACCAGCCCCTAGTAGTAGTTTCCATACTTGTGAAGAAATAGACAGTCCTTATTTTGAACCACGTGGGTTTTCTCAAGTAACACTGATCTGACGGTGCAAGTTAGACAGAAATACTAATATCCCTATAACGGGTTTTCAAAGACTGTAATGATAAATACTGGACCTTGGAGCCAGCACTTAATTTCTTCTAGAAACTCTATATAATTTGCTGCCTGGTGGCGTGAATATTAACAATCATTTCCCGACTAGATTATATCTTGTGGACAAATCTGTGGTGTGACTAAAGTGAATCCTATACTGAGGGAAGGCACCGACCTGACATTCATCATTTTTTAGAAACCTACGCTATTGACACTGTGCTCTGCTAACTCCCGCGCCTGGAATAATTGTTAGGTGACTTAATCAGACATTTGAACAAATTTGCATACCCAAGTAGTCGTTCCCGGAGACTCCAAGTTAAATACGTGCGAGCAAAGTCGTGAGTACCTGAATGAGAAGCCATGGCGGAATGAATGAGTGTACGCTGGTCTGAGTGATATTTTCACTATTATATCTTTGACACCCTGTTGCTGTCCTAATTTTTTTTTTCAATCTGCATAATTTGTTGCTAAGGCTAGAGTTCTTGTGTTTTTGTCTTAGGTTAAATCAGATTTTTTTCAAACTCTGTGCATATAATTACGAGATAAAACAAAGACAACTCTTAGAATCAAACTCTATGTATCTGTGACTCGGGCGCCATCATCTGTTCTCTTAACGGGGCCGGGCTAAACCTAGAGTTAACACTATAACGGGGCTATCATCCTTGCAACATTTCCTTGATTTTTTATGACTATGTGTATATGTATTTTCCTTGATGTACTTTCTTTGATGTTGTGAGCCGATTTTTCCTGATAATAAAATCGCTCTTGAACTTAATAATCGTGTTTGGTCAGCTCGTTCTAGATAATATATATATCATTGTTATAGTTTTCCCACGTCTGTGTGTTTACCTGTCGTCACGTGTATGTGCGTGCCTGTGAGTGATAGAAATATACGTAATATGTATATTGGTGTAGTCTGTCTGACGCTGTAACAACTGTTGTAGAAGATAGGTGAGAGAGAGAAGAATTCTTTTCGCTTTCAGAGACAGCCACTATATCAAAACCTATCATCTCACGTGTGTGGAAATTCTATTAACTTTCACTAACTCTCACTGAGTCTATCACCTATTCAAACCTATTCAGAAGGGACCAAACCTAGTCTTAATTCTCCTATCGGAAATCTACGACATACCACTTCATTAATGTCTCTGTTCTGTACCATGAGGGTAGACAGCAGCGTGTTTACTTGATGCCTGAATAAACCCCAGTTGGCTTTTTTGTAGTTCCATCTTGTAATGGCTGGGCCTGTACTGAGAGTTGCACTCTGGACAGTAAGAAAGATTGGGCGATGGTCGCTTCCCCCTAGTTGGTCTCCTACTTCTCTACTAATAGATCCAGCTATATCTGGGGTGGCGAAGGCAAGATCTGGTGTTGAAGTTGTGTGCCATCCTCTGGAGTAGAATGTAGGAGTATCTGTGGCATTATTGACTAGGATTAGGGAGTGATCATCTTGCCATGTTTCAACCTCTTCACCTCTGTGATCTAGATGGTTATAGCCCCAGCTCTGGGAGTGGCTATTAAAGTCTCCAACTGCTATAAAGTTGGTGGCTGGTACCTGTATAGAGCTGAGACTCAGGGGTTTGTTGTTTGGACAGTAATAGTTCAGGAGTTCTATTTCCATCTTGTCTACCTTTATCTGCAACAGCTGATATTTTGCTCCATCCATGTAGGTTTTCCTTTCGTGTGCATGAATGTTATTCCTTACAAGAGTAAGTACTCCTCCTTTTCGTCTATCTTGTCTGTCGGATCTGAAGCATTGATATCCCCTTATTTTAAAGGTTTGATCTGCTTTCAAGTGAGTCTCTTGGATACAGCAAACACTGACTTGCTTCTCATACAAGATGTTTTCCAGCTCTGTCTTTTTGCTGTATCCAGCCTGCTTGCTGTTCACTCCCTCTGCATTCCAGTGCATCATGACAAGTGGCACTCTGGGTTTCTCTTTTTCTGTTTTGTTTCGGTCAGTAGTTCTCCTCCGCCGTCTGCTGACTCCACAAGACGGTCTAGAGGGTCCTCCAGTAGCTGAGGGTGGGCTCTGTCGAGGCTCAGAGCCCGGCACTGCACCTGCCTGGTGGAGCTCCACAGGGTGAGCACCATTACAAGATTTATTTGACGGTGTACTCATCCATAAAAAAAAAGCGAGTTGCATGATACTGTGGTTTCCGGTGCGCCTTCTGGCCCAGTATCTACGATTTTAGCCCCTCTTCAACGGGAGAGTGGGCTCATCCCTAATCTGTTTATGTTCCCAGTAGTAGACTATTCGCAAGCAGCCTGGGGGTGTCACTGCTCTGCGCGGACCTTGTTTACCGAGGCGGCGTCCGAGCTCGTATGGTGAAAATATGGTTGCGTTATCTTCAAAATTGACCTGTCTTCCCCGTGGCTTTTCTGCCATCCTGCAACTTTGAGTTAGGGAGTTCTGAGCTCCAGTCTCTTTCCCAGGCATTTTATCCTGGCCTGGCACGCATACAGAGGACTCCACTTCTGGTTCTAAGTTAGCAGTTGGGGATGGGTGGGGTGGCACACTGTGCATTCCCCGCCATCCAGGGGGGCTCTCCAACTATGCAGAGCTTGCACAATGCTGTGCTCTGGTTCTGGGCTCTCCCAAGGAATCCTCACGTCCTGCACAGAGCCACTTCCAGATACCCACCACCTGCCATCTCTCCATTGTAGAAATCTCCTGCATGCAGCCATCCAGTCAAGAGCCAGTATTAAGTCTGGTGCCCAAGTGATCCCCCCAAGCTCAGTGTGCAATGCTGGGTTCTCATCATGCTGCAACACAGGGGGGATTGTGATGCTCAGCCATCTCTCTCAACTCTGCACCGATAAGTGACATCGGGGACTTAACTGTGCCTCAGTACTGGGAGGCCCCGTTTCCGGGTACACCACACACAGCCAATTGAGGCAACGGTCGTCGTGGGCGTGTCTTCAGTGGGGAAGTTGTGGAGTCTTCCTGTCCATGTTCTTGCACATCCTAACACTGCCCGCAAGACATCGGATGTTTGGAATGTCAATCAAATATGTACGGTATACAATCAATAAAATACATCAGTAGACTATAGACATCATTTACAAATGTTCCTGCATTTTGTCTTGATTACTTCCCTTTGGTCCTAAGTCATGACAAAATTGGTGTCCCTTTTAAGATATTACATCAACGAAATTTTTTTAATTCAACGAAGGAAACTAAGAAGCAGTGGAAGAAAAAAAGGACGAAGAAGATGACCAACTCTTTGGCATCCAGCATTTAAAAGCTAAGCCCTGAAAAGGAATGTAAGCTCTCATAGCTAGTATTGCGCAGTCCTGACAAGGACAGCGTCGTGCTGCTCAGGTTATATTCAGTTGGGAACCAATTTCAGTTATCAGCATAGGGTTTAGAGACCAAGATTAAGATATCAGCAGGTAATTCAAAGTTAATGTTAACATTAATATTAAATATTGCAGTAATTTACACCAAAATACTTGTAACCAATGATTAATACACGTTAACATACCCTTCAGACACAGTATTACGGATCTGAGCTTACCACTTATGCAGGTCTGCTCAAAAGCAGGTCAGCTTTGCTTTTCTCAGCTATGGGCTGAAGAGTTAATTCAGTTTAAATTTTTTTTTTAGTGAAGGATTTTGTGAAGGTTGATGGATTACAATTTTTTTTTTGTTCAGTTAAAATTGTTATGTGTAATTGTGTTTAAAGACGAATTCCAGGTTTTTTAAATGACGGACAATATAATAAGGAGCGTGAAGTAAACATTCTGCGTCTAAGTTAAATGCAGTTGATGATAGACGCGGTTCTCTCGTCATTCTATCTTGCATATGATGGCTGAAATAGTTCCTTAGCCTGTTTTGTCTGTGTTACATGTTCAGTATTATTATGTAGTAGTTTGTCGCAAAACGGGCAAGACACTGTGGAATAGCCACGTAAACTAGTGTCTTGATAAATTATGAATTGCACACCAGTAATTCTGCTACAACTTTATGATTAATGCCCCGAACGGAAAAATTCTTTTTGGGATTTGAACAAAAACTACAAATACATGTAATTATGGCAGTGGGAAATCATTATATTTGGTAATTGGCGAGGAAATCAGGATTTTGTGTGGGAAATCGCACAACAGCATTGAAATCCTACGAAAATTACAAGAGGAAAAGTGAACGCCGACGCGGACCACCGAGAAAAAAAAGGGTTAGATCTAGGTTGGGTATATAAGCCCGCTCAAATTCAATTCTGAACTCTCAAAATTTCACCCACAGCTGAAAAGTCCAGCGGACTGACACACGCTTGTTGAATCCACATTGGAACTGCTCGCAGTATTTCGGTATTTTCATATATTTTTATGATAGCTTCTCGCAAAACCCCTGACAATGTTATGCGGAATTCCAGGGTTCCAGACTAGGAAACACTAACATCATTTAAAGACAACACCAAACCGACCACGCAGCCCCCATACTCACAGAAAGTTCTAGATATGACAAAAGGATCAACTCCGTCATAGCCATTGTTCAGCAGAAATACATTCTGCCACCAGTGCACGAACAAACAAAATCCGACCATGCTATCTTGCCACCTAATCTTGCACCAGGACAAATTTACTGGCTTCAACAACGGGAACGGAAACTTAAGACGCTTGTTATGGAACGAGGAAGCAAAAGATTCGGGAGATTGTTCAAGCTAGTCGGAAGCGCACGGAAAAAGTCATTATTTTGGCCTCCCTTGAGACGTCAGAAATTGGTGAGACAGACCAGCGAGTGGAAATCGAAATGTGATGCAAAGAGTTAAGCCCTTTTACCGAATGATGTAGACAGCTTGTGAAGATAAAGTGATATATCAAGCAATCATAATTACAATACGTGTTTCCCTTCTCATATAATTATTTCTCATCTTTGCTTCCTGTTTGTGGCTGACGAGGGATAATCGAGAAACATCCCGTATTTGTAGTTTATTGTTCATTTGTAAAACTGATTACAAAACAGATTTAAGTTCAGAATTTTTGTAACATTCTGGTATCAGTTTTACAGAAGCTCCCTTCTTTATCTGCACATCCACTGCTGCTACCCTGCTTTCTGTGCATTCTCCTTGTAGATTTTGCTAGTTATTGATTGTCATTTCTTATATCTTTATTTCACATCTGTGTTTCTCGTTTGTTGGCTATGGCTAATGAAGGCTAATCCCAAAATATTCCATGTGTCTAGTGTTTCGTTCATTTGTAAAACACTTACTTACTTACTTAGTCGTTCCCCTTCTACCGTGAGGTGTAGAGGTGTAAAACACTCCAACATCAATTTCTTGTAACCTATGTCAGAAATAGGATGTATTTCTCTTGCAAGGAATACCTATTCCACCTCATATGAGTTATAATCTGGATATATCATCATCATTCCCCTTCAACTCACCAAAGTGTATAATAATAATAATAATAGCCCCTTCAGTCATAACTGACTATGGGAAGGCGCCCCTGAGGTGACAGCCCTCAGCTGCTTATTTTCCTGGTGTTCCTTTTTATCCTCTCTTCTGCTTGCTGTGAGAGCTTCTTTTCGCCCAATCTGAGGTGGCGCCGTAGATTGCACCGCCACTTAGTGCGATCGGCAGCTTCATCCTCCCAGGTTGCTGGATTTATGTCCAGCGCCATCATGTCTCTCCTGCACACATCTTTGAATCTCAGCTGTGGTCGCCCAGTTGTTCTTCTGCCATCTGTCAGTTGTCTGTAGAAGATATCTTTCGGGACGCGACCATCTTCCATGCGGCAGACATGACCAAGCCAGCGTAGTCTGCGTTGTCTAAGCAGTGTATACATGCTTTGAAGGAAAGCACGTGACAACACCTCGACATTTGTCACTTTATCTTTCCACAAAATGCCGAGGATGTGGCGTAGACACCGTAGATGGAAGGTACTGATCCTTCTTTCTTGCTTAGGTTGTCCATGTCTCGCTGCCATATAGAAGTGTGCTGGTGACGCAGGCGTTATATACCGCAGCTTGGTCTTCGTTGTGAGTTGAGATTCCACTTCCGTCTACTACAGGGGTAACACGCATTTTTGCTTACCTCAAACCACACAAGCTTGATACGTCCTTTTTAGGACGAGACACAGTGAAGACATCCTTCGAACTACACAAGTTATCAGATAAGTTGATATTTTTATCCATCTTCAGTGTTAGCTTATTGCAGTTAATTTTAGAAATTAAAATAATAGAAATTAAATAGCGCCACGTGGCAATTCTTTGAGTGAGATCAGGCAGCCATCTTGAAAGACATATTTAAGTGGTGAATAATTTATACTTTTGTTGATAGTAGTAGAGTAGGCCTACTGTAGTTAAGGTTAAGTATTAGGGGACTATTTAATTTAAGAATCGTAGTGGGGTAAAGATATATATAACAAAATAAGCCAAAAGCCAAAGATTACATATAATATTCAATCATCAGAATATAATTCAAAGACAACAAATAGTAGCATACTAAAAGACAGGGAAAATAACCAATGGCAGTATTCACCAGAAAACAGTCCGAGGAAGGGAAAGCGATGGCCAAAACTCCAGAAAAAGACAAAACTTTAAACTGGACAGAAACAGGACCACGAACCCTGAAATCAGAAAAACAGAACTAAAGGACACGAGTAAAACAATAATGGAAAATCGGGAAGGAGGCGCGGAAGGAAAAACAACAAAAAGCAGAATCAACGAAGGAGAAAGATCAGGAACCAGCACAGCGAACGGAAAGAAAGGACCCAGGGAAAAGGATAATCAGGACAGCCAGGTAAACGCGGACAAAACAAGTCATGAAACCAGAGGGGATAAACTGAAAGGAGGCTCAGAAGTAAAAACAACAAAGGAAGGCAAAACGTGGGCAGAAGCAGTTAAAAATCAAGGTAGGGACACCAGGCATGATAAACTAGAAGAAAATACTAACCAAAAAAATAGCAATGAAAGTACCAAAAAAGACTCAAGACATCTAGCAACCCAGGCAGCTCCCAAAAATAAAGATGTAGTAAACATATGTCGTTTAAAGATAACGCAAGTAGCTGGTGAGGCTGTCAAGATCAAGGCTTTAGATGAAGACAAAATTATAAACATCCTTGATCCTGTGTTAGGCAAAAAGGCGATAGCCAAAATTTCAAAAACCCATTTTGGTATAATAATTATCCCAAATCAGAGTGACAGAATAAAAGAGATGATAGAGGAACTCAAAGTAGAAGCCAAAACAGTGACTCTTGCACACGACATAGAAGTAAAGATAGAGCTAGCAAAAGTGACCAGTAGATGTGTGTTAAAAGGGATAAACACTACCCTTTCAAGCGAGGAAGTTATGAACATCCTCGCAAAACATAACCCAGACATAAAGCTGGTACACGTGGACAGAATAATGGTGAAAGGGAGTATCGTTACCTCAGTGGTAGTGATAACAACAGAAGGTAGGGAACCCCCCCCAAGACGGTACTATTTGGGAAAACACAAAAAAAACACAGAAGCCTTCATTCCCCCAGTGTTGCAGTGCTCCAACTGCATGAAGTTTGGTCATGGGCGCCACACTTGCAGGGGGAAGGCAGTATGTAGGTTTTGTGCGGGGGCACACCCTTTCATGCAATGCGAAAAGGCAAAGTCAGATACTGACTATAAAAAGGATAATGCAAACAGAAAATGCATTAATTGCAAAGGAAACCATAGCGCCAGATTCCAGGGCTGCCCAGTATATCAGCAGACCAAAAAAGCATTGAGGGTAGCTATAACAACCCAAACCCCTTTCAAAACGGTCATTAAAGAATTAAAAGAAAATGATACTTATACGAACAATAAAATTATAACAGAAATTAAGAGTGTGCAAGAAGATGTCAAAATGCTTAAGTCACAGATGGCAAAAGAAAGTAAGAACAAGTTAGAAAGTAATAAAAGAGTACCAAAAAACCAGTCAGATGATTCAACTACATCCTCGGATGACACAAGTGCACTGAAAAGTGCAGAGGCATTGCTTCAAGAAGTGAAAGCCATACAGCACCAAATTTCCCAGGATATAGCTAAACTGACTACTGAAAGAAGAAAATGAAATGATACTAGTCAAACTGTCTGAACAAAAAGAAGAAAGTGAAATAATACTAAAAAGAATGGAAAGTGAAAGGCAGGAGATTAACATAGGGAGAGAAGGGAATGTAGCATTGGATGAAAATAGGAAAGTGGTCAACCTAGAAGAAAACATCAAAGGACACGTTGAGGCACTTTTACCATACATAGTGGAAATGTTAGGAATAAAATGATAAGTTTAAATAAGGTTTTTCTTGAGAACTTGATGGATAGTGGGTCCACAAGTACAGGAAATGCAGAATAAGAGCAATTTGATAGTTAACCAAAATAAAAGGTACACTAGATGATGTTAAAATTCAATTTAGAAAGATTTAGAATTATCCAGTGGAATTGTAGGGGTATTAAAAAAAATTTTACACCCCTACTATCAGAGACTGGAGGAAATACTGATATATATGCTCTTCAAGAGACCCATTTAAACCCAAATAATAGATATAGTTGTAAGGGCTTTAAGATACTTAGACACGATAGGAAAGAAGGTAGAGGAGGAGGTGTCGCAGTATTAGTTAGCGAAAAATTTAAAATCATAGACTGGGAAGTATTTAATACAACCAATATAGAAGGTATCCAGGTTACTATAGCAGCTGAACCAAACAATCTAACAATTCTAAATGTATATGCTAAAGATGGCACAATTAAAGATGAAGAAATACTAGCCATAAGCACCAGACTAGGCCCCAAAACAATCATAGTAGGCGATTTTAATTCCCATCATTGTGCTTGGGGTGGACAACATGCAGATAATGCAGGAAAATGCCTACTTGACTTCATAGAAAACAATGAACTACTAATACTAAATGATGGATCTGCAACAAGAATTAATCCACAAGCTAATAGGGCAGACTCAGCAATAGACATAAGTATAGCAACTAACAACCTAGCGAATGTAAATTGGGAAGTGTTACAAGACACAAACTCAGATCATCTGCCCATTGTAATAACCATGCATGAAAATGTCATTCCAAACCCAGAACCAGAGAAACCTACCTTCAACTATAAAAAAGCAAACTGGGAAGCTTTCCAATCAGAGCTGGAGGTGATGGAATATAAAGACATGGAATCAGATGATACTGACTTGTGGGCAGAAACACTGACCAATGAAATTCTGAAAATAGCAATAAAGTATATACCAAATAAAAATATGCCACAACACCTTTAACCAATAAATAACATTAATAAGAAAAAGAGAAACTCAATGGAATAAAGAACCAGTTGCCTGGTGGAATAAAAGCTGTGCAGAAATTCATGAGAGAAGAAAAAGGGCCTTACAAAAATATAGAAATAACAGAACAGAAGAAAACTATGATAAGTATAAACTTATTAGGAATGAATCTAACAGAATAATATTCAAAGCCAAAGAAACTAACTGGAAGGAGTTTTGTCAGTCACTTAAACCTAGCACTCAAATTAGAGAAGTATGGAAAAAGCTTAAGGCAATCAAAGGGAACAATAAGAAAACAATAATGCCAACAATCAAACTACCAAAGAGAGCATAAACAGATAAAGAAAAAGCTAATGCCCTTGCCGAGTATTTCTATAAAGTCAGTGCAAAAAGTAGCCTTGGACAGGAAGAAAATGAGAGAAGAGAAAGACTTAGGATACAGTTTTTAAAAGAACTACCAGACCAGATAGATGAAACAAACTATTTAGATGCTGATATAACAGAGGAAGAAGTAACTAATGCAATAAAAGATAAATCTAATACTGCCTCAGGGCAAGATATACTTAGTTATGAAATCCTTAAGAAAGTACCCAAAAGAAATATAAACATAATAACTTCACTTTATAACAAAATCTGGAGCTTAGGAAAGATACCAAAAGCATGGAAAGTAGCTATGATAGTACCCATTCTAAAACCCAATAAGGAAGCCCATGATGTAAGTTCATATAGGCCTATCTCATTAACATCACAACTAGGTAAAATACTGGAAACTGTTGTGAATAAAAGAGTTAAATTCTACCTAGAAAAAAAACAGTTATATAGCCCAAACCAGTCAGGGTTTAGAGCAGACAGAAGTACAGTAGACCAGCTTGTAAGATTAGAACATGATGTAAAGCTAGGGTTCAAGAGGAAAGAGAAAACAGTGGCAGTCTTTCTAGATGTAGCTAGAGCATATGATGAATGCTGGCGAGATGGAGCTCTTTACAAAATGAAAAAGATTGGCATTACTGGTAAAACCTATAGGTATCTAGAAAACTTTTTACAGGACAGGTATTTTGCTGTACAGGTGAATAATGATAGGTCAGAAATATATGAACAACAGAATGGGATTCCTCAAGGATCAGTAATCTCTCCTTCAATTTTCACTATAGCTGTAAATGATTTAGCAGATGAATTTAATGACATAAAGAATGCAGTATCACAATTTGCAGATGACTGTGCCATTTGGCGATCTGGAAAAAACTTGGACCATGTTTACAAAAAACTTCAAAATCAAATAGACAAAGTTTCAGAGTGGATGAAAAGTTGGGGCTTCCAAATTAATGTAAACAAAACAGTAGGTATGATTTTCAGCAAAGGAAATTTAAAAAAAAATAACAAAATCAATATAACCATTAAAGGACAGAAAATATGTACCTCCTCAACAACAAGATTTCTGGGCATAACTTTAGATAAACAACTAAATTATAATAAACATATAGACAATTTGGTAGAAAGCTGTAGGGGACCCCTAAATATACTAAGGATTGTAAAAGGTAATGGATGGGGGGCCAGCAATAAAATAATGCTTATGTTCTACAAGTCCTTCATCAGGGGGAAACTGGATTATGCCAGCATAGTCTATGACTCAGCTGCAGCTTCTAACAAAGCAAAACTGGACAGGATTCAAAATGCAGCCATGAGAACCATTACAGGTGCATTTATATCGACACCAGTAGAAGCTCTAGAAGTAGCTCTCGGCATACCTCCCCTTGGTCTAAGACGGAAAGAACTGAGATTAAATTATTGGAGTAAAGTAGCACAAGAAGTGACCCACCCAGCACATAAAGCATTTGTCAAAAACCAACCAAGTGTATGGGACGTCCCCTTAAATAAAGATAGATATCCAACAGGGTGGAGAACTATAGAAGACCTAATGCAGTTCAAAGAACTATCAAACACAATTGAAAATAGTAATAAATACAGAAGCAAAATACCACCATGGGAACTAAAAACACCAATCATAGACTACTCACTTACTGAAAAGATCAAACAAAACATAGAAGATAAGGAAGCCAAAATGATAAGTAGAAAGTTCATAGAGCAACTAACTAAACAAAGTCTGGCCGTCTACACTGATGGATCCAAGGGTGATAGTGGGCAACTAGGTGCCGGAGTTGTAATACCACAATGGGGAATAAAAAAGAGCTACAGTGTAACGGAAGGGGCATCGATTTTTACTGCAGAGATGGTAGCAATTCTTAAAAGTCTAAAAATAATCGAAGAAAACCCACCAGAAGCTGTTACGATATTTACAGACTCACTATCATCACTACAAGCACTAGAACACCCAGGTAAATGTAGCCGGCCAGACATAAAGGAAGAAATTCTAGCAATTAATACATCACTAGAGAACAGGGGCCCGAAAGGGGAGCAAAGAATAGTAACACTGCACCCTACCATGCATGTCGTAAAAAGCGACTAAGGAGGGTTGGGCATGGGGCTGTTTACCCCGTCCCGTAAAAACTTCGCACAGTGGGCTGATCACCTGCTTGCTAGTTACTCTGATTACGGAAACAACGATAGATTGTTTGGTCTGTTGTTGTCCCACAAAGACGCCATAGGCGTGGTGGAAGCGATAGATTGATCAATTTGTTGTTGCCCTAAGACGCCACTAGGCGTACTGGCCACGGACTGCTTCGTCGGTTGGTGGCTAAGGACGGAAGAAGAAGAAGAGAACAGAGGATGTAGTGTGAGGCCAGTGTGGGTTCCAGCACACATAGGTATAGCTGGCAACGAGTTGGCAGACCAGAATGCCAAGAAGGGAAGAACAAGTAAAAACAATATAAAAGCAGGACTGGGAAGGTCAGAGATCAAGAGCCAAGTGAAGGAAACTATAAACGAGGAATGGAAGACAACATGGAAGGAAAGTAGAAAAGGCAGACACGCGTTCAAACTGCTGAAAGAACCAACGAGGACATGCCAGGTCAGAGAAGAATTAAAGATACCATCGAACAAAAAACTGTGGCGTCTCCGACTCGGCGCAGCATACTTCATGGTAGAAGAACCACACTGCCAAGAATGTCAGGAAGAGAATGACATAGACCACTACCTGATCCACTGTAAAAAGTATGAACAACAAAGGCTTGAATTAAAAACTTACTATAGAAATCACAATATAGACTTAACAGGTGATAAGGTTTTAAGTATAGATGCCCCAAGAGATGCCCAATCAATACTTAAAAGATATATACATAAAACAAAGGAAAAAATATAAGGTTAGAACTTCAGGAAAATCATCCAACTAAATAGAAATTAAGCAGCAAGAACTAACAAAGCATTAACAAAAAAAGTAACTACTCATAGGACAAGGAAAGACAAGGTATTAAAAAAAGAGACAACAACTCAAAAAGAACAAATACTAATACAAATTAAAACCAAGTGTAAAGGACAATAGTTATCTAGAAACAATACAAAAGAGAAAATAAAATTGACAAATACTAATATAAATAAAAATCAGCAACTGCAAAAGACAACAGTTATTTAAATTGAATACAAAATTAGTAAATAAAATGACACTAAATACCCCAATTATAACCAACTTTCAGGTTGAACAGGGTAGACAAAGGTGGAACGAGAAGAGGCAACAATGATCAGATGATGAGTGCCCGATCTCCACCCATCAACTCATCAAAACAACAACAACAACGTTGTGAGTTTGGAGTTTCCCCAAACACGCGTTGTGGGTCGGGCAAAGGCATATGCAGCTTTGCCAATGCGGCTGTCAATTTATGTGTCCAGAGAGAGTTTTTCGTTGATGGTGGATCCCAGGTATGTGAAGTGGCGCACCACTGCCAACTCATAGTTATCCAAAGAGTATAGGCCTTTAACAAACTGCTCGTCCCACACCATCCTTGGCTGACTTGTCCATATTACTTTGCTGAAGTTTCTACAGGAGGGGGTAGCCGGTCCCATGCCTAACATTCCTTAGTCGCCCTTTAGGTAGGCTGCAGTTTTACTCTTCTTGTCTAATGTGGGTATATACAGCGTTTCATTATATGTAGCACAGTTTATTTGTTGTTGTTGTGTGGGTTTTTCTCTTTTTATCACAGCGTTTCATTCAAAGTAGCACAGTCTATTTGTTGTTGCTGTGTGGGTTTTTCTCTTTTTATTACAGCGTTTCATTCTATGTAGCACAGTTTATTTGTTGTTGTTGTGTGGGTTTTTCTCTTTTTATCACAGCGTTTCATTCAAAGTAGCACAGTCTATTTGTTGTTGCTGTGTGGGTTTTTCTCTTTTTATCACAGCGTTTCATTCAAAGTAGCACAGTCTATTTGTTGTTGCTGTGTGGGTTTTTCTCTTTTTATTACAGCGTTTCATTCTATGTAGCACAGTTTATTTGTTGTTGTTGTGTGGGTTTTTCTCTTTTTATCACAGCGTTTCATTCTATGTAGCACAGTTTATTTGTTGTTGCTGTGTGGGGTTTTCTCTTGTTATTACAGCATTTCATTATATGTAGCACAGTTTATTTGTTGTTGTTGTGTGGGTTTTTCTCTTTTTATCACAGCGTTTCATTCAAAGTAGCACAGTCTATTTGTTGTTGCTGTGTGGGTTTTTCTCTTTTTATTACAGCGTTTCATTCTATGTAGCACAGTTTATTTGTTGTTGTTGTGTGGGTTTTTCTCTTTTTATCACAGCGTTTCATTCAAAGTAGCACAGTTTATTTGTTGTTGCTGTGTGGGTTTTTCTCTTTTTATCACAGCGTTTCATTCAAAGTAGCACAGTCTATTTGTTGTTGCTGTGTGGGTTTTTCTCTTTTTATTACAGCGTTTCATTCTATGTAGCACAGTTTATTTGTTGTTGTTGTGTGGGTTTTTCTCTTTTTATCACAGCGTTTCATTCTATGTAGCACAGTTTATTTGTTGTTGCTGTGTGGGGTTTTCTCTTGTTATTACAGCATTTCATTATATGTAGCACAGTTTATTTGTTGTTGCTGTGTGGGGTTTTCTCTTGTTATTACAGCATTTCATTATATGTAGCACAGTTTATTTGTTGTTGTTGTGTGGGGTTTTCTCTTGTTATTACAGTGTTTCATTCTATGTAGCACAGTTTATTTGTTGTTGTTGTGTGGGTTTTTCTCTTTTTATCACAGCGTTTCATTCAAAGTAGCACAGTTTATTTGTTGTTGTTGTTGTGTGGGTTTTTCTCTTTTTATTACAGTGTTTCATTCTATGTAGCACAGTTTATTTGTTGTTGTTGTGTGGGTTTTTCTCTTTTTATCACAGCGTTTCATTCAAAGTAGCACAGTCTATTTGTTGTTGCTGTGTGGGTTTTTCTCTTTTTATTACAGCGTTTCATTCTATGTAGCACAGTTTATTTGTTGTTGTTGTGTGGGTTTTTCTCTTGTCATTGCAGCGTTTATTCTATGTAGCACAGTTTATTTGTTGTTATTGTTGTGTGGGTTTTTATCTTGTTATTACAGTGTTTTATTCTATGTAGCACAGTTTATTTGTTGTTGTTCTTGTGTGGGTTTTTCTCTTGTTATTAGTGTTTTATTCTACGTAGCACAGTTTATTTGTTGTTGTTGTAGGGGTTTTTCTCTTATTACAGTGTTTCAATCTATGTAGCACAGTATATTTGTTGTTGTTGTGTGGGTTTTTCTCTTGTTATTACAGTGTTTCATTCTATGTAGCAGAGTATATTTGTTGTTGTTGTATGGGTTTTTCTCTTGTTATTACAGTGTTTTATTCTATGAAGCACAGTTTATTTGTTGTTGTTGTGTGGGTTTTTCTCTTGATTGCAGTGTTTCATTCTATGTAGCACAGTATATTTGTTGTTGTTGTGTGATTTTTTTCTCTTGTTATTGCAGTATTTCATTCTATGTAGCACAGTTTATTTGTTGTTGTTGTTGTGTGGGTTTTTCTCTTGTTATTGCAGTATTTTATTATATGTAGAACAGTATATTTGTTGTTGTTGTGTGGGTTTTTCGCTTGTTATTGCAGTATTTCATTCTATGTTGCACAGTTTATTTGTTGTTGTTGTGTGGGTTTTTCTCTTGTTATTACAGTGTTTCATTCTATGTTGCACAGTTTATTTGTTGTGTGGGTTTTTTCTCTTGTTATTACAGTGTTTTATTCTACGTAGCACAGTTTATTTGTTGTTGTTGTTGTGTGGGTTTTTCTCTTGTTATTGGTGTTTTATTCTATGTAGCACAGTTTATTTGTTGTTGTTGTAGGGGTTTTTCTCTTGTTATTACAGTGTTTCATTCTATGTAGCACAGTTTATTTGTTGTTGTTGTGTGGGTTTTTCTCTTTTTATTACAGCGTTTCATTCTATGTAGCACAGTTTATTTGTTGTTATTGTGTGGGTTTTTCTCTTGTTATTGCAGCGTTTATTCTATGTAGCACAGTTTATTTGTTGTTGTTGTTGTGTGGGTTTTTCTCTTGTTATTACAGTGTTTTATTCTATGTAGCACAGTTTATTTGTTGTTGTTGTGTGGGTTTTTCTCTTGTTATTGCAGTGTTTTATTCTATGTAGCACAGTTTATTTGTTGTTGTTGTGTGGGTTTTTCTCTTGTTATTGCCAGTGTTTCATTCTATGTAGCACAGTATATTTGTTGTTCTTGTGTGGGTTTTTCTCTTGTTATTACAGTGTTTTATTCTATGTCTTCTTCTTCTTTGATCCATAACCGCCAACCGTCAAAGCAGTCAGCGGCCATCACGCCTGGTGGCGTCTTGTAGGGCAGCAACAAATTGATTCCACTTTGCTCGGTCGGCGGCCATCCTTCGTACAGTGCCCCAACTGTGGTTCATTCTTTGCATCTCAGCTTCCACAGTTCTCCGCCAAGTTGTTTTTGGTCGGCCTCTCTTTCGCTTTCCCTCGGGGGTCCATAGCATAGCTGTTCTTGTGATGGTATCAGGGTCCCTTCTGAGGACATGGCCAACCCAACTCCAGCGTCTGCCAGCTATGATGGTGTGCATGTCCTCCTGGTTACTCCGAATAAGTAGTTCTTGATTGCTGATGGTGTTTGGCCAAAAGATTCGGAGAATTTTCCTTAGGCAGATTGTGTGGAAGGAGGACAGTTTCGACATTTCCTTCTCTGTTACTCTCCAACATTCCGCACCATAGAGAAGCACAGAAAGTACACAGCTCTCATACAGTCTTAATTTAGTGTTTGTGCTGTACTGGGAAGACTTCCAAATGTTGTTGAGAACAGCAAAGGCTGTTCTCGCTTTATTCATTCTGTTGTTAATGTCCTTGCTTGTTCCGCCGTCAGGTGTTACTATGCTTTCTAGGTAAGTAAATGTGTCTGTCTGTTCTAACTTCTGGTTTCTTACTGTTATTGGCTCAGGATTGCCCACATTTAATGTCATGCCCTCTGTCTTCTTCAGATTGATGTTCAGGCCAACCTGCTGGCCATACTTATTCAGTCTATCGGTTTTGTCTTGAATGTGTTGGTGTGAATGCGCGAGTAGTGCAATGTCATCTGCATATTCCAAATCTTCCAGTGTAGAAAACGTTGTCCATCTAATTCCTCTTGGACTGCCCTCTGTTGTCTGGCGCATCACCCAATCTATGACTGTCAAAAATAATGTTGTTGATAAGGGGCATCCCTGTCGTACTCCTGTTTTCACTTCGAAAGTTACATTACTCGATCCAACACTGCACGTAAAGTTAGAATAGAGGCTTTTTATAATGGAAACAATGCGGCTGGGAATTCCATAAGCCCTCAGAATTTTCCATAGGCTGTTCCTGTGTATGCTGTCGAAAGCCTTTTCAAAATCAACAAAGTTAATGTACAGCTGTCTCTGCCATTCTGAGCACTGCTCTATAATGTTCCTGAGGGTAAATATATGATCTGCACATCTTCTGTTCTTTCTGAAGCCCGCTTGTTCTTTCCTCAGTTTATGATCAACTGCTTTTGAAATTCTCTGGATGATTATCCTGCCTAGTATTTTGCTGGGAACTGAGAGGAGGGTAATTCCTCTCCAGTTGTTGCAGTCTGCAAGGTCGCCCTTCTTGGGCAATTTGACAATTATTCCTTTACTCCACTCTGTTGGTGTTGTCTCAGTTTCCCAGACTTGTGCAAATAGTGGTTCTAATAGTTCTACTGCTAGTTCAGGGTCTGTCTTGAATAGCTCAGCATTCAGATTGTCGTGACCAGGCGCTTTTCCATTTTTTAGCCCTTTGATAGCTGTGATAATTTCTTCTTTTCGTGGAATGTCTGTATTTACGTCTAAGTCCCTTTCAGCCTCAGGAACATTCAGCTGAGTCTCTGGTGGTTCCTTATTCAGTGTTTCTCTGAAGTGCTCTGCCCATCTTGTTTCCTGCCCCTGTGCTGTGGTGATGAGATTTCCTTGCTTGTCTCTTACTAACGTTATGTTGTTTGCACCTCGTTTTCCACTGATAGCTTTAGTTATTTTATAAACTGTGCTTTGTTCATTTCTCAGTGCTGCCTCTTCTGCCTGTCTTGCAAGGTCATCCAGAAATGTCCTTTTGTCAGCACGGGTTTGACGTTTTACTTCCTTGTCCAGCTGACTGTACTGTTCACTGTATATTGCCTTTAACCTGGGAGACTTAGCTTCTGTTTTCTTCCTTTTCATTTCCTTTCTCTTCGCTATGGTGTTTAGCGTTTCTGGTGTTATCCAGTCTTGGCTCTTTCTTTCCTGGAATCCCAAGCATGACTTGCTGCTTTCTTTGTATATTGTTGAGATGGTGTTGAATTTCTGGTCCACATCTTCGGTCTCTGTTCTTTCCTGGCTTTTGGTAATCAGATATCGTCTCTTTACGTCGACCATGAACGCTTTTCTTTTATTCTATGTAGCACAGTTTATTTGTTGTTGTTGTGTGGGTTTTTCTCTTGTTATTACAGTGTTTCATTCTATGTAGCACAGTTTATTTGTTGTTGTTCTTGTGTGGGTTTTTCTCTTGTTATTAGTGTTTTATTCTATGTAGCACAGTTTATTTGTTGTTGTTATGTGGGTTTTTCTCTTATTACAGTGTTTCATTCTATATAGCACAGTTTATTTGTTGTTGTTGTGTGGGTTTTTCTCTTGATTGCAGTGTTTCATTCTATGTAGCACAGTTTATTGTTGTTGTAGTGTGGGTTTTTCTCTTATTATTGCAGTATTTTATTATATGTAGATGTCACGTGGGTTTTGATCATTAAATTGCCTACATCTTCTTCCTATTCTCTCACCCGCATCCTTTTATTTTATTATCTTTCCGTACTTGTTTTTCCTGTATTTTTTCGCATCACTCGTTGCGAAAAATATATTTCTTTCCCATCATCGTTTTTCTTTCTCATACTGACTAGTAACCTTATTGCATCAGATGTCAGTCGCGCAGGTAAGACGTAAATGTGCGAAAAATTCGTTTCGCTGGACATAGAGCAGACTTTTTGTCTACATTTGCACCTGTCACGCGCGGGTTTTCCGGGCTGAACGCTTAAGCAGGAGCGAATATTTACACCTTATAGTCGCAGTTTCAGACGGTTGTCTGAGATTTGCAACTGACACGCGCTTTTCCCGGTCAGTTTGTTAACGCAGGTGCGTAATCGCACTGATGGCTGTTACGACATGAGGGAAGCTGACGTAGGGTGTTAGAGAAGGGGAGAGACGGGCGCTGTTTCGTGGTTTCGAAACAGTGGGATTCTTTGTCCGTTTCATAGATATTAAACCTAGTTTGAAACTTTATTTTCATTCTTGTCTCAATAATTCGCAGTAGACAGGTGGTTCGCGAAGAGTAGAGCTGTATAAGCGAAGTTTCTTAGTTTGTTGCGACAATTTGTCGAACTTCTAGACTTCCATAAATATAAGCGTAAAATTCTTAATTGTGCGATATCCTGTAGTGCTGTGTTTGAGGTAAATAGCATATAGATATCTAGTATTTTGGAAAGTGGTTAAAGCGTTAAATCGCTCATTTCATTTTAACTAGTTTCTTTTGAACAGAGTGCTTAATTTATAGTTTGTTATATTCTCTAAGTCGACGAGTTACAGTGGAAATACATAATAAATTATATCTTTAGCTTACTAAACTAGTAGCTATAAGGAATCTAATTTAACTGTTAAATACTCAGTCGAAACTGTTTTAATAACTAACTTATAAATGCTAGATGCGACATCAGTGAATATTGACGGAATACGAAGATATTCCTAAATTCCTGATGATTGATTTTTTATATAACTTACTTTACGGGAAGTTTTAATTATAAGTCAAGCGGTCGGCTTGCTATTTAAAATGTAAGTTATATTGAGTACATATATGTAAATTATTTGATATGTGTTCTTTCTTTTATATAGTGAAACGGTGGTACCCAACTTGCCAGCGTTTAGTAGCCTGAGAGACATATTTGTGAGAAGCATAGACATTTCCTATCTTTAACCACGTGGGTTTTTTTTTGTTTCAAGTAACACGGGTCTGACAGTGCATAAGCCATCAGAGAGAGACAGTAATAGCAACCCCACTAACGGTTTCTAAAGACTAGAAATATATATTGGGCTTTTGAGCCAGTTCATATTGCTCCACAAATTTAAATGTACATGCTGCCTGGCGGCGAGAATATTACAA
This sequence comes from Oreohelix idahoensis, assembly GCA_024509875.1. Lineage (NCBI taxonomy): Eukaryota > Metazoa > Mollusca > Gastropoda > Stylommatophora > Oreohelicidae > Oreohelix > Oreohelix idahoensis. The sequence continues at coordinate 101,597 of JAMPIV010009247.1, forward strand.
GATTAACATTCCGACAGAGATTGTGACTAGTATTGTGGTGACCAAATATAGTACCCGCCTGAAAGTAGACACCGATCTGACATTCCTTAAATTCTAGAAACCAAAGCTAATGACATTGTGCTCTGCTAACTTTCGTGCCTGGACAAAATTTCCTGTGACGTAATCAGACATTCGAAAAATTAGAACACCCAAGGAATCGTTCCCTGAGAGTTTAGTACGTCTTTTGGAACTGGGGATTTCTTGGTCAAGGACTGCATTTTCGGGTCTGTGTGGAGGTCCTAGAATTTATTATGTTCCCAGAGGCAGCGAGCAAAGTTGTGAGTATAACTGTGTACCCATGGCCATGGCTGAATGAATGAGTGTACGCAGATCAGAGTGTTATTTTACAGTTGTATTATTGTCACCCATTTGCTGTCTTAACTTTTTTTAATCTGCAGAATTTGTTACAAAAGCTAGAGTTTCTTTTTTCTTAGGCTAAATCAGATTATTCAACTCTGTTCATACATTTACGAGAAAGAAAGAAACCTCTTAGACTCAACCCTATGTATCTATAACTCTTTGGGCCATCATCTGTTCTCTTAACAGGGCTGTGGGCGAAACCTAGAGCTAAGATCATAACGGGGCTATCATCCTTGTAGCATTTTCCTTGAATTCTATGACTATTTGTATATGTTTTTCCTTGATGTATTTTTTGGTGTTGTGAGAAGATTTTGTTTAGATGATAATAATAAAATCTCTCTTGAACTAAATCAGTGCGTTGGTCAGCTCGTTCAAATAATATATATATTCATTGTTATAGATTTCCCACGTCTGTGTGTTTTTAACTGTCGTCACGTATATGTGCGTGCCCGTGAGTAGATAGAGATATATTAATATATATATCTGTGTTTAGACTGTCTGACGCCTTTAAAAACGGTCGTAGAAGATAGGTGAGAGAGAGAAGATTATCTCGATTCTCAAAGACAGCTTCTATATCACATTCTATCATCTCATGTGTGGGAAATTCTATTGTTTTTTTCACCAGCTCTCACGGTATCTATCATTCATTCCAACCTATTCAGAAGGGACCTAACCCAAGTCTTAATACTCCTATCTAAAATCTACGACAAATGGTCGCTCGTTACCGGGAATTGAACCCAAAATCCTAAGGCGATACGACAAATGGTCGCTCGTTACCGGGAATTGAACCCAAAATCCTAAGACGATACGACAAATGTGGTCTCGCCCGACGGATTTTTGAACTTAGAATAGGAAGACGAGTACGACAAATGTGGTCTCGTCTATCTGGATTTTGAACTTAAGATTCTTTATTCTGATATAGAATAAGAGTGTGATGTCTTGTGAGCTTTGTATCTTTTAAAAATAATTTATCCCCTAGACTAACGATCTGTTTACGAGCGTGCTGACCACACAAACTGATAAGTTTTTTTTCCACAGCATTTGAACATTATACATTTGGTTTACAGGTTGATTGGTCAGAGATCATGTTAATTAATGATTTTGTAATACTAAACGCTGGTAAAGTTTTGTGAGTGTATAACATTCACTGGGTTTTGAAGAAGTAGGTGTTTGAGCAAAAGCTAAGGAGTGCGTTTCGGACTTTTGTCCAGATTAATTGCCTCCCTTACCCTAACTGTCTTCAGGGGGTGAACTTGATAGTGGATTAAAAATAAAGGGGATTTTTTTTTCTCTCCGAAAATTTTTGCTATAATCATTGTGTTTTCCACTGTAGCAACTTATTTTTCAGAAGTAATCTTAACTACCATTTAGTTGGCGTAGTCGTGTTTTGCATTAGGTGCTTTATTGCCGATTAATAGCAGCGATAGTTAGATTTTTATTTTTGGAGGAGGTATCCCAGGGTTAAATATATCATCTTTTGATTTTTGGTATTTTTTTTCTCGCAAGTGGTAGGAACCAGTGTATTCCTTATTCTTATCTTTTTCTCGTCTACGTCTCAGCCACTGATTTAATATGGCAGAAAGGGCAAAACTGAGACAACTCCTCAGAGAGGAAGCGAGAGAGGAGGGACTGGAAGGAGAGGAAGCGAAAGCGTTTCTCAGAGACGAACTCGAGAGATATGACGCGGAGAGGAAAGAAGAAGAAGCTAGGAGGAAAGAAGCAGAAGACCGTCTACTACAGCAGAAGAGGATTGAGGAGGAAATGGAAATCCGCAGGGCGAACGAAAGAGAGAAGGAGAGACAGCATGAGGAAAGAGAGAAAGAGAAGGAGAGACAGCATGAGAAGGAAAGAGAAGAGAGACAGCACGAGTTGGCACTTAAAACCCTGGAATTCCAAAGTCGCGGTGCTGCCTCTACCTCCAGCAATGGAGAGTCTTCTCCCTATTCTTCCTTAACTGATCCTTCTAACACTCAATCTACCCATCTCACTGCTATGTCTTTTCCGCTAGAATCTTTCCCTTGTCCAAATGAGAAGATTGACACTTGGCTAGAAAAATTTGAGAAAATTGCAACTCTGTACGGTTTGGAGAGGTCGCGTTGGAACATGAAGCTTTCCCAGGCTTTGAAAAGTTCTGCGTATGATGTTTACGCCAAACTGGAAAGCAGCCAACAAGACAACTATGATCTGTTGAAGAAAGCGTTACTGGAGCGCTTTGAAATGAACGCTCGCAAATTTTTGCAACTGTTTCGCAACAGCAGGAAAGAGAATTCTGAAACTTTTCAGCAGTTCTCGTCTCGTTTGAAGGGTTATCTGACAAAGTGCCTAGAGCTCTCGCAGCTCCCCTCTACCTACGAAGGTCTTGAGGAATTTGTTTTAACAGAACAAATAAAGAACACATTGTCTGCAGATACCCGGAGATTTCTCGCTGAGCAGGGAGCAGAAAAACTTGAAGACATCTTACAGAAGTCTGAGCGTTATCAAAATGCGCTGGCTGAACTACCGGCCACTAAGCGGAAACCGACAGAGGAGCATTTTCGAAAACATAACCTAGAGCAATCTTCTCAGGCTTCTAACCAAAATAACCACAGAGAAACTGGACCTCAAAACCCCCCTCCTGAAAAATCCAAGTTCTACAAGAACAAGTACCCCAACCACCCCAAACAGTCTGATCAACCCGACCGCCCTACATGGCAGCGTAGCCAGAAAGGACAAGGTGGCAAAGGGAGAACCCCTGAGCACGGGACATATGATCAGACCGAGCATACCGAGCCGAAACGCATCGGATGCTTATTAACAGTCTCGCAAGGCGGAATTATTGACAGTGATTCCCAACCTGTTGGGGATAGACCCTCAACGCGAGGTACTGTTACTTTGAACGGTTCTCAAACTTCTTGCTTATTTGACACGGGGCTTTCTTATGATTGCATTGTTGCCAGAAACCTGGTCAAACCTGGTCAAGAGACAGCAGAGACCGTCCAACTTTGTGGAGTTCGTAAGAGTGATGCACCTACAGCGCTTCCCATCGCATTGGTGGAGATCCACTCTGATTTCGTCAGAGGTGTGATCAAAGCGGCTGTTATGGACGATCCCATCTACCCAGTCATACTTGGCGGGAGATACGTGTGTATTGGGAAACCGGAAGAGCCGATTGTGGCAGCAGTAACTACAAGAGGGCAAACAACAAGGAACGGGAGCCTGCGCCTAATTTGTTACCTATGGAACTTAAAGAAGCGCAATACAAGGACCCTACTTTGGCACCCTGCTTTAGGAAACTGCCCATGGCTAAGGAACCCATACAGCACGGGGACATTTTTTCTAAGGATGGCGTACTTTATCGCAGAACGGGCAAGCCTGACCAAGGTTACAACCAGCTCCTAGTACCGAGACAGTACAGAAGCCAAATCCTAGAAATGGGGCACTCTCTTCCCTTCAGCGGACATATGGGACAGAACGCCACAAACCAACGTATAACCACTCATTATTGGTGGCCAGGAGTAAATACTGATATTATCAGATATGTCAAATCCTGTGCCCAGTGCCAACGTGTGCCACCCAAGCAACGGGCACCCCCAGTCTCTTTGGGAGAAATGCCAATAGTGGGAACACCATTCGAACGGGTTGTGATCGACATTTTAGGGCCTTTCGAAAGGACTAAAAGAAGGAATAGGTTTATCCTGACCTTAGTCGATACATGCACTTTATGGGCAGAAGCTATACCGCTAACATGCGCAGATGCCAAGCATGTCGCAGAAGCCCTCGTGCAGATTTTCACTCGGTTGGGATTCCCGCAGCAAGTGTTGACGGATAACGGATCTCCATACCGAAACCTGTTGATGGATGAGATCGTTAAGATCTTGAGGACCCAACACATCCACACTAAGCCATATACTCCGGCCAGAAATGGGCTCGTGGAACGTGCTAATGGAAACCTCAACATGATGCTAAGTAAACTGGCACAAGTGAAACCTGAAGATTGGGATCTTTGTATTCCTGGAGCTTTATTTGGCTACAGAGAATCTCCTCATACTTCCACAGGATTTCCGCCAGCTACACTCTTATTCGGCAGACCCATTAAGGGCCCGCTTGAAGCCTTACTTCAGTCTCTGACAGACGAGAAGGCGGATGAGACAGTTGTCTCAGCAAGTAAATATGTGTCGGTTTTAAAGGAAAGGTTGAAACTAGGGTGGGACCTAGCAACGACTAACTTTAAGCGAGCACGCACCAAGCACGCTAACCGATACAGGAAAGTCGCGAAAGAAAGAGAACTGGAAGCAGGAGAGAAAGTTTTGGTGTTACTCCCTACCGGAAACAACCAACTGAAGATCGGATGGCAAGGGCCGTTTACCGTCTTGAAAAAGATTTCTAAGGCTAACTACCAGATCTCTATTCAAGGAAAGGAAAAGGTTTTCCATTTAAATCTCTTAAAGAGATACTTGGAAAGACCTGTGCCGACCTCCGACCATCTCCTGACGATCGCCAAAGCTGACGAAGATGATGATAGTGGCAGGGATATTCCACCGCTATCACAGGAAATCTTTCAAAAATGTCAGAAGCGGCGACGCTCTTTCAAGCGCGCATGGGAAACATTCCAGAGAAAGGAAACTTTGGGAGTAGACTTGAGTAGGAATTGGAGAGAGATGGAGGGGGAAGATGAGAGGGAAGAAGACAGACACCCCGAAGCTACGGTTATAGGAAATTTAATTCCATAACGTAGACATGGAGTGCTTCCATATCTTAAGGGGGGACGTCCTGTCACGTGGGTTTTGATCATTAAATTGCCTACATCTTCTTCCTATTCTCTCACCCACATCCTTTTATTTTATTATCTTTCCGTACTTGTTTTTCCTGTATTTTTTCGCATCACTCGTTGCGAAAAATATATTTCTTTCCCATCATCGTTTTTCTTTCTCATACTGACTAGTAACCTTATTGCATCAGATGTCAGTCGCACAGGTAAGACGTAAATGTGCGAAAAATTCGTTTCGCTGGACATAGAGCAGACTTTTTGTCTACATTTGCACCTGTCACGCGCGGGTTTTCCGGGCTGAACGCTTAAGCAGGAGCGAATATTTACACCTTATAGTCGCAGTTTCAGACAGTTGTCTGAGATTTGCAACTGACACGCGCTTTTCCCGGTCAGTTTGTTAACGCAGGTGCGTAATCGCACTGATGGCTGTTACGACATGAGGGAAGCTGACGTAGGGTGTTAGAGAAGGGGAGAGACGGGCGCTGTTTCGTGGTTTCGAAAAGTGGGATTCTTTGTCCGTTTCATAGATATTAAACCTAGTTTGAAACTTTATTTTCATTCTTGTCTCAATAATTCGCAGTAGACAGGTGGTTCGCGAAGAGTAGAGCTGTATAAGCGAAGTTTCTTAGTTTGTTGCGACAATTTGTCGAACTTCTAGACTTCCATAAATATAAGCGTAAAATTCTTAATTGTGCGATATCCTGTAGTGCTGTGTTTGAGGTAAATAGCATATAGATATCTAGTATTTTGGAAAGTGGTTAAAGCGTTAAATCGCTCATTTCATTTTAACTAGTTTCTTTTGAACAGAGTGCTTAATTTATAGTTTGTTATATTCTCTAAGTCGACGAGTTACAGTGGAAATACATAATAAATTATATCTTTAGCTTACTAAACTAGTAGCTATAAGGAATCTAATTTAACTGTTAAATACTCAGTCGAAACTGTTTTAATAACTAACTTATAAATGCTAGATGCGACATCAGTGAATATTGACGGAATACGAAGATATTCCTAAATTCCTGATGATTGATTTTATATAACTTACTTTACGGGAAGTTTTAATTATAAGTCAAGCGGTCGGCTTGCTATTTAAAATGTAAGTTATATTGAGTACATATATGTAAATTATTTGATATGTGTTCTTTCTTTTATATAGTGAAACGGTGGTACCCAACTTGCCAGCGTTTAGTAGCCTGAGAGACATATTTGTGAGAAGCATAGACATTTCCTATCTTTAACCACGTGGGGTTTTTTTTTGTTTCAAGTAACACGGGTCTGACAGTGCATAAGCCATCAGAGAGAGACAGTAATAGCAACCCCACTAACGGTTTCTAAAGACTAGAAATATATATTGGGCTTTTGAGCCAGTTCATATTGCTCCACAAATTTAAATGTACATGCTGCCTGGCGGCGAGAATATTACAAGATTAACATTCCGACAGAGATTGTGACTAGTATTGTGGTGACCAAATATAGTACCCGCCTGAAAGTAGACACCGATCTGACATTCCTTAAATTCTAGAAACCAAAGCTAATGACATTGTGCTCTGCTAACTTTCGTGCCTGGACAAATTTCCTGTGACGTAATCAGACATTCGAAAAATTAGATCACCCAAGGAATCGTTCCCTGAGAGTTTAGTACATCTTTTGGAACTGGGGATTTCTTGGTCAAGGACTGCATTTTCAGGTCTGTGTGGAGGTCCTAGAATTTATTATGTTCCCAGAGGCAGCGAGCAAAGTTGTGAGTATAACTGTCTACCCATGGCCATGGCTGAATGAATGAGTGTACGCAGATCAGAGTGTTATTTTACAGTTGTATTATTGTCACCCATTTGCTGTCTTAACTTTTTTTAATCTGCAGAATTTGTTACAAAAGCTAGAGTTTCTTTTTTCTTAGGCTAAATCAGATTATTCAACTCTGTTCATACATTTACGAGAAAGAAAGAAACCTCTTAGACTCAACCCTATGTATCTATAACTCTTTGGGCCATCATCTGTTCTCTTAACGGGGCTGTGGGCGAAACCTAGAGCTAAGATCATAACGGGGCTATCATCCTTGTAGCATTTTCCTTGAATTCTATGACTATTTGTATATGTTTTTCCTTGATGTATTTTTTGGTGTTGTGAGAAGATTTTGTTTAGATGATAATAATAAAATCTCTCTTGAACTAAATCAGTGCGTTGGTCAGCTCGTTCAAATAATATATATATTCATTGTTATAGATTTCCCACGTCTGTGTGTTTTTAACTGTCGTCACGTATATGTGCGTGCCCGTGAGTAGATAGAGATATATTAATATATATATCTGTGTTTAGACTGTCTGACGCCTTTAAAAACGGTCGTAGAAGATAGGTGAGAGAGAGAAGATTATCTCGATTCTCAAAGACAGCTTCTATATCACATTCTATCATCTCACGTGTGGGAAATTCTATTGTTTTTTTCACCAGCTCTCACGGTATCTATCACTCATTCCAACCTATTCAGAAGGGACCTAACCCAAGTCTTAATACTCCTATCTAAAATCTACGACAGTAGAACAGAATATTTGTTGTTGTTCTTGTGTGGGTTTTTCGCTTGTTATTGCAGTATTTCATTCTATGTAGCACAGTTTATTTGTTGTTGTTGTGTGGGTTTTTCTCTTGTTATTACAGTGTTTCATTCTATGTTGCACAGTTTATTTGTTGTTGTGTGGGTTTTTCTCTTGTTTATTACAGTGTTTTATTCTACGTAGCACAGTTTATTTGTTGTTCTTGTGTGGGTTTTTCTCTTGTTATTACAGTGTTTCATTCTATGTAGCACAGTTTATTTGTTGTTGTTGTGTGGGTTTTTCTCTTGTTATTGCAGTGTTTCATTCTATGTAGCACAGTTTATTTGTTGTTGTTGTGTGGGTTTTTCTCTTGTTATTACAGTGTTTCATTCTATGTAGCACAGTTTATTTGTTGTTGTTGTTGTGTGGGTTTTTCTCTTGTTATTGCAGCGTTTCATTCTATACATTGACTTCGTGAACTCTGAAAAGCATTTGACAGCCACGGGGAAAATATTAGACACTTGATCCTTGAAACATTCATTAAAATTTTTAGAGACTTTCACCAAGAAATCACTGACAACTACTCCACAAACTAGTACACAAACTGATGAACGCTTTACAGCAGACAGTGGAGTCAGACAAGAATGTCTACCTTCCCCAACGATCCTCTATGTGGTCATGGACTGGGCGACGAGAAAGCCAATAGAAGTAAAGAAAATAGCAATACAACAGATATTTGACAAAAAACTAGAAGATCTCAGTTTTTCGAATGATCGGGAACTTTACTCAAAAACAGAACATAAAAGAAAAGGCAATTAGACTAAATAGTTGAAGCAGCAAAAACACAACTACATGTCTATGTAAATAAAATAAAAGAAATTAGAATAAATATTAGACAAACAGATCCGATAATGATCAATGGTTAAGATGATTTTAAAAATATGCATAGCTTTTTCTACGATCCGGGCAGCAACATCGACAAATGAGGAGAAACAAATGATGATCCGATTGCCAGGATAAACAAAGCCACATTTAACTTCAACTCATTCCAACCTGTATGAAACTCAGCAGCTTTTTTCCAAAAAAAATAAAATTATGCTATTCAACAGAAATGTAAAATCTGTCCTATTATGTCTCAGAAACCTGGCACGTCATTTGGTGTTTCACGCCCAAACTCCAGACATTCATAAATGCACATCTGTCACATCCTTCATACATCAATGGTAAGATGTTACATCATACACAAAGGCAAGAGAAGCTTTCACTACTGCATTGAGAAACTTTTGGAAATCAAAAGAAATCAAGTCCAAAACAGAAATCTCAATCTTCAACAAAAAGTCAGGTCAGTCCTACTGTATGGCTCTGAAACATGGAGGAAAAAAAATGACAACCAGAAAGATACAAACTTTAATAATATGGTGCAAGTGCACAGCAGAAGGACTGAAACAGTATAACAAAATCACTAATGTGGTACAGGTGAAGAAAACATTCAGGCGCTTGACATGACAAACATTAAGAAAATCAGCTGATAGTATTTTAAAGGCATTCCCTGTTCAGGAACCCCCAGGGAAAGTGAAGTAGATGAAGATTAAAAAACACAAGCAGACGACAACTGGAGACAGATATGAAAAGGATAAATAAGACATGTAAAGAACTTAAAAGTATAAGACAGGCCAGGAGGGTTTAGCAGGTCATTGTTGAGGATCTTTGCTGCAGTGGGAGCTTAAAGGTACTGACCGACATTAGTAACAAACACAAACCTGTGGAATATAACCTGAGAACAACTTACACAGCTGGAGGTGACACACAGAAACTGGACATGGATATGATTTTAATATTACATATTATGGTATATACAAAATAATAATGGAAACTTGTAGACGAGGAATATAAATACAACAAGTACGTGTACAGAAGAAATGTGTGCTGGGTGACAGTTCAAGAAGAAATAAACTCAAGATGAAGACCCCCACATACTCTCTTACTTGCTCACTGATTTTCATTCCCTGTGAAACACAGGGCCACAACTGCTTTAAGTTTTTGGCTGTCTTTTTTTCCCCCAACTCCATCCATGAGAGTCCAGCAGCTGTAGCTCCATTTTCCACCGCTCCATTCTAGTTTCTCTTCGATATTCCCTAATCTTCTCTTCCCTTGTGGGTTCCCCAGTCATTGACTTGCCCAGTTATAATGGTTGGATGTTTTCTCATGGTGTTTCATATCCATGTCCAGTATTTTTATACAGATTAGCCTTTTTTGTGCCTTGCAGTGCACCCTCCTTAAATCTGGTAGTCAATGATGCCACGCGCAAAGTGTTGTCTGGAAGCTACTAGTTTTTTCAGTTTGGTTCAACAATCTATAATTATTTATCTACATCGACTCAGCGTTGGCACTTTCTAACTAGCCATGTATCAGACTTTGGCATAACTGTTAAGCCACTGAATGAAACAAAATGGAAGAGTCGGATCGATGCTTTAAAACCACTGAGATATCATCGAGGTAGTATATATCATGCTTTAATATAGATCTTTGATAACGTAAGCCTAAAAGGTGCATCTGGAAATATTTCTCGAATAAAAACTAAGGCCCTTGCTGGTAAATTTGTAATTTCACGTTTTTGATATCCCTTGTTACATGGTTCAACATCCTTTTTGAAGTCAATCTTACAATCAAGCTACTACTAAATATAGAAGCTAATTTAAATCCAGCTACAAGCATATAGCAGGTGACCAAGAATTACCTCACGGGTGTGATGAGGGTTTTTAACAAGTTTTGATAAAATGCTACTGATTGCAAACGAGCTAGAGATAGTACCAAACTTTGAGACAGAAAAAGTTAGAAAAAGGAGAAATAATCAGCAGTTTTGAGTATGAGGACCAAGAAGAGGCACCACAAGACCCAAAACAGAAATTCAAAGTAGGTGTCTACACTGCTGTCTTAGACATGGCCATACAATCTAATGAAGAGAGATTCCAACAGCTACAACAATATAATTCCCTATTTGGCTTCCTGTATGATATATACAGTATCAACTACAAATCTACTGAAGATGTACTTAAGGCCTGTAAGAATTTGGAAAAATCATTGATGCACAATGGAAACAAAGATACTGATGCTGAAGATCTGTGTTGTGAACTTATAGCAGTAGCTAAAAGACTTCCAAAGTCTATGCCGCCACAAGGAGAACTACATACTACAACAAAACTTCTGGATAATGTGCCTAATGTTTCTGTTGCTCTAAGGACCCTTCTCACACTTCTAGTGTCAGTGGCAAGTGGTGAACGCAGTTTCTCAAAGCTCAAACTTATAAAAACTTACATACAATCAACAAAGTTGCAAAAGAGACTAGTTGGCTTGGCAACTATATCAACTGAACATGCCCAAGCATCAGCACTTGACCTGAAGGAACTGGTGAAAAAATATGCAAAGTAAAAGGCACGCAAAGTGAGATTTTGATGTGCCTGAAACTGAAACTTTTAAGAGACTTAATTTGTAACATCACGATTCACAAGATTATACTCACTATGGTTTGTGAGCTAAAACATTTCTTTTGTATTTGAGAAAGTAAATCAAAGATCATTTTATTACTAATTCTTGCAATTTAAAATAAATTTAGCAGCTTTATGTTTTGTACTTTTTGGTTTTTTTTTTCTACAAGACATTTATGGGGGTGTGTGTTTGCAAGTATTAAGCCTTGCCTATGGCGCAAAAATGCCAACATGCATTACTGAGCAAAAGAAAAAAAAAACTGACCACTCACATTCCGTAAAACTAATCTAAAAGGCACCTGAAATAATCATTGTTGGAGAAGGTGGTTCATTCACAATCTACCCTTAGGTTTCCTCTAACTGAACTGAACACTTTTCCTAATACTACAGAAAATATATTTTAATCTACATTTACAGAACATTGAATTTTTTTTTAAGATATAAAAATGTTAAGAGAAATATATTGCTTTTTATTTAACAACTCACCAAAAAATTAAATTAAGATATAACAATTTCCACATATTTAAATGAACAATATTTGAAAAGCACTGACCCAAAGACAAGTAGTTGTAACAACAAGCACAAAACATAAAAAAGGTTTTCACTCGCAATCCAACAACTGTTAATTACAAGCACAAAACAAAATGAATCAAACATACAATCCAAGACCTGTTACCTACAAGCAAATCAAACTCTCAATTCAAGATTTCTTAACCACAAGCACAAAACATAAAAACAAATCTACCTCACAATCCAAGATCATTAACTGCAGGCCCAAAATACATAAATAAATTAAACTCACTCTGCTCGGAAGTTCACAATCTGAAGTTTTTCTATTCCCTTTCACAATGGAAAAAATAAAAACAAATACTAAAAACCACATTTAACACCAACAGAACACAGCAGGAACTAAAACTGCTACATCGTCTTTACAGGAAGAAGAGTAACACCAAAATCTAGTAGCCAAATACATGACATTCTAATCAGTCACAGAGAGGAAGTATGTACAAAACTGTCACTCTGCATGAGGTGTAGCACTGCAAGAAGCAGACTGGGGAAACATAAAGACCAAAAATAATACTGTTTTTCGGCTTTCAATAATGACATACTACTTAACCAGTCTGCCTTTGTTTCATAGTACATCAATCTCATTACCCTATTATAAAGAAGCCCTCCCAGTACATCTGTCTCATTCTCCTGATACAAAGAAGCCCTCACAGTACATCTAACTCATTATCCCATTATAAAGAAGACCCTCACAGTACATCTAACTCATTTTCCCATTATAAAAAAGCCCTCACAGTACATCTATCTAGTTATCCCATAATAAACGAAGCCCTCATAGTACATCTATCCTGTTATCCAGTAATTAAAAAGCCCTTTGGTAATATACTACATCAGTCTGTCTATGCTACCATACATTTATCTAAATTCATTCAATACCCTTCAAAGTCTTGTACAACACTTGCCATCAACAGGTTCATAGCAAAAACCCTTCTATCATGTGTCAAGCCCTTCTATCATGTGTCAAGCCCTTCTATCATATGTCCAGCCCTCCTATCATGTGTCAAACCCTCCTATCATGTGTCAAGCCCTTCTATCATGTGTCCAGCCCTCCTATCATGTGTCCAGCCCTCCTATCATGTGTCAAACCCTCCTATCATGTGTCAAGCCCTCCTATCATGTGTCAAGCCCTTCTATCATGTGTCAAGCCCTTCTATCATGTGTCAAGCCCTTCTACCATGTGTCAAACCCTTCTATCATGTGTCAAGCCCTTCTATCATGTGTCAAACCCTCCTATCATGTGTCAAGCCCTTCTATCATGTGTCAAACCCTCCTACAGTGTGTCAAACCCTTCTATCACGTGTCAAGCCCTTAGCCCTTCTATCATGTGTCAAGCCCTTCTATCATGTGTCATCCACTCAAGGACTTTCAACCCTGTCTCCACCTATCTTCTCCTGAGTGTTTATCAATCTCCCTCTATTCATCTACTCCTGGGGGTTCCAGATAAAGGACTGTTTAGTAACGTTGTCAACTGGTGTCCTCAACATGTATCTTATTCAATGCAACGTCTTTACATTTATCAAAACACCTGATTATAAAAATAAGATTGGTATAAATGTATACAAACCTCAGTCTCACAAGAACATACTAAACTGAACAAATGTAAGAAACTACCTCAATAAACTGGACACGCAATTAACACTGAGAACATGTTCCTAACTCTCCCAAGGAGAAACAAATCCTAAGTTTTGATGTCTCACAGAATATTCTAGAAGTATAATACTGTAGCAGCTAACTGAAAGGTCCAGATTAGACAACATTAGCTAGGGCCTTTCTCCACATTAAAAAAAAAACGAGTTAAATTTGCATTTGTAAAAACTATGTATTGAAAAGTCATAGAATCACTGTGCCCTTTCATGTGTTGGGCTTTCATGCTCTAGAACCTGGCATAATAACTCTTACAAATGTCTAAAATGGTAGTTTGACACACTTGATATGTCTTTTTTTTTAAATTACTGTAAACCTACTCATTTACCATAACTGAAGCATTCAGATCAGATAATATGCCATCTTCACAAGCAAAGGTTGGCGTAAAAAGATCTCCACATTTTTATGTCTTTTGCTTTAAAGATACACATACAGTCCTGGTGACATATCGAGTAACTTGAAGGTATCAGTCTTTATAAAGCTGTCTTAAAAAAAACACTAGAGTGGAGTGTTTAGACTAAGGACTGGTATCATGAGTCAACCTGGATGACCCAACAGTAGTGCTCCAAAAACTCATCCCCATCTCATTGTAGCATCCCCGGCAATGAAGAGGCCAGCAGACTGGCAAAGGAAGGTGGAAAGTTACCTCAACCTAATACAAGCATAACTTTTGAAGAAGCAAAGAGTTTTATCAGAACCTGGATAAGAAACAAATGGGATGCAGAGTATCCAGGACACACAAAATGATGCACACTACAAGCTAAGCAGAAGAGAACAAGTGATAATCTTCAGACTTTGCAGGGGCCACAACAGATTAGGACATCATCTATTCAATAAGCTGAAGAAAGGAACTACCAATGAGTGTAAGTATGGCACTGATAAAATGACTGCTGAACATCTGCTTCAAAGATGCCCAACATATGAGCAACAGAGAAAGCACATGTGGCTGTCCCTAGTACCATTCCTGGAATAACTCTACGGAGATACAAACAGCTAAGAGCTGACCACTACTTTCTTTGAAAATATTCAAGTATATGTCTGACAGTGTATGCAGAAGAAGACGAGTCAAATAATCAAAGCATTTCTGAATGAAGATTGTACAGGAGAGAACTCGAGTAAAAATAATCAAAGCATTTCTGAATGAAGATCACTCAGAGTAAACCTAATAATGAAAGTAGTGAAGAACAGTTTAGCTCCTGGTGCAACAAGAGAACAGAGATACAATAGAAATAAAAATATTGGCCATTAATTACAGATAACATTTCACACACAGGACGTACTTCATCGTGTCTTATGGTGAAGATCATCATCATCAGCTGCCATATCCACAACAAAGGCTGGCTGTAATGGATCTCCAATGTTTGCTGTCTCTTGTCTTGATGGTGCACTCTGATAGACTCTTTCCTGTCCATCTCTTGGTGTTATCTTCCCACTTATTGCGCTGTCTTCCCCTTGCATATTTGCCTTGAACTCTCCCTTCTATTATGGTCTTCTGCAAGGTGTTATGTCTTTGTACGTGGCCAAAATATTTTAGCTGCCTAATGTTTATCTCCTTCATCAGTTCTCTTTTCATACCTAGGTTTTCTTGGACCACCTTATTTGTTTTCTTCTCTTTCAATGAGATGCGCCCCATTCTTATATATTTCCCCATCTCGAGAGCCTCAATTCTTTCTTTCAACTGCTTATTCATTGTCCATGTTTCTACACCATACAGCCATGAAGAATATATATAACACTTTATGATTCTCAGTTTTAATTTGTGAGTTAACTGTTTAGATGCTAGTATTTGTTTCATGTTGTTGAATGTAGCTTTGGCCATTCCTATTCTCTTCTTGATTTCTGTTTCACATCTGCCATCTTTTGTTATTATATGAATTATCTGGTCCGTCAACTTTTGTGAAGGGTTTAAGCAATGGTTTAGCCCGATCAAGCCCCCAGTTGGTGTAATCCAACGAAATCCCTCTTATAAGGTATAGCTCTGTTTAGTGTAAATATATGTCTAAGTATTTATATATAGATTAAGTATTCTGGCTCATACGTTTGCTTTCATACATATAACTGAATCAACTATTATTGTTTAGTTTTAAAACAACAGGTAACAAATTTAATAGTGAAATAGTCTTTAACAGGTTAAAATAAATATGGAAAGATTATTGGAATTTTGATGGATATAAAGTTTTCATCATTGAGACGTAGGTGGAAATTTAACTTTATACTTAAAGTTTAACTGAAATGTCCTATTTGCTGGTGCCTTTTAGTAGCACTTAGCTTGTATGAGTGAGTCCTGCAGCTGTGGTTCATCAATTCTGTGATGATGTAAGCCTTTTCCCTACTCTCTTCCACTGTAGGCGATTATGGTGGATGCTTTTCTCTCACACTAACGGTGTTAGTACCACAAATCGTCTGATGGCTTGTAACTACGAACTTTAGACAAATAGAAAGAAACAAATGCCTGCTAAGTACATTTGTTCGCCGCAAACTAACAGGCCCATACCCACCAATGTTAACCTCTCAGAAGAATTAAATTTCCGAGCACACAGGGTAACTCAGGGAATATGATGAAAATTCACCCATATCCTTCTGGGTAACTAGGAAATTGCGTCTAGAGTGCGTGAATAATGATTTGCCTGAATTACAATTAAAAAAGGTACATAAATCTTCACAAGATAATATGTTACACTGGAGGCACATATGATGTAGTCATCACTCATCACTGCTCCAGTCGGAGTCTGGGGTCACTATGCTGTCGAGTTTCTCACGTGACTAGTCAGATACAATCACCAGCTCTTGCTGTAGTGGTTCATGAATATATTATTTTTATATGTTGAGGTTGCCAGCCTCATATATATCCACTAGCAAGAAAACATGTTAAATTCACGTTTGTAATAGAAATGTTCACAACTTACCCCAAATGTTTTTGGGAATACACAATCTCCTTGCGTAGATTTTCAGATGGACGTGAGCAATTTCAGTGCATATGCTCTCGAATCAATTTCGTCTGAGAAATTCCTCTTATGACGGTGTTCTATGAATCACTTGGCCTGGGAAACTAGTAATTCTTCTTCGACAGTTGTTCTGCGATACACTTGGTCTGGGATATTATTTCTCTTATGACTGATGATCCAATTCCTAGGTTTCCAGTCTTGTATTTATAAAGTCTTGGTCCTGAAGTTTTACAGTCTGTATATTTAAATATGCGGGTTTACTCTTAGGGTTTCAGAGTTGCCCAAATACTGTCGATCTGCCACTTTTGATACAGGAATTCTAGATCCGATCCTTCTCCTCTTGGCCGTTTGGAGTTGCATGGTTGAAGTTGCAAAGCTGTCTGTTCTGTGTTTCTGAGTTCACTAGATTATATCTCTCATTCTCAGTTCAATTCACAGATGGTGTTTCCGCCAAATGGTCCAATAGAATGCATTGTTTATTCCGGCATCTCAAATCAAACCAATCAAATCTCTCTAACACTGTTTGGGTGGGGAAGTTTTTTTTAATTCAAAATATCCCCTCACGTGTTTTAATATTAAATTTAAAATTCCAGCATGACCTCTTTATAATAAGACGCCATATTGTTCCGGCTGCACCTATCTGCCTCCCACAATATTGTGACCATGTTTTCCTGGCATAATGTCTTCCGCCAAGATGTCTACCCCGACAGGTTATCCAATTATCGCCTTCATCTGCCTGCCTCCGCCAGACAGATGATTGGTCAGACAATGTGGTTTTCTTTCATCGTACGCACAATACAAGCTTGTGTCAACACGGTCAGCAGCTTTTCACTGGGGTCAAATGTTGGACCGCCACGTTTCAAAGGGTGGTCAGACTGAGAGAATAGATAAGCGGGTAACCGGTATAATTACCTGGTATTATTGCATGTACCTTGCGGAACGTAAAGAATTCTGCGTGTAAAGTAGATAGGGGAGTAGAGTGTTAGAGACTTCACCCTACTAGATTCAGCATAGAGAGTAAAATAATGAATGAAAGGGCAAAAATTATGCCAAATAAAAGCGATGAGTGAGAGGAAGAGAAAAATTATGGAAAAATGTGATACTGACGGAGTGGACGTGAGATCGCACAACCGTATCAACACAACAAGTCAAATGGGATCTAGATATAGCAGATGATCTAGCTTATTTGTCAGATAACAGTAACCAGAAGCAAGACAAAATGAGAACACTTCATGAGAGATCACACCATTTGGGTATGAAAATACACAAGAAAGAGACAAAGAGAATAAATGTGGCAAATAATAGCAAACATGCACTTGGGGAAACATCGCTACAAGATATAGACTCATTTTTTGACAGTGATAGAGAACAAGTTGGAGGAACAGACAATGTTAACAAATTAAGAATACAGAAGGCAAAGCAAGGTTTCACTGCATTAGGAAATATATGGAAATAAAAAGAAATCAAGTCATCACAAACATAAAAATCTTCAACTCAAGTTCCAAGGTGCTGTGTGGCTCTGAAACACGGAGAACTATAACAACCACCAAGAAGTTATAGACTTTCATAAACACAAAACAGAACGATAACAAGATCACCAATGAGGAAATGATGAAAAGAACCAATGAAGTACTAGCGGGACAAGAGGAAAGGATATAGCTCTGGCTTTGGATAGGACATACATTAAGGAAACCAGCTGATAGCATTAAAAGGCAGTCCTCATTGTGGAATTCTCAATGTAACAAAACAAAAGAAAGAACTAAAAACAAAAGAAGAGAACTGTAGACAGACATGAAAGTGATAACAAAGACATAGAAAGATCTCGAATGGATGGCACAGGACAGGAAGGCTTGGTATGAATTTGTTGAAAGCATATGCTCCAGAGGGAGCTGAAGAGTTCCAGTCAAGGACATGCCTGGTTGCATTAGTTGGCAGTCAGTCACATTATTTAAATGAATAAACAAACAACACACAAAGGTATGTTATCAGGTACTCCGTGAGAAATAAAGAAGTAGAAGACTAGACAATAGAAAAATAACAGAAGTGATAGGTTTACCGGGAATCGAACCAGGATCTTCTGAACGGCACCCACCGCCTAGCCACAGGAAGATTATGAGGCGAAAGACACAACTATTGTTATTTTGTCAAATCTTGGCAAGTGTGATAAATTCTTTAGATAAACAATCTTCAACAAGTCTGGCACAAGTTCTCAAAGCTCACAATTTTATCTCATGCTCTTGAAATAATATTTATAAGGTCTTTTATCAAACATTCACGAAGTTTTATCTTAGATATTGACAGTATTATCTCATACTTTCAAAAATACTATATGTACTTGGGTAATCTCTGATAAAACAATGTGTAAAGCCACAGAATGATCTAGCAAGAAAGAGAGATAAGGGTTACAGCTGGAACAGCACCACAGAAAAATGGACATCAATAAGCAGACTACACAGTCTATAATAAAATATGCAGTATACCAAATTATAACCCAATAGGGCTGAATGGGTTTTAAAGTCATTAAATTAAAAAAAGAAGAAATATACTGATTTAATATGTTGGTTTGGATAACTTGTGATAAACACATAATAAGTTGGTTTAGATAATTTGTGAGAAACATAAAATAAGTTGGCTGGATATTTCTGAAAATATACCAAGAAACCTATTCAGGTCCGTAACCCAGAATCTGAAATGCTCGGGGACGGTCGTGTTTCAGAAATCTGATTTTTTTTGGTTTTCAGATACCACCCAAAGTAGCCCAAAATTGGTTCAAAAATTGCCCAAAAGTCAGCCGGAAAAACTTTAGATTTTCTTAATAATGTGGACTCAAAAATGCCTTATAACAGGCATACCCACGTCCTTATTTCCGACATTTACATCGTTAATTCAAACTGTTCAGTTCTTTAGGAATCCTATGAGTCAAGGAAAGCTAGAATACATTGTTAAAACAGGAATAATTCATGGAAAAACAGACACAGGACAACAGAGAGAGAGATGATGCTGGATAGTTTAATATCATGGCAAAAGTCAACAAATGAAATGCTGGTCAGCCTAGGGACAGGAAGTTGTGTAGAGACCTGTTCACGCATGGCACCTAAAGATGAAGGTAAATATTTTTTTTATACACCATAAGTTTAATGACTTGGGGGAAGGAGCTTTTCCCCCCCGAGGCACATCAATCAGGTGGCATATTGCTGAATGGCCTCTACATATGGAGGTTAGCTGTGAATACTGAATAAGCATTCATGGACCACTTACTTACTAAGTCGTTCCCCTTCAACCGTGAATGCCACTGAGGGCAAGGTAGGATAACTGTTAAGGGGCAACTAATCCGTATAAAACACCTCACAAGTTGTTAAGCACCTTAACCTCTTCCCTCCCCACTGCCTTGTAGGTTAGACTTTTTAGTCAATGCTCCTAGAGGCTCCTATACATAAACCGATGGAAGGCAAGGGGAAACCATCATCATGTCCCTTATACAGTTATGAATCAAAGCGGCTCCCATAAAAAAGAAAATGATATTAATAAGGGTTCTACAGGTACCACCTAATCCATTACGGTGCATCGTGCGCGACCATCAAGCTACTGGGAAGCCCATGAAACAATCATTCATTATTTTCATTTTCTAATCCTGTTGGAGCATGCTGCCACCATATGAAGCTGATAGACAGGACCAGAAAAATACCAGCTAAGTAACAAGTGAAAAAAGACACAGGCATTGGATTTGACACACAATGAGAAAACCAGCTGATAGCATTACAAGGCAGTCCTTGTTATGGAATCCTCATGGTATAAGAAACAGGAAGACCTAAAGACACATACAGAAGGGATTTGCAGACAGATTTTTTTTAAAAAGATGTAGAAAGACCTCGTAGCTAGCACAGGACAGAATAGTTTAGTGTGACCTGAATGAAGGCCCATGTTCCACAGGAAGCTAAAGGGCTATGATGAAGGTGATGATTGCAGCTCAACAGAAACTGTTAAAAAATCTCACATGAACTGAAATATATGATTTTCAAAAACACACCAAAAAACCCTGAAGTTATCTTGTAAGAAGAGAAATTATAAAATAAATTTACTAATAAGTGGTAGCAATCTTCTCAGTGATTTTTCAAAGCAGACAGCTAAAGAAATAAGCTGCATAACAACAACTTTCAAATAAACAGAACAGAAAAAAACACCTATAATCACATATATTTTATGAAAAACAATATTCAGAAATTACTATCAAACAACAAGATGAAAGAATCAATTTCAAAAATTGAATATGACAGTGGTGTAGATATGGCATCTGTACACCTGGCTGTGTGGGAGACCACTGGAACAATGGTACAGAATGGTAAAGCTTTTATATTTTTTTTAAACACCAAGACATGTATGAGGTAGTCTTACCATTTTAGGACAACGGAAAAAAGCACACGCGCACACATTCCGAGAATTATTTTTTTTTTTACTCTATTGGAAAGTAGAAATGATATCACATTATAACCCATCAAGGGTTGAACGGGATACTTATTATCTGGAATTAGAGACACTGCAAGGGCCTTTATCTTAATTATAACTTATCAAAGGTTCAACGGGATATTTTTTTTCATAATTTTTTTTTTTTAACCAGTTCATTGTTTCCTTTCAAAACAGGATGCATCAGGCATGCAGATGTGGACTTTCTAAAGACAATGAACATCTTTGATTAAAAGCAGACTTTTGCCTACAGGTTCATGGGGAAAAGATCTACCAATGAAGTGACAACTAAATAAATAGGAAGAGAGGTTCCATAACCACCTTTTTTTATATTAATGACGAAAATATCCAGTTCAAGCTCTGATGGGTTATAATTAGGATATATATTGTTTTCAATTCCAAATAATATGAACAACTGCCGATATGGGAAAGTGGCATTACACTTGTTAAATCATTACAAATAGGGCAAATCACAATTACCAATTATGCCTGTATGTTAAAACAAACAAACAAACCCAACAAACAAAAACGGGATAAACCGAACAAAATCAAGCAGAAACTCCAAACAAGAATAATATTAAGGGGGAGGGGTGTAAAGGCCTGGTGGTTCCAGTTATATAACTGACTTTAACAGATATTTAATTGTCTTTCACCTGTCAAAAGTCATAAGCATTGTAAGAACAGCATCAGACCTTCACATTCCCAATTACTATATATTAACCTTTGTTCGTGTTAAATATTGTTTGACTATGTTATGCAGTTCTCTTGGTCTGTCTATTCTTAACACTTCTATATTTATAGGTAAATTTGATGTCTGCAAATAATCTAATAGGCCTAGGCCTATTGGTATTCTCATTTGTTCATCTCTTACATTAACCACCTGCTTCTGTAAAAGATGGTTACACCTGGTTACAGAAATAGTTAACACAGTTACAAACTTATGCACACACGAAAGCCAAAAGCGAGGATCAGACAGCAAAATGAATAACACATTTCTAATAGGCCTACTCAGACTTTCCTATGAGAATTCATAAGATCTCGTCATAATGATTGTCCGTACGCGAATGTTCGCAAACAAAATAATTTTACTGATATGCTAACTAGCAAACAGCGGAAAGTGAAATGAGAGAACTTTTACAGAAATCGATATCTAGACACGTCAGTCAAGTTTCATTTCATACGACAGTGTCAACTGACATTCTTAACAATAATACTTAGGCTAATACCACAGTCTATTAATGGACACAGTTCACAATACTGTCATAATCAAACTTGTAGCAGATGCAACAAATGCTCCGTTTAAACAGTTTCCAACAGTAAATAAATAAATTTACTGGGTAAATATACTCTAAGTGCTGTACTCACCGTAATAGGATAACGTGCCCCAGTCAGATTTACTATAAATGGAATCAAAATGCCTCTTCTTCCTTGTTCAAAATCATCCAACTTTTTCTGTTGTCAGCTAGGAGTCCATTGTGGAAAATATAATCGCTTAACGCTCTGACAACAACATAATTCACCAAAGCAAAATGACATCAGCCTTCACTTAGCAAAACATACTACCTTATAAAATAAATATAATAAAAATAATACAAATTAATTATAATTTTTATTTTAGTTTTATTATATAATCTTTATATATATATATATATATATATATATATATATATATATATATATATATATATATATATATATATATATATATATATACATATTAATATATATAGGCTATATATATATATAAGATTATAGATCAGTCATAGACTACTCACTTACTGAAAAGATCAAACAAAACAGAAGATAAGGAAGCCAAAATAGAGAAAAATATAAAATTTTATTATATTATATAATTTTTATTATATAATTTTATATATTACAATTATATAATTATAAAATTATATCATTTATATTAAAATTTAATATATATAAAAATTTATATTATATATATTATATATAATATATATATAATATATATATATATATATATATATTATATATATATATATATATATATATATATATATATATATATATATATATATATATATATATATATATATATATATATATGTATATATATATTTATAATTATATATTATATTTATAATAATTTTATAAATATAAATATAATCTTATAAATATAGAAGAGGTGTTAAGAATTGTGACATATTATGAAAATAGCTTTCATCTATCTATTTCATTATCTACACTTTTCTTTTACCTAGCTTTCACCTACGCCTGTTCGTTAACATAAAACCCTCCTATACTCAGAGATCTGTCTCTTTTTCTAATTTAGCACGCAGATTTTATTGCTGTTCGCTATTTCCTTTGATGAATGTTCACGAGCAGACCTATTAGCTACGTTGAGCTGTAATTATTAACGCCAGCGATTGAAAATCGTGGTAATAGATCAGACAGCGATCAAAGAGCAGATAATTTGGAAGAAAGGGGCAGACCATTTCTATTATCTCCCTTGAAATCCGTTCACTAGAGCAGGTAATTAAACACGGAGAATTGCCAGATCAAAAGACATTGATCGCTAGAAGGCCATACGAGCAGAGACGTGTAAAATTTGCACTGATTAGCAAATGAAGTTACGCCGGATCTCAAGCGAGTCCATACGCAACAGAGAGAGTCTGGGTTTCGAGTCTAGCGTGAAAATGGCTTTGATTTCACGTGTTTCCCAATATCTGAACGTAGGTGCTAAATCTGGCAGAGAGTCTGGTTTTCGGTGTATAGTGTATATTCCCTTTGATTTCAGATATATAAACCCCAGCATTCTAACTCAATTTTTCCAGTACCGCCACAGATTCAGAAGACATCTAGCTACGATTCTAGAATCACTTGTATTAAGTAGAGTTCTTAGTTTTCGGTGGAGATAGTCTTAGAAGTTTGTGTGAAGGTAAATACTATACTAGAAGTTTGAGTGATTTGCTAGTTTAGTCCATATTTTATTTCTATAATATTTTGTGCAGAGTGATTTACTAGACAGGTCCGTCATTTATATTTCTCTAGGTTTTACTGTGTTACATAGGCTAGCAGAATAAATAATAATATCTAGCTAAACTATGCCAGCTATAACATAAATTTAATTAATAGCTAGTAACCAGTAAGAGATATTTTAATCGACTAGTAAATGCGCTATTCATTATGAGTACTGACGAAATATATATTTATTTCTAATTCATGATGAGTAATTTTGTAAATGACTATAATTTATTTCACGGGGTTTCTTTTTATAAACGATAAGACAAGCTCTAAGCTTGTAGTTTCTAATTAAAGTTAAATAGCTGAAGTGGATATTAATATGGTATTTTACGTGGGTTAGGATGGGTTTGAGAATACTATATTATGGTTTCACAACGGGCTGATCAACCGTTTGCCAGTCACTTCGATTACGGAAACAACAGCAAATGGGTTGATTTGCCGTTGCCCTAAAGATGCCACTAGGCGTGATGGGAAACAATGGCAAAGAAAACCTATCTGCTGTTGCCCTAAGACGCCACTAGGCGTAATGGCCTCTGACTGCTTTGACGGTCGGTGGCTAAGGACGGAAGAAGAAGAAGAATATTATGGTTAAGTATTTGTATTTTTTTCTCCTTTACACAGTATTGGGTCAAACCCTAAACCTTACCAGCGGCTTCCATGTAAATCTGAGAGTAACCATACAACAGAACAATTTAATTAGTATCTGGGTTTCTTCAAGGTAAAACTGTCTGAGGTTGTGTTTACACCCAGAAAGAGACAGAATACCACCCAAAGAACATTAAGAGTAACTTTGTAACTGGGCATATGGATTCAGATTTCTTGGCAATTTTCATTTACAGTCAGCTCGTTGCGGTGACTTAACAAATATTAACATTTCCCGACGGTTTGACCAGTTGTGGTGGGACCAAAAATTTTTATACTGAGAGAAGTTACCAACCTGACATTTCCTATGTACTGGAAACCTCAAGCTATTGACACTGTGAGCGCTGTTAAATTTCTTACCTGGACAAATTTAATGTGACATAAACAGTTAATCCTAAATAAAACCTAACAAAGGGAACGCTCCCCGGAGAATTGAAATTAACCTGTCTTTAAGGAACTGGGGTTACCTTTGCCAAAAATAACACTGGATTTGCTGTGTGTGTGTGTCCTAAAAACTGTTCCAGAAGATACAACACAAGTATTTAGGTAAGAAAGAATGCTCGTGGCCACGGTCGTCTGAGAAGAAAGGAAGGATGAACGAATAATTCTCATATATATATCTTGTAGAATCCATGTACTTTGTGTATTTTTTAGGCAAGTTTTGCTAATGCTGTCCCTTTTCCAGAAGAGATTAACGTATAACTCTGTTCTTTACTGTAGAGGGAAATACTAGACTATAGCGTATAAATCTTTTTTGACTCTTTGGGGTTAATAACTTTCGTCTAACTGGATCTTGTCTCAACAGAGGGAGGGAGGATTACACCTATGAGTCTAACTCCATTGATTAATTAACTTATGTTTATTTGTATTTGATTTGATATTCAAAATATTGCTGTTGTGAAGTTTCTTTATGATAAATAAAATTTACATAAACTTTATTTACGGGTGTTGGTCAGCTTGTCCCAAAAGATCCCTATTCCATTGATATAGTTTTCACGTCTGTGCGTCTAATTGTCGTCACTTATCTGTGTGTGTGTAGATGTGAGTGGGTGAATATATATATATATATATATATATATATATATATATATATATATATATATATATATATATATATATATATATATATATGTGAAAACTGTATGATCTAAGAATCTCAGTCGTAACCGATAGGCTGGATAGATTATCTCTCAAAATCCAGGGATAGACTTTACCTTTCACCTTCACCATTTCACTCGTGAAAATCTATTTCTTTACATTATCTCCCACTGAGCTATCACCTGTTCTAGTTCTGTCCAGACGGGACCATAATTGATCTTAAATTCCTATCAAAAAATCTACGACAAGAATAGACAGTCCTAGAGAACTGCATAATATAGTCAAACAATATTTAACACGAACAAATGTTAATATAATAGTGGCTGGGAATATGTGAAGGTCTGATTCTGTTCTTACAATACATATGACTTTTAATAGGCGAAAATCAATTAAATATCTGTTAAAGTCAGTTATATAACTGGAACCACCAGGCCTTTACACCCCTCCATTTTAATATTATTCTTGTTCAGAGTTTCTTATTTATTTTGTTTGTTTGTTTGGTTTTTTTAAAATTTATTTAACATATAAGCATAATTGTGATTGTCCCTATTTACGATTTGACAAATGTGATGCCACTTTCTCATATCGGCAGTTGTTCATATTATTTGGAATTGAAAACAATATATATCCTTATTATAACCCATCAGAGGTTGAACGGGATATTTATCTTCATTAATTAAAAAAAAAAAATCTTACTCGATGCTTATTCTCGCTACTAGCCCTGGTATTGTCCAGCCGAAAATGGCGTCTACGTCGCTCAGCCTCGTTTTCGATTCTGTCATAGTTCGCGTAACTCTTATATGATAAAGGGGCTCTATGGGAGACCACTGCATTAAATGGACATTCTTTCAGTTAGCATGTGACTGGCTGGTTAGAGAGCTCGACGCTCGCGACGAGGTTACCAAGTTCCAGGTTCGATACCTGATAGTATCACGCTCCAGTCTACCCAGTTGTATTTGGGCACCTGTCTCTGCTGTTGAGTTAAGGAAGGCAAAAGCAGCGAGGAAGGAACTTGTCACCCCACCTCATAAAGCTGGACTTTAGTATACCGTACTGAAGTCTCTTACGTCCCTACGACCAGAGCTGGTGCTATCAATAGGCCAATTAGGCAGCCGCCTAGGGCGCAGACCTCAGATGGGCGGAGTACTGACCTTTGAGGGGCATAATAATGTTAATAATAATATCCCCTTCAGTCGTTGGTTCTGACTATGGGAATGCGGGGGTGAGGGGACAGCTCTCGTCTGCTTATTTTCCTGGTGTTCCCGTCGACGCTTTCTCCTCTCTTCTGCTTGTTGTGTGAGCTTCATTTCGCCCAAACTGAGGTGGCGCCGCAGATAGCATTGCCACTTGGTGCGATCAGCAGCTTCATCCTCCCATGTTGCTGGATTTATGTCCAGTGCCCTCATGTCTCTCTTGCACACAACGTTGAATCTCAGATGCGGTCTGCCAACTGTTCTTTTGCCATCTCCCAGTTGTCCGTAGAAGATATCATTCGAGATGTGACCATCTTCCATGCGGCGGACATGTCTAAGCCTTCGCTGTCTACGCAGTGTATGCATGCTTTGAAGGCCAGCACGCGAAAACACCTCGACATTTGTCACTTTATCCTTCCACGAAATGCCGACGATGTCGCGTAGACACCGTAGACGGAAGGTATGAGCCTTCTTTCTTGCTTCGCATAGGTTGTCCATGTCTCGCTACTATGTCCATGTCTCGCTACCATATAGAAGTGTGCTGGTGACGCAGGCGTTATGTAACCGCTGCTTTGGTCTTCATTGTGAGTTTGGAGTTTCCCCAAAGACGCGATATGAGGCGGGCAACGGTAGCTGCAGCTTTGCCAATGCGGCTGTCAATTTCTGTGTCCAGAGAGAGTTTGTCATTGATGGTAGACCCCAGGTATGTGAAGTGGTGCACCACTGCCAATTCATAGTTATCGATAGTGATAACTGGTGCAGCACCTGCATCCTGACTCAGCACAGTTGTTTTCTTTAGACTTATTGTGAGTCCAAAATCCTTGCATGCTTCGGTGAAGCGATTCATAAAGCTCTGAAGCTCCTGTTGGCTTTCAGTGATGACTGCAGCGTCATCAGCGAATAACAAGTCTCTTATAGCGACCCTTCTGATTTTTGTTTTTGCCTTCAGCCTTGAGATTAAACTGACAAACATCTGACCAAGTGTGAAGGCATATTCCTTCAGTTGCATCTCTGAATGCAAGTTTCAAGAGTAAGGCAAAGAAGATCCCGAAGAGGGCTGGAGCCAGAAAGCAGCCTTGTTTAACGCCACTTCTTATGTCAAAGAGCTGTGACGTGCTTCCTGCATACTGGACTGTTCCCTTCATGTCCTCATGGAATGACTTCATCACTTCCAGCAATTTAGCAGGGCAGCCTATTTTCAGGAGGATCTTTGAGAGTCCATCCCTCCTAATCAGGTCAAATGCCTTTGTGAGGTCTATAAAGGCGATATATAATGGTCTTTTCTGCTCTCTTGATTTTTCATGAAGCTGGCGGAGAGAAAAGATCATGTCTGTTGTTGATCTAGCAGCTCAGAATCCACACTGTGTCTTTGGATATATGCGCTCAGCTAACTTGTGTAGTCGCATTAAGATGACTCTGGCAAAAACCTTACCAATAATACTAAGAAGAGAGATGCCTCTGTAGTTATTGCAATCACTTCTGTCTCCATTATTTTATACAGTGTTCCAATCTTGGCATCTGGCATGTCTTGAGGAATAGTTGTCTCTTCTCAGCCCTGGCGCAGCACCCTATGCAGGGGATGTAATATTTATAACACATAAGGAAGGGAAACCCGAGGCCTGTAACTTTTCTTTATTTCCTACGAGTTGTCGCGAAATTCTTCGCCAACCATCTTCTGTATCTCTCTCTCTCTCTCTCTCTCTCTCTCTCTCTCTCTCTCATATGATTTCTAATGCCAGGTAGGACAGTGACCCAAGATACCGGGGTTTTCCAGTTATTTATCGCGTTAGTATTTCACCCGAGAGGCCAATGACCCAGATAGCCGGGGATCTCCAAATGACCGGGTGAGACCGCCCAATGACCCAGAATATCAAGGATTTCCCATGTACAGCGGCTGGTAGGACATTCACCCATGACCCAGTAGGCCAGGAGTTTCCCTAACCTGGATGAGGTCAGTGGCCGCTGTTAACTGTATAAATGTAAGAATATATCGGTTGTGTCTACACTCACATTTGTAAGCACCCCCCCTCCCCCCTCCCCCCCCCCCCAAAAAAAACAAAAAAAACAACAAAAAAAAAACAAGCCAGTTGCAGAGACTTCTAGCGTGTAATTTTCCAGACCCGAGGGCTAAAGAATTGCTTTTATATGCCGTCTTTGAGAAGCCAAACTGCAATATTGGAACAAAGCGGTGGTGGTGACGAACGCAGGTGAACTCTCAGTTGTGCAGTGAAACCTTGCAGTATACAGCTACGAACTATTCCAGCAACTTGGCCAGGGGAAGAAAACGTGCAGTGATATTGTGAAATCATACAGCAGCAACAACATTCATGATAAGGCTCTTAAAGAAAGGACCAAGCATTAAAAGATATTGTGTCAAACCAGTCAGTGATTAGAATTAGGACATACACCTCAGCCATCGTGAAGGGTACCCTAATAATTAACATAACTTTTGTGTAGACTAATTTTATCTCCCTTTACCCAGTGCTGTATATATATATATATATATATATATATATATATATATATATATATATATATATATTATATATATATATATATATATATATATATATATATATCTATATATATATATATATATATATATATATGACAGGGGCGCTAGGTGTTACCTCACACCCAAGACCCGTGCACCAAGAAAATTTATAAAGGATCGTTTGACAGGGGTTGCAATTATTGGTTGCTTGCAACCCTCTCAGCAGCAGACTTAACAATTCAAACAACCAAAAGCCTTATGCAGATCAACATTTAATTCTACCGAACAGAACCGAACACCAAACGAACAATCCAACAAACAATCAAACGAACAATCCAACAAACAATCAAACGAACACCCAGTCAGTGTTCATAGACTGTCTGAAAAACAATAAATAAAACAATGTCTAAGTGAACATTAATAGCATGGATAATAACACTTACCATAAAGAAAACATGCGCCCACCTGATATCATCAACTATCTCACACACTCATGCGTGTCGTCCAATGCGACTAGTATGGTGTTGTGCATGAGGCTGGCAATCGCACCGGGTAACATAGGTTGCTACCGAAACCACTACTGCAAGAGCATCTGAATGCTTCATGCTGAGACAAACCACACCGGTGGCCCCATGCTCCCTCAGGAGCGGAGAAGAGAAATATACATCTCCAAGTACGCCCACGTGCTCTCACAAACCATGTTCACATAACAATAATAATCAACTGGACATAAAATAATATTCTTCAATACATGTACAACAAATAATCTCAATAATGAGAATTAACTACTACCTCTCAACCGACCCACATCAATACTCGTTCCCGCACTCTGAACATGTCGTAAGTGACGACTGGTGCGCCTGGCCACAAACGTGTCATATGTGACCCCTGACGAGATTGGGAACTCATCACATGAAACACATTATTACAGGAACAACCACTGTAACAGCATAAAAATGCTTCTGTTGACTTGTGGTGGACACCAGCCGCATTGGTGTTTCCATGCTCCACCGGGAGCAAACAGAGAAACACCTGTCTCAACTTGCCTTACGCACCAGAAATCTAAATGACTATTCTCCCTTCTAAGTAACCACTAAAGATAAACAGTAGAATAATCAATAATCGTGAAATACACTTAATTACTTTTACATTAAAGGATAAAATAAAATTACTCTTACATTAAAGAATAATATTTTTGGCTTTAACCAAAAACTGGAACTAAATACACCGCGTGTCGCTCGGCATAACATATTATAGGTTTAACACGCGGAGCGTGTTTAATCAGACTCGCTATCACCGCCTTTTATCACCACGAGGTTGCTATCTTGCGATTGTTAATCTTATCTAAATTTCGCAGTGAAATAGCCTCACACTATGTCTGCCTTTCTGAAGAATGAAATAATCGCTCTTAAACTTTCACATCTATCTATCTATCTATTTATTCCATTAAACATTAAAATAGCCACATCGATATAATTTCAGAATCCTAGAAAACTAATGCTAATTTAAATTAACTCACGTGCTCAAGGCATTTACAGCTTGGCTCTTGTGTGTCTTCTTCGTCTGTTCTTACTGGGCGGCTGTCTCAACAATCCCAGTTTCGCCACTTGCTACCCCTTTTATAGGCCCTGGCCTAACCACTCAATTGATGGCGCGCTTACGCGCATTAATCTGCGCCACACAGATAACACACGCGATTATTGCTCCAGAATGCATGAAAACACAGATATACACAACTAGAGCAAAAACACTACTAATATGTAGGCTTATTATGGCCTTGTAATAAATCTGCTTGAAGATAACGTGATCAAAAGGCACTAAACCACATAGACAACATGACTGCCCAGATGGGGCCAGCGCCGAGAACGACAGATCTCAAGATGGCGCTGTCACATATTCCCCGCCTGATTTTGTTGTCGTCCCGACAACTGCACTAAATCAGGCGCTTCAGTCGTATTCTCCAAATCTGGAGGATCACCTTTTCCTTCACTTCGTCTCAGGTCATTGCTGGTTACTCTAATGCTCGGACTCGCTCTGTCCATTCGTTGGATGATATATGGACCCCCTGTCATTGTGGGAGCAAGAACTACAACGTACTCGTCTTCTGACCACATATCACGAATCTCGGATCTCTCAGCGTCGTGCATTCTCTTCTTCACCAATTCTCCGACCTGTAGTGGAGTAGAACACGACAGCTTGTCATATCTCTCTTTCCGGACTGCTGCAAAACTCTGCAACGGTGGCTCTGCTCTTACGTGCGCCCCTCGTAGCCTGGAAACTTGTCCTTCAACGAGTTTTAGATGAGTCTCCTCCTCTAAATGCCGACCACTTTTCCCGGCGCCCTTATGGTGACAGTTGCCACGGCCATCTCTTGGCTTGCACTGTGACGGCAATGTAGATGTGTTGGTACGCTTAGAGAGGGCCTCTTTGATGGGCAAACCGATATCAAATGGTCCGGGGACCTACAATGGAAACATCGCTTAGGAAGCGGGCCCTGGGGACACTTGGCTGCCATGTGGTTCGAAAGGTCTCCACAGTTGAAGCATCTTATTTTCCTAGGCTTCCTTGGTGCCCTGGGTCGCCTCCTGCTACCCTTACATCCCTGGCCGCCTTTGACTTTCTTCCCTGCAATAAGCGCCTCACGCTCCGGTCGACCACCAACCCTCTTTATCTTTGAGCCATTCTGCTCCCCTTCTGTAACCTGACTCCCAGCCGCAGAGGGGTCTAGTTTAACGCTTTGTGGACATCGATTCTGTACGTGGCCTAGTTCTCTGCATTTAAAACAACGAACTGTCCTGGTACGTCTCCCCTGCTCCTGAGACATCGCATCAATTTTAGCCTCTAATTGAGCCACCTGTGCTCTCAGCCGCTCTACTTCTGCGTTTAATGCATGCGTATCTGACACAGTCTCTGTTCTTGCCACTTCAACACTGGCAACACCAGCCCCAGAAGTGGGTTCAGTCTCCAAAAACCGTAGGGCATAGTCCCTCACCGACGTGAACGATGCTGTAGGCTCCTTGATGATCATTTCCTTTGCAAGCTTTCTTAGTAGGTCATCTCTCAGACAAGCAGCAAACTGGTCACGAAGAAAGGATGGCGCCAAGGGAGTGACGTTTGTTCTGCTTTTGTGCCCTTACGACACTTTCAAACACCTCGTGAATGCGATGGGAGAATTCCCAAAGAGACTCCCTTGCACCTTGCCGGGTAGAGTAGAACGCGGCCATTACTTCTGGGATGCTCCGACGCTCCCCATACACCCTAAGAATGGAATGTAGCATTGCTTCTGGGTCACCGTCATCAGCCTGAATCCTCAGCTCCCTGTGGACACTTGGGGTCACACTGTCAAGGATAACATCTGCCTGGTCCTCTTTACTCATCATCCCTACCCTCCAGGCAGCTCTCACCTCTCTGACATATTCCTCAGCCGTAGGACCCGTGCGCTCCCCAAAGCACCGCACTCTCTTGTGAGTAGGTACCACGATGTACTGTACTCGTTCTGGTTGACGATCCAGCCCTACTACAGGGTCATCCACCTCAGCCACATCTTCGTTATCAGTTCTACTAGCAGCACGTGTGTTGCGTGCCGCCATCTTGTTGCTAGTAGAGTTGACTAGAAATCTTGACAAACTGGATGATCCCGTCCCTCGCCTTGCACTGAACTGGGTGTTGTACTGTTTCGGCTGTTGCTGCTCTGATTGCTGAAGAGTTGCTTCACTGCGTGCTGTCTGTCGATCCTGCCGACGACGCCACTTGTGACAGGGGCGCTAGGTGTTACCTCACACCCAAGACCCGTGCACCAAGAAAATTTATAAAGGATCGTTTGACAGGGGTTGCAATTATTGGTTGCTTGCAACCCTCTCAGCAGCAGACTTAACAATTCAAACAACCAAAAGCCTTATGCAGATCAACATTTAATTCTACCGAACAGAACCGAACACCAAACGAACAATCCAACAAACAATCAAACGAACAATCCAACAAACAATCAAACGAACACCCAGTCAGTGTTCATAGACTGTCTGAAAAAACAATAAATAAAACAATGTCTAAGTGAACATTAATAGCATGGATAATAACACTTACCATAAAGAAAACATGCGCCCACCTGATATCATCAACTATCTCACACACTCATGTGTGTCGTCCAATGCGACTAGTATGGTGTTGTGCATGAGGCTGGCAATCGCACCGGGTAACATAGGTTGCTACCGAAACCACTACTGCAAGAGCATCTGAATGCTTCATGCTGAGACAAACCACACCGGTGGCCCCATGCTCCCTCAGGAGCGGAGAAGAGAAATATACATCTCCAAGTACGCCTTCCCCGCCTGATTTTGTTGTCGTCCCGACAACTGCACTAAGCTATGCGCTTCAGTCGTATTCTCTCAGAACGTCTCGGGGCAGGACCTTCTATCGGCTGCAGGGCATACCAGCCTGGTTCGGGCGTTAAATCATTTTCGTCCTCCCTAGGGTCTGTCTCCTCTGGCAAAGCTGGTGCTTCAGGTAGGCCTAGTGTCGTATCTATCAAGTCTGGTGAATCATCTTTGTCTTCACTACGTCTGAGTTCGTTGCCAGTGACTCTAATGCCCGGACTCGCTCTGTCTGTTCGCTGGATGACATACGGACCTCCTGTCATTGTGGGAGCCCGAATAACAATGTACTCCTCTTCTGACCACATGTCACGAATTTTGGATCTCTCAGCGTAGTGCATTCTTTTCCTCACCAATTCTCCCACCTGTAGTGGAGTAGAACACGGCAGCTTGTCACATCTCTCTTTCCGTACTGCTGCCAACTTCTGCAACCGTGCCTCTGCTCTTACGTGCGCCTCCCGTAACCTGGAAAGGTGCCCTTCAAGCCACTGGTCAACTGTAGCTGGTTTTTCGTCCTCTGTTGAATGGCCCAATATGAAATCGATGGGCATTTTCGGCTCCCTCCCAAACAAAAGATAGTAAGGGGAGTAACCCGTAGACGCATGGGGAGTAGCGTTGTAGACTGCAAGGACCTCTGCCAGGTGGTCAGACCATCTCCGTTTCTCAGTGGTGGACAATGGCCTTAAGAGATCATGCAACGTCCTGTTAAACCGCTCACACTGGCCATTTCCACGAGGGTTGTATGCCGTCGTTCGACTTTTCTCGACGCCATATACTCTGCACAGTTCGGATATGACAGCCGATTCGAAATTTCTACCCTGGTCGGAATGAAGCCTCTGCGGCACCCCTAGGTACAAAAACCACTTTTCTACCAACGCTTGGGCCACGGTGGTTGCTTTTTGGTATCTGGTTGGGACGGCAACTGCAAACTTGCTAAATACATCAGTCATAATGAGTACATTCTCGTAGCCTCGTGCGTCTTTTTCCAGCGGTTGCAACAACTAGGCCTGAAATTGAATGCAGCTAAATGTCATTTCTGCAAGCCGAAGGTGGAATTTTTGGGTCATACGGTGTCTGAAGAGGGCATTGGAGCGATGGAGGATAAGATACAAGCTATTACAAGGGCATCAATACCCAGAACACAGACAGAGTTACGTGCATTCCTCGGTCTTGCCAGTTATTATCGGAGATTTGTGCCCGGGTTTGCCACTGTAGCACGCCCACTGCATGAACTGGTTGCTCAGTTAAATGAAGACCAAGATCCACAGGGTAAACGAAGGTCCAGGGAAAACTGCCATAGGAGAACTGTGGACCCAAGAGTGTGATGTTGCTTTTAAGCAGTTGAAAGCTATGCTTACGTCTACCCCTCTTCTTGGTTTCCCAGATTTTTCTGTGCCCTTTATACTGGAAGTGGATGCCTCATACCAGGGATTGGGAGCCGTGCTGTCACAAGTGCAAGATGGCAAGAAAAGGGTGTTAGCATATGCCAGTCGCACTCTGCGGCCATCAGAGAAAAAAATGCCAAAAGTAGCATGAAAACTTGAACTGCTAAGTATGAAATGGGCTATGACGGAAAAGTTCAGGAGTTATCTGCTCGGTGCTCAAGTTGAGGTGTTTACTGACAACAGGAGTTTGGCTCTGTGGCAAAAGTCTAAGCTTGGCGCAATCGAACAGAGGTGGATAGCACAGATGTCGATGTTTAATTACTCTATCAAACACAAGGCAGGTAGAGCGAACGGAAATGCTGACTACCTCTCTCGGTATCCTATAGCCTATAGAGAATCCAGAACACACCGATGAAGATGATGATGTTGCCATCAGTCACATAGCATTAGTGCCAGCTCGCTCAACAACTATACCCCCAAGGTTAGGTTTGCTGCGGAATGTGGAGTTAAGAGCCATGTGTGGAGCAGTGGAGATGGGAGATGCACCGGGCCCGGATCCAGGCACAGGTGCGTCACAAACGTTTCCATCCTATTCTCTTGAAGAACTGTTAGCATTGCAGGAGGCTGATACTGATATTATGACAGTCTCCAGAATTATGAGAGATGGTACTAGATTGCCCAAGGAGGGGACGAGGAGATTATCGAAGCCAGCAAAGAAGTTACTAAGGCAGCGTTTTATAAAGGATCGTTTGACAGGGGTTGCAATTATTGGTTGCTTGCAACCCTCTCAGCAGCAGACTTAACAATTCAAGCAACCCAAGCCTTAAGCAGATCAACATTTAATTCTACCGAACACCAAACGAACAATCCAACAAACAATCAAACGAACAATCCAACAAACAATCAAACGAACACCCAGTCAGTGTTCATAGACTGTCTGAAAAACAATAAATAAAACAATGTCTAAGTGAACATTAATAGCATGGATAATAACACTTACCATAAAGAAAACATGCGCCCACCTGATATCATCAACTATCTCACACACTCATGCGTGTCGTCCAATGCGACTAGTATGGTGTTGTGCATGAGGCTGGCAATCGCACCGGGTAACATAGGTTGCTACCGAAACCACTACTGCAAGAGCATCTGAATGCTTCATGCTGAGACAAACCACACCGGTGGCCCCATGCTCCCTCAGGAGCGGAGAAGAGAAATATACATCTCCAAGTACGCCCACGTGCTCTCACAAACCATGTTCACATAACAATAATAATCAACTGGACATAAAATAATATTCTTCAATACATGTACAACAAATAATCTCAATAATGAGAATTAACTACTACCTCTCAACCGACCCACATCAATACTCGTTCCCGCACTCTGAACATGTCGTAAGTGACGACTGGTGCGCCTGGCCACAAACGTGTCATATGTGACCCCTGACGAGATTGGGAACTCATCACATGAAACACATTATTACAGGAACAACCACTGTAACAGCATAAAAATGCTTCTGTTGACTTGTGGTGGACACCAGCCGCATTGGTGTTTCCATGCTCCACCGGGAGCAAACAGAGAAACACCTGTCTCAACTTGCCTTACGCACCAGAAATCTAAATGACTATTCTCCCTTCTAAGTAACCACTAAAGATAAACAGTAGAATAATCAATAATCGTGAAATACACTTAATTACTTTTTACATTAAAGGATAAAATAAAATTACTCTTACATTAAAGAATAATATTCTTGGCTTTAACCAAAAACTGGAACTAAATACACCGCGTGTCGCTCGGCATAACATATTATAGGTTTAACACGCGGAGCGTGTTTAATCAGACTCGCTATCACCGCCTTTTATCACCACGAGGTTGCTATCTTGCGATTGTTAATCTTATCTAAATTTCGCAGTGAAATAGCCTCACACTATGTCTGCCTTTCTGAAGAATGAAATAATCGCTCTTAAACTTTCACATCTATCTATCTATCTATTTATTCCATTAAACATTAAAATAGCCACATCGATATAATTTCAGAATCCTAGAAAACTAATGCTAATTTAAATTAACTCACGTGCTCAAGGCATTTACAGCTTGGCTCTTGTGTGTCTTCTTCGTCTGTTCTTACTGGGCGGCTGTCTCAACAATCCCAGTTTCGCCACTTGCTACCCCTTTTTATAAGCCCTGGCCTAACCACTCAATTTACTGCGCGCTTACGCGCATTAATCTGCGCCACACAGATAACACACGCGATTATTGCTCCAGAATGCATGAAAACACAGATATACACAACTAGAGCAAAAACACTACTAATATGTAGGCTTATTATGGCCTTGTAATAAATCTGCTTGAAGATAACGTGATCAAAAGGCACTAAACCACATAGACAACATGACTGCCCAGATGGGGCCAGCGCCGAGAACGACAGATCTCAAGATGGCGCTGTCACATATTCCCCGCCTGATTTTGTTGTCGTCCCGACAACTGCACTAAATCAGGCGCTTCAGTCGTATTCTCCAAATCTGGAGGATCACCTTTTCCTTCACTTCGTCTCAGGTCATTGCTGGTTACTCTAATGCTCGGACTCGCTCTGTCCATTCGTTGGATGATATATGGACCCCCTGTCATTGTGGGAGCAAGAACTACAACGTACTCGTCTTCTGACCACATATCACGAATCTCGGATCTCTCAGCGTCGTGCATTCTCTTCTTCACCAATTCTCCGACCTGTAGTGGAGTAGAACACGACAGCTTGTCATATCTCTCTTTCCGGACTGCTGCAAAACTCTGCAACGGTGGCTCTGCTCTTACGTGCGCCCCTCGTAGCCTGGAAACTTGTCCTTCAACGAGTTTTAGATGAGTCTCCTCCTCTAAATGCCGACCACTTTTCCCGGCGCCCTTATGGTGACAGTTGCCACGGCCATCTCTTGGCTTGCACTGTGACGGCAATGTAGATGTGTTGGTACGCTTAGAGAGGGCCTCTTTGATGGGCAAACCGATATCAAATGGTCCGGGGACCTACAATGGAAACATCGCTTAGGAAGCGGGCCCTGGGGACACTTGGCTGCCATGTGGTTCGAAAGGTCTCCACAGTTAAAGCATCTTATTTTCCTAGGCTTCCTTGGTGCCCTGGGTCGCCTCCTGCTACCCTTACATCCCTGGCCGCCTTTGACTTTCTTCCCTGCAATAAGCGCCTCACGCTCCGGTCGACCACCAACCCTCTTTATCTTTGAGCCATTCTGCTCCCCTTCTGTAACCTGACTCCCAGCCGCAGAGGGGTCTAGTTTAACGCTTTGTGGACATCGATTCTGTACGTGGCCTAGTTCTCTGCATTTAAAACAACGAACTGTCCTGGTACGTCTCCCCTGCTCCTGAGACATCGCATCAATTTTAGCCTCTAATTGAACCACCTGTGCTCTCAGCCGCTCTACTTCTGCGTTTAATGCATGCGTATCTGACACAGTCTCTGTTCTTGCCACTTCAACACTGGCAACACCAGCCCCAGAAGTGGGTTCAGTCTCCAAAAACCGTAGGGCATAGTCCCTCACCGACGTGAACGATGCTGTAGGCTCCTTGATGATCATTTCCTTTGCAAGCTTTCTTAGTAGGTCATCTCTCAGACAAGCAGCAAACTGGTCACGAAGAAAGGATGGCGCCAAGGGAGTGACGTTGTTCTGCTTTTGTGCCCTTACGACACTTTCAAACACCTCGTGAATGCGATGGGAGAATTCCCAAAGAGACTCCCTTGCACCTTGCCGGGTAGAGTAGAACGCGGCCATTACTTCTGGGATGCTCCGACGCTCCCCATACACCCTAAGAATGGAATGTAGCATTGCTTCTGGGTCACCGTCATCAGCCTGAATCCTCAGCTCCCTGTGGACACTTGGGGTCACACTGTCAAGGATAACATCTGCCTGGTCCTCTTTACTCATCATCCCTACCCTCCAGGCAGCTCTCACCTCTCTGACATATTCCTCAGCCGTAGGACCCGTGCGCTCCCCAAAGCACCGCACTCTCTTGTGAGTAGGTACCACGATGTACTGTACTCGTTCTGGTTGACGATCCAGCCCTACTACAGGGTCATCCACCTCAGCCACATCTTCGTTATCAGTTCTACTAGCAGCACGTGTGTTGCGTGCCGCCATCTTGTTGCTAGTAGAGTTGACTAGAAATCTTGACAAACTGGATGATCCCGTCCCTCGCCTTGCACTGAACTGGGTGTTGTACTGTTTCGGCTGTTGCTGCTCTGATTGCTGAAGAGTTGCTTCACTGCGTGCTGTCTGTCGATCCTGCCGACGACGCCACTTGTGACAGGGGCGCTAGGTGTTACCTCACACCCAAGACCCGTGCACCAAGAAAATTTATAAAGGATCGTTTGACAGGGGTTGCAATTATTGGTTGCTTGCAACCCTCTCAGCAGCAGACTTAACAATTCAAACAACCCAAAGCCTTATGCAGATCAACATTTAATTCTACCGAACAGAACCGAACACCAAACAAACAATCCAACAAACAATCAAACGAACAATCCAACAAACAATCAAACGAACACCCAGTCAGTGTTCATAGACTGTCTGAAAAACAATAAATAAAACAATGTCTAAGTGAACATTAATAGCATGGATAATAACACTTACCATAAAGAAAACATGCGCCCACCTGATATCATCAACTATCTCACACACTCATGTGTGTCGTCCAATGCGACTAGTATGGTGTTGTGCATGAGGCTGGCAATCGCACCGGGTAACATAGGTTGCTACCGAAACCACTACTGCAAGAGCATCTGAATGCTTCATGCTGAGACAAACCACACCGGTGGCCCCATGCTCCCTCAGAAGCGGAGAAGAGAAATATACATCTCCAAGTACGCCTTCCCCGCCTGATTTTGTTGTCGTCCCGACAACTGCACTAAGCTATGCGCTTCAGTCGTATTCTCTCAGAACGTCTCGGGGCAGGACCTTCTATCGGCTGCAGGGCATACCAGCCTGGTTCGGGCGTTAAATCATTTTCGTCCTCCCTAGGGTCTGTCTCCTCTGGCAAAGCTGGTGCTTCAGGTAGGCCTAGTGTCGTATCTATCAAGTCTGGTGAATCATCTTTGTCTTCACTACGTCTGAGTTCGTTGCCAGTGACTCTAATGCCCGGACTCGCTCTGTCTGTTCGCTGGATGACATACGGACCTCCTGTCATTGTGGGAGCCCGAATAACAATGTACTCCTCTTCTGACCACATGTCACGAATTTTGGATCTCTCAGCGTAGTGCATTCTTTTCCTCACCAATTCTCCCACCTGTAGTGGAGTAGAACACGGCAGCTTGTCACATCTCTCTTTCCGTACTGCTGCCAACTTCTGCAACCGTGCCTCTGCTCTTACGTGCGAATCCCGTAACCTGGAAAGGTGCCCTTCAAGCCACTGGTCAACTGTAGCTGGTTTTTCGTCCTCTGTTGAATGGCCCAATATGAAATCGATGGGCATTTTCGGCTCCCTCCCAAACAAAAGATAGTAAGGGGAGTAACCCGTAGACGCATGGGGAGTAGCGTTGTAGACTGCAAGGACCTCTGCCAGGTGGTCAGACCATCTCCGTTTCTCAGTGGTGGACAATGGCCTTAAGAGATCATGCAACGTCCTGTTAAACCGCTCACACTGGCCATTTCCACGAGGGTTGTATGCCGTCGTTCGACTTTTCTCGACGCCATATACTCTGCACAGTTCGGATATGACAGCCGATTCGAAATTTCTACCCTGGTCGGAATGAAGCCTCTGCGGCACCCCTAGGTACAAAAACCACTTTTCTACCAACGCTTGGGCCACGGTGGTTGCTTTTTGGTATCTGGTTGGGACGGCAACTGCAAACTTGCTAAATACATCAGTCATAATGAGTACATTCTCGTAGCCTCGTGCGTCTTTTTCCAGCGGTTGCAACAACTAGGCCTGAAATTGAATGCAGCTAAATGTCATTTCTGCAAGCCGAAGGTGGAATTTTTGGGTCATACGGTGTCTGAAGAGGGCATTGGAGCGATGGAGGATAAGATACAAGCTATTACAAGGGCATCAATACCCAGAACACAGACAGAGTTACGTGCATTCCTCGGTCTTGCCAGTTATTATCGGAGATTTGTGCCCGGGTTTGCCACTGTAGCACGCCCACTGCATGAACTGGTTGCTCAGTTAAATGAAGACCAAGATCCACAGGGTAAACGAAGGTCCAGGAAAACTGCCATAGGAGAACTGTGGACCCAAGAGTGTGATGTTGCTTTTAAGCAGTTGAAAGCTATGCTTACGTCTACCCCTCTTCTTGGTTTCCCAGATTTTTCTGTGCCCTTTATACTGGAAGTGGATGCCTCATACCAGGGATTGGGAGCCGTGCTGTCACAAGTGCAAGATGGCAAGAAAAGGGTGTTAGCATATGCCAGTCGCACTCTGCGGCCATCAGAGAAAAATGCCAAAAGTAGCATGAAACTTGAACTGCTAAGTATGAAATGGGCTATGACGGAAAAGTTCAGGAGTTATCTGCTCGGTGCTCAAGTTGAGGTGTTTACTGACAACAGGAGTTTGGCTCTGTGGCAAAAGTCTAAGCTTGGCGCAATCGAACAGAGGTGGATAGCACAGATGTCGATGTTTAATTACTCTATCAAACACAAGGCAGGTAGAGCGAACGGAAATGCTGACTACCTCTCTCGGTATCCTATAGAGAATCCAGAACACACCGATGAAGATGATGATGTTGCCATCAGTCACATAGCATTAGTGCCAGCTCGCTCACCAACTATCCCCCCATGGTTAGGTTTGCTGCGGAATGTGGAGTTAAGAGCCATGTGTGGAGCAGTGGAGATGGGAGATGCACCGGGCCCGGATCCAGGCACAGGTGCGTCACAAACGTTTCCATCCTATTCTCTTGAAGAACTGTTAGCATTGCAGGAGGCTGATACTGATATTATGACAGTCTCCAGAATTATGAGAGATGGTACTAGATTGCCCAAGGAGGGGACGAGGAGATTATCGAAGCCAGCAAAGAAGTTACTAAGGCAGCGTTTTATAAAGGATCGTTTGACAGGGGTTGCAATTATTGGTTGCTTGCAACCCTCTCAGCAGCAGACTTAACAATTCAAGCAACCCAAAGCCTTAAGCAGATCAACATTTAATTCTACCGAACACCAAACGAACAATCCAACAAACAATCAAACGAACAATCCAACAAACAATCAAACGAACACCCAGTCAGTGTTCATAGACTGTCTGAAAAACAATAAATAAAACAATGTCTAAGTGAACATTAATAGCATGGATAATAACACTTACCATAAAGAAAACATGCGCCCACCTGATATCATCAACTATCTCACACACTCATGCGTGTCGTCCAATGCGACTAGTATGGTGTTGTGCATGAGGCTGGCAATCGCACCGGGTAACATAGGTTGCTACCGAAACCACTACTGCAAGAGCATCTGAATGCTTCATGCTGAGACAAACCACACCGGTGGCCCCATGCTCCCTCAGGAGCGGAGAAGAGAAATATACATCTCCAAGTACGCCCACGTGCTCTCACAAACCATGTTCACATAACAATAATAATCAACTGGACATAAAATAATATTCTTCAATACATGTACAACAAATAATCTCAATAATGAGAATTAACTACTACCTCTCAACCGACCCACATCAATACTCGTTCCCGCACTCTGAACATGTCGTAAGTGACGACTGGTGCGCCTGGCCACAAACGTGTCATATGTGACCCCTGACGAGATTGGGAACTCATCACATGAACACATTATTACAGGAACAACCACTGTAACAGCATAAAAATGCTTCTGTTGACTTGTGGTGGACACCAGCCGCATTGGTGTTTCCATGCTCCACCGGGAGCAAACAGAGAAACACCTGTCTCAACTTGCCTTACGCACCAGAAATCTAAATGACTATTCTCCCTTCTAAGTAACCACTAAAGATAAACAGTAGAATAATCAATAATCGTGAAATACACTTAATTACTTTTACATTAAAGGATAAAATAAAATTACTCTTACATTAAAGAATAATATTCTTGGCTTTAACCAAAAACTGGAACTAAATACACCGCGTGTCGCTCGGCATAACATATTATAGGTTTAACACGCGGAGCGTGTTTAATCAGACTCGCTATCACCGCCTTTTATCACCACGAGGTTGCTATCTTGCGATTGTTAATCTTATCTAAATTTCGCAGTGAAATAGCCTCACACTATGTCTGCCTTTCTGAAGAATTAAATAATCGCTCTTAAACTTTCACATCTATCTATCTATCTATTTATTCCATTAAACATTAAAATAGCCACATCGATATAATTTCAGAATCCTAGAAAACTAATGCTAATTTAAATTAACTCACGTGCTCAAGGCATTTACAGCTTGGCTCTTGTGTGTCTTCTTCGTCTGTTCTTACTGGGCGGCTGTCTCAACAATCCCAGTTTCGCCACTTGCTACCCCTTTTATAGGCCCTGGCCTAACCACTCAATTTACTGCGCGCTTACGCGCATTAATCTGCGCCACACAGATAACACACGCGATTATTGCTCCAGAATGCATGAAAACACAGATATACACAACTAGAGCAAAAAAACACTACTAATATGTAGGCTTATTATGGCCTTGTAATAAATCTGCTTGAAGATAACGTGATCAAAAGGCACTAAACCACATAGACAACATGACTGCCCAGATGGGGCCAGCGCCGAGAACGACAGATCTCAAGATGGCGCTGTCACATATTCCCCGCCTGATTTTGTTGTCGTCCCGACAACTGCACTAAATCAGGCGCTTCAGTCGTATTCTCCAAATCTGGAGGATCACCTTTTCCTTCACTTCGTCTCAGGTCATTGCTGGTTACTCTAATGCTCGGACTCGCTCTGTCCATTCGTTGGAT
Source organism: Oreohelix idahoensis (assembly GCA_024509875.1). NCBI lineage: Eukaryota > Metazoa > Mollusca > Gastropoda > Stylommatophora > Oreohelicidae > Oreohelix > Oreohelix idahoensis. The sequence goes on from JAMPIV010009247.1 coordinate 145,457, forward strand.
GATATATGGACCCCCTGTCATTGTGGGAGCAAGAACTACAACGTACTCGTCTTCTGACCACATATCACGAATCTCGGATCTCTCAGCGTCGTGCATTCTCTTCTTCACCAATTCTCCGACCTGTAGTGGAGTAGAACACGACAGCTTGTCATATCTCTCTTTCCGGACTGCTGCAAAACTCTGCAACGGTGGCTCTGCTCTTACGTGCGCCCCTCGTAGCCTGGAAACTTGTCCTTCAACGAGTTTTAGATGAGTCTCCTCCTCTAAATGCCGACCACTTTTCCCGGCGCCCTTATGGTGACAGTTGCCACGGCCATCTCTTGGCTTGCACTGTGACGGCAATGTAGATGTGTTGGTACGCTTAGAGAGGGCCTCTTTGATGGGCAAACCGATATCAAATGGTCCGGGGACCTACAATGGAAACATCGCTTAGGAAGCGGGCCCTGGGGACACTTGGCTGCCATGTGGTTCGAAAGGTCTCCACAGTTGAAGCATCTTATTTTCCTAGGCTTCCTTGGTGCCCTGGGTCGCCTCCTGCTACCCTTACATCCCTGGCCGCCTTTGACTTTCTTCCCTGCAATAAGCGCCTCACGCTCCGGTCGACCACCAACCCTCTTTATCTTTGAGCCATTCTGCTCCCCTTCTGTAACCTGACTCCCAGCCGCAGAGGGGTCTAGTTTAACGCTTTGTGGACATCGATTCTGTACGTGGCCTAGTTCTCTGCATTTAAAACAACGAACTGTCCTGGTACGTCTCCCCTGCTCCTGAGACATCGCATCAATTTTAGCCTCTAATTGAGCCACCTGTGCTCTCAGCCGCTCTACTTCTGCGTTTAATGCATGCGTATCTGACACAGTCTCTGTTCTTGCCACTTCAACACTGGCAACACCAGCCCCAGAAGTGGGTTCAGTCTCCAAAAACCGTAGGGCATAGTCCCTCACCGACGTGAACGATGCTGTAGGCTCCTTGATGATCATTTCCTTTGCAAGCTTTCTTAGTAGGTCATCTCTCAGACAAGCAGCAAACTGGTCACGAAGAAAGGATGGCGCCAAGGGAGTGACGTTGTTCTGCTTTTGTGCCCTTACGACACTTTCAAACACCTCGTGAATGCGATGGGAGAATTCCCAAAGAGACTCCCTTGCACCTTGCCGGGTAGAGTAGAACGCGGCCATTACTTCTGGGATGCTCCGACGCTCCCCATACACCCTAAGAATGGAATGTAGCATTGCTTCTGGGTCACCGTCATCAGCCTGAATCCTCAGCTCCCTGTGGACACTTGGGGTCACACTGTCAAGGATAACATCTGCCTGGTCCTCTTTACTCATCATCCCTACCCTCCAGGCAGCTCTCACCTCTCTGACATATTCCTCAGCCGTAGGACCCGTGCGCTCCCCAAAGCACCGCACTCTCTTGTGAGTAGGTACCACGATGTACTGTACTCGTTCTGGTTGACGATCCAGCCCTACTACAGGGTCATCCACCTCAGCCACATCTTCGTTATCAGTTCTACTAGCAGCACGTGTGTTGCGTGCCGCCATCTTGTTGCTAGTAGAGTTGACTAGAAATCTTGACAAACTGGATGATCCCGTCCCTCGCCTTGCACTGAACTGGGTGTTGTACTGTTTCGGCTGTTGCTGCTCTGATTGCTGAAGAGTTGCTTCACTGCGTGCTGTCTGTCGATCCTGCCGACGACGCCACTTGTGACAGGGGCGCTAGGTGTTACCTCACACCCAAGACCCGTGCACCAAGAAAATTTATAAAGGATCGTTTGACAGGGGTTGCAATTATTGGTTGCTTGCAACCCTCTCAGCAGCAGACTTAACAATTCAAACAACCAAAAGCCTTATGCAGATCAACATTTAATTCTACCGAACAGAACCGAACACCAAACGAACAATCAATCAAACGAACAATCCAACAAACAATCAAACGAACACCCAGTCAGTGTTCATAGACTGTCTGAAAAACAATAAATAAAACAATGTCTAAGTGAACATTAATAGCATGGATAATAACACTTACCATAAAGAAAACATGCGCCCACCTGATATCATCAACTATCTCACACACTCATGTGTGTCGTCCAATGCGACTAGTATGGTGTTGTGCATGAGGCTGGCAATCGCACCGGGTAACATAGGCTGCTACCGAAACCACTACTGCAAGAGCATCTGAATGCTTCATGCTGAGACAAACCACACCGGTGGCCCCATGCTCCCTCAGGAGCGGAGAAGAGAAATATACATCTCCAAGTACGCCTTCCCCGCCTGATTTTGTTGTCGTCCCGACAACTGCACTAAGCTATGCGCTTCAGTCGTATTCTCTCAGAACGTCTCGGGGCAGGACCTTCTATCGGCTGCAGGGCATACCAGCCTGGTTCGGGCGTTAAATCATTTTCGTCCTCCCTAGGGTCTGTCTCCTCTGGCAAAGCTGGTGCTTCAGGTAGGCCTAGTGTCGTATCTATCAAGTCTGGTGAATCATCTTTGTCTTCACTACGTCTGAGTTCGTTGCCAGTGACTCTAATGCCCGGACTCGCTCTGTCTGTTCGCTGGATGACATACGGACCTCCTGTCATTGTGGGAGCCCGAATAACAATGTACTCCTCTTCTGACCACATGTCACGAATTTTGGATCTCTCAGCATAGTGCATTCTTTTCCTCACCAATTCTCCCACCTGTAGTGGAGTAGAACACGGCAGCTTGTCACATCTCTCTTTCCGTACTGCTGCCCACTTCTGCAACCATGCCTCTGCTCTTACGTGCGCCTCCCGTAACCTGGAAAGGTGGGGGCCCTTCAAGCCACTGGTCAACTGTAGCTGGTTTTTCGTCCTCTGTTGAATGGCCCAATATGAAATCGATGGGCATTTTTCGGCTCCCTCCCAAACAAAAGATAGTAAGGGGGAGTAACCCGTTAGACGCATGGGGAGTAGCGTTGTAGACTGCAAGGACCTCTGCCAGGTGGTCAGACCATCTCCGTTTCTCAGTGGTGGACAATGGCCTTAAGAGATCATGCAACGTCCTGTTAAACCGCTCACACTGGCCATTTCCACGAGGGTTGTATGCCGTCGTTCGACTTTTCTCGACGCCATATACTCTGCACAGTTCGGATATGACAGCCGATTCGAAATTTCTACCCTGGTCGGAATGAAGCCTCTGCGGCACCCCTAGGTACAAAAACCACTTTTCTACCAACGCTTGGGCCACGGTGGTTGCTTTTTGGTATCTGGTTGGGACGGCAACTGCAAACTTGCTAAATACATCAGTCATAATGAGTACATTCTCGTAGCCTCGTGCGTCTTTTTCCAGCGGTTGCAACAACTAGGCCTGAAATTGAATGCAGCTAAATGTCATTTCTGCAAGCCGAAGGTGGAATTTTTTGGGTCATACGGTGTCTGAAGAGGGCATTGGAGCGATGGAGGATAAGATACAAGCTATTACAAGGGCATCAATACCCAGAACACAGACAGAGTTACGTGCATTCCTCGGTCTTGCCAGTTATTATCGGAGATTTGTGCCCGGGTTTGCCACTGTAGCACGCCCACTGCATGAAACTGGTTGCTCAGTTAAATGAAGACCAAGATCCACAGGGTAAACGAAGGTCCAGGAAAACTAGCCATAGGAGAACTGTGGACCCAAGAGTGTGATGTTGCTTTTAAGCAGTTGAAAGCTATGCTTACGTCTACCCCTCTTCTTGGTTTCCAGATTTTTCTGTGCCCTTTATACTGGTAAGTGGATGCCTCATACCAGGGATTGGGAGCCGTGCTGTCACAAGTGCAAGATGGCAAGAAAAGGGTGTTAGCATATGCCAGTCGCACTCTGCGGCCATCAGAGAAAAATGCCAAAAGTAGCATGAAACTTGAACTGCTAAGTATGAAATGGGCTATGATGACGGAAAAGTTCAGGAGTTATCTGCTCGGTGCTCAAGTTGAGGTGTTTACTGACAACAGGAGTTTGGCTCTGTGGCAAAAGTCTAAGCTTGGCGCAATCGAACAGAGGTGGATAGCACAGATGTCGATGTTTAATTACTCTATCAAACACAAGGCAGGTAGAGCGAACGGAAATGCTGACTACCTCTCTCGGTATCCTATAGAGAATCCAGAACACACCGATGAAGATGATGATGTTGCCATCAGTCACATAGCATTAGTGCCAGCTCGCTCAACAACTATACCCCAAAGGTTAGGTTTGCTGCGGAATGTGGAGTTAAGAGCCATGTGTGGAGCAGTGGAGATGGGAGATGCACCGGGCCCGGATCCAGGCACAGGTGCGTCACAAACGTTTCCATCCTATTCTCTTGAAGAACTGTTAGCATTGCAGGAGGCTGATACTGATATTATGACAGTCTCCAGAATTATGAGAGATGGTACTAGATTGCCCAAGGAGGGGACGAGGAGATTATCGAAGCCAGCAAAGAAGTTACTAAGGCAGCGTTTTATAAAGGATCGTTTGACAGGGGTTGCAATTATTGGTTGCTTGCAACCCTCTCAGCAGCAGACTTAACAATTCAAGCAACCCAAAGCCTTAAGCAGATCAACATTTAATTCTACCGAACACCAAACGAACAATCCAACAAACAATCAAACGAACAATCCAACAAACAATCAAACGAACACCCAGTCAGTGTTCATAGACTTTCTGAAAAACAATAAATAAAACAATGTCTAAGTGAACATTAATAGCATGGATAATAACACTTACCATAAAGAAAACATGCGCCCACCTGATATCATCAACTATCTCACACACTCATGCGTGTCGTCCAATGCGACTAGTATGGTGTTGTGCATGAGGCTGGCAATCGCACCGGGTAACATAGGTTGCTACCGAAACCACTACTGCAAGAGCATCTGAATGCTTCATGCTGAGACAAACCACACCGGTGGCCCCATGCTCCCTCAGGAGCGGAGAAGAGAAATATACATCTCCAAGTACGCCCACGTGCTCTCACAAACCATGTTCACATAACAATAATAATCAACTGGACATAAAATAATATTCTTCAATACATGTACAACAAATAATCTCAATAATGAGAATTAACTACTACCTCTCAACCGACCCACATCAATACTCGTTCCCGCACTCTGAACATGTCGTAAGTGACGACTGGTGCGCCTGGCCACAAACGTGTCATATGTGACCCCTGACGAGATTGGGAACTCATCACATGAAACACACATTATTACAGGAACAACCACTGTAACAGCATAAAAATGCTTCTGTTGACTTGTGGTGGACACCAGCCGCATTGGTGTTTCCATGCTCCACCGGGAGCAAACAGAGAAACACCTGTCTCAACTTGCCTTACGCACCAGAAATCTAAATGACTATTCTCCCTTCTAAGTAACCACTAAAGATAAACAGTAGAATAATCAATATAATCGTGAAATACACTTAATTACTTTTACATTAAAGGATAAAATAAAATTACTCTTACATTAAAGAATAATATTCTTGGCTTTAACCAAAAACTGGAACTAAATACACCGCGTGTCGCTCGGCATAACATATTATAGGTTAACACGCGGAGCGTGTTTAATCAGACTCGCTATCACCGCCTTTTATCACCACGAGGTTGCTATCTTGCGATTGTTAATCTTATCTAAATTTCGCAGTGAAATAGCCTCACACTATGTCTGCCTTTCTGAAGAATGAAATAATCGCTCTTAAACTTTCACATCTATCTATCTATCTATTTATTCCATTAAACATTAAAATAGCCACATCGATATAATTTCAGAATCCTAGAAAACTAATGCTAATTTAAATTAACTCACGTGCTCAAGGCATTTACAGCTTGGCTCTTGTGTGTCTTCTTCGTCTGTTCTTACTGGGCGGCTGTCTCAACAATCCCAGTTTCGCCACTTGCTACCCTTTTTATAGGCCCTGGCCTAACCACTCAATTTACTGCGCGCTTACGCGCATTAATCTGCGCCACACAGATAACACACGCGATTATTGCTCCAGAATGCATGAAAACACAGATATACACAACTAGAGCAAAAACACTACTAATATGTAGGCTTATTATGGCCTTGTAATAAATCTGCTTGAAGATAACGTGATCAAAAGGCACTAAACCACATAGACAACATGACTGCCCAGATGGGGCCAGCGCCGAGAACGACAGATCTCAAGATGGCGCTGTCACATATATATATATATATATATATATATATATATATATATATATATATATATATATATATATATATATATATATATATATTTGTATTTGCTCTCTTTCGTTTATCTGTAACCAATTTAGCTCGGTCTAATATATATTCATAGAAAAGAATTTCACTGTTGTTTCTTTCTTTTCACTAAATGTTCTGTATTGCTTGGTAGTTAACTGTTTATGTTAATCATTGTCTTAATTACCAGCTGGGGTCTCATGAGTCATATCAGTACCTCGGGAGAAGTGTGGCTGAAGACCTAACCTACTCTCAGGATCCTTGATGGGATTTGTTTCTTGACTTAACTGAGAAGAGTTTAAATTTCAGTCTCCTGAAACATTTCTTCCTACAAGTGTCACCTACAGCGAGCCACAAGACACTGTGGAAGAGATTGGTACTCTCTTTTATTTTTTCTATCTATCCTCTCTTCTACCCTGTCGCCACAAACTGGACTGCTCGTCCCGGATTGAACTCGTAGCATCTGTATGTTCCCTTGACTACAATTAATGTATTGCTAATATACATTTTACTTTTGGGTAACAAACCTTGGTTAATAGTTTGGTTATTGAGTAATCTTATACAGCTTCCCAGTACATTTTGCACGTAACTGGTTTGATCTTATATGCAGTATATTGCACAGATAGAATAGTACACAAAATATAACTGGTGACTGATCTTCTAGTTTATGGTCCAATTTATTGTTAAGTTTGTATACAAGGTTTAACTGAGCTATTTAACTAAGAGATATCCTGCAGGTTGAAATTTTTGTTGTTGCAAAATTTTGTTTTATTGTTGTGGCAGTAATCCACTATATTATTAATATTAGACAGTATTACTTTTATCTGTATTGGTTCGTGAGTAGGTTTCTTCAAGCTCATTCGACTTGATCCAATATTGCAATGGCAGAAACAGCAAAAGTAAAAGCTTTGTTAATTGAGAGTGGAAAAGAGGTGGGGCTTACAGGAAAAGAGCTTTCAGACTTTGTATCCTCAGAGATGAAGAGTATCAGAGAGGCAGAAGCGGAGGGGGACAGGGAAATCAGAGCGGCAGAAGCGGAGAAGGATCGTGAAATCAGAGCGGCAGAAGCGGAGAAGGATCGTGAAATCAGGGCGGCAGACGAGAAGGAGAAGGAACGACAACATGCCCTGAAAATGAAGGAACTGGATGTGGAACTACTCTCAAAAAGCAAAGAAGCTGGGAGCAATTCAGAAACTTCATCTTCTCCGCCCTCGCCCCTTCAATCTGATAGTGCATCAGCTCTCCCTACACCACACCTGGGACCGATGGCTTTCCCTCTGGAGCCATTTTTGGAGTTAAAGAATAACATGGACAGCTTTTTGGACTGGTTCGAGAGATTTGCATCGTCATTCGGCCTGGACCGAAAGAGGTGGAATCTGAAACTCTCGCAAGGACTCAGGGATGCTGGTTATGATGTATTCTTAAAACTGGCTCCACACAAACAGGATGACTATGATTGTCTGAAGAAAGCCCTCTTAGCTCGGTACGAATTGAATGCTGAAGCTTACCGGAAACGGTTCAGACATTTCCGTAAGGAAAATGGAGAATCGTACGCTCAGTATGCTGCTCGCCTGGAAGCTTATTTGCAGAAATGGCTCATTCTCGCGTCATTCGAGAAATCTTACGAAGGACTGCAAGAATTAATACTAATGGAGCAACTGAAAGAAAGGATGAGCCCTGAGATGAGACGATTTCTGGTAGAAAACGGGACAGAAAGGTTAAATACCTTAGTTACACGATCTGAACGCTTTCAGAATGCACAGGGTGAGACCTCCAGACGGAGATATACAGACTACCCGGCTCGGAAGACTGCCTAACAGCTCCAATAATATTACAAGCTCAAACCCTACATGAAAACTCACCATGACAGACCCAACAATGGACAGCCCCACAAGAACAAGGAAAGGAAAACTTCCTATACAGCAAACACAGAGAGGGATGTGTGCCAACACTGCCGGTCACCTAAAAATAGTTCTCGTGATTGTAAGCGCCGACCCCTCCCCATAAATGCAGCTTGCATAACAACCAGATCTCACAGCCCTGAGCCCTCAAATGATGACATAGATTCCTCAAAGCGGCCAGCTGTCATTGAATCTGTTATGGTTAATGGGGAGAGAGCTCTCTGTTTGTATGACACTGAATTATCTTTTGACGCAATCGTCGCAGCTTCTCTTGTTAATTCTGACCAAATTACAGAGGAGACAATTGAAATGCAAGGACCCACCAAATCTGGTGCGTCCATGATTCTACCAGTGTGCAAGATTCAGGTTCAATCGCGGTATGTGACTGGAGAAATCAGAGCCGCTGTTCTAAAGGATCCCATCTACCCCCTGATTTTGGGCTGTAGATATGTGTTCCTAGGAGAACCAGCCCGGCCTCTGTCAGTTGCGGCCGTACAGACCAGGGATCAATGCAGGCAGAATCCTGAGTCTGGAACTCCGACCAACATCTTCCCAGAAGAGTTGAAGAAGGCACAAACAGCGGATAGCACTTTGTCGCCTTGTTTTAAAAAACTTCCTAAGTCTCATATCCCGCCTCTCAAGGAAGAGATTTATAAGAAGAATGGTCTGTTGTACCGCAGAGCAGGCAAAGGAATGAGGGAACACTCACATATTATTGTCCCCTCATCCTATAGGACCCAAATATTAGAAATGGGCCATGCCTTACCTTTCAGCGGACACATGGGAATTGGAGCAACCATGCAGCGCATTTCCTGCCACTACTATTGGCCAGGGATGAATGCAAACATCAAGCGGTATGTTCAGTCATGCGCACAGTGCCAAAATGTGGCTCCTACGCACTGGGTAGCTCCCGTAACCTTAGGAAAAAGCCTGTAACAGGTACCCCGTTCGAAAGGGTGGCAGTCGACATTGTTGGACCCCTGATTAGGACAAAGAAAAAGAATAGCTACATCTTGACGTTGGTCGACACATGCTCCATGTGGGCAGAAGCAGTCGCAATGCCTTCGTGCGACTCAACTCATGTAGCGGAAGCCCTCCTTACTATATTTACGAGGTTGGGGTTCCCTCTTCAGATCCTTACGGATAATGGATCACAATTTCGGGGGAAATTAATGGAAGAAGTGTTTCGGATTTTCCAAACGCGACACATTCATACCTATCCATTTTACCCCCAGAGCAACGGCCAAGTAGAACGGTTCAATGGAACCTTAATTTCCATACTGAGAAAGCTGGAGCAGGAGAACCCAAGTTCATGGGATTCCTACCTGCCAGCGACACTGTTCACCTACAGAGAGGTACCTCATCACTCGACGGGAATTCCGCCTGCAAAACGGCTGCTTGGGCGCCCTATCAAAGGTCCTCTAGAGGCACTTCTGAGATCCTGGACAGACGATAAAGCGGATAACACAGTCATTACCGCGTCACATTATGTTGAGGAATTGAAGCAACGCCTCCAAACAGGTTGGAAGTTGGCCACTGCAAATTTGCGCAAAGCCCGTCACAAACATGCGCAATATTATAACAGGACAGCTAAGGATCGAGAACTGAACATTAGGGATAAAGTTTTATTACTCTTGCCAAGCAGCCATAATAAACTTCAGATTGGTTGGAGAGGACCCTATGCTGTTGTCGAGAAAATCTCCCGCACCAACTATAAGAAAGCAATTAAAAGTAAACAGAAAATTTACCACATCAATCTGCTGAAAAAGTACAACAAACGTGCATCAGTAGAGCCAGCCCATTTGATGGCCCTTGCAGTAGCCAGTGAAGTAGAGGATGAACCCAGTGTAGCAGTCGAATACCTCTGTCCTTGAGTGAGACTCAGGCCGATGTGCAAATAAGTCATACTCTAACCCTGGATCAGCATGAGCAGGTGCAAACAATGTTGGAAAAGTATGCAGAAGTTCTCACGGACAGGCCAGGTCTAACCAGTTTAGCAGAGTTCAAAATGAAGTTGACAGATGCAATGCCAGTCCGTGTGAAAAATTATCCTATACCCTATGCCAAGGCGGATGCATTGAGAGAAGAAATAAAGAAATTGCTCAGTGCAAGCATTATTTCTCCATCCGAGTCGCCCTATAGTGCTAGTGCTGTGCTCCTTCGGAAGCCTACCGGAGAGCATAGATTGTGTTTTGACTATAGGAGACTGAATGCAGTTTCGGAGTACCAGGCTCAATTTCTGCCAGATCAAAACTCACTGTTCACTAAGCTAAATACAGCTCGGTATTTCTCTAAAATAGACCTTAGCAAGGGATACTATCAAATTCCTGTGAAGAAAGAGATCCGACCACTGCTGGCATTCAGCACCCCGGAAGACACTTTGAATTTAATGTCCTCCCATTCAGATTACATAATGCGCCTAGCACATTCACGAGAATGATTAGAAAACTTCTCGCACCCCTGCATAACCCGGTTTTACGAACTTCATGGACGATATCCTCATCGCCACTGACACCTTTGAGGAACACCTGAATGCAATAGAGATGCTACTCCGACGGCTTAAAGAGACAGGTTTAACCGCTCGCCCAACTAAATGCCAGATAGGTTTTGACCAACTGGGGTTTCTCGGCCACACCATTTCACAAGGGTACATGTTCCCAGAGGAACGCAATGTTGACAAACTGCGCAATGCACCCCGCCCTATTACTAAAAAGGAAGTCAGATCGTTCGTCGCATTATGTGGATTTTACCAAAGCTACATTAAGGATTTCAACACTATAAGCACCCCACTGACGAACCTTACGAAAAAGAATATTCCGGAAAAATTGATCTGGCCGCTGAGTGTGAGAATGCTTATAGTACCCTCAAGGAAAAACTCACAGTGAAACCTATTCTGCACCTACCGAACTTAAGCCGACCATTCAAACTACGCAATGATGCTAGTCAGATTGGGATTGGAGCCACCTTGCTACAAACTGGGGAAGACAATGCGTCTACATTATTCCCCATAGCTTTCGCTAGCCGAAAGTTGAATGCTGCAGAAAGAAATTACTCCACTATTGAACGGGAATGCCTAGCTTTGGTGTGGGGGATTCAGAAATATCAACCATACTTATATGGGAAGCACTTCACCGTTCAATGCGACCACCAACCATTGATGTTCTTAGCGTCTCCTAAAAACCTGAATTCAAGGCTTATGAGGTGGTCGATGTTATTGCATCCATATAACTTCAAGGTTGAATATATACCTGGAAAACTCAATGTGGGAGCAGACTTTCTCAGCCGTCACCCATGCAGTGGGGAAGAACAGGCAAGTCATCAGCGACCCAATAATCCTAACCTCCCTAAAAACTTCCAGGATGATGGGGAATATCAAACTAGGACGGAGAGGGATCGAGAAGAAGATGTCAGTCGAAACTAGTTCACCTTACGATAAACTTTCACAGGGGGCTATTGTCGCGAAATTCCTCGCCAACCATCTTATGTATCTATCTCTCTCTCTCTCTCTCTCTCTCTCTCTCTCTCTCTCTCATGATTTCTAATGCCGGGTAGGACAGTGACCCAAGATACCGGGGTTTTCCAGTTATTTATCGCGTTAGTATTTTACCCGAGAGGCCAATGACCCAGATAGCCGGGGATCTCCAAATGACCGGGTGGGACCGCCCAATGACCCAGAATATCAAAGATTTCCCATGTACAGCGGCTGGTAGGACATTCACCCATGACCCAGTAGGCCAGGGGTTTTCCTAGCCTGGATGAGGTCAGTGGCCGCTGTTAACTGTATAAATGTAAGAATATATCGGTTGTGTTTTCACTCACATTTGTAAGCACCCTTTCCCCCCCCCCCCCCAAAAAAAAAACAAAAACAAGCCAGTTGCGGAGACTTCTAGCGTGTAATTTGTCAGACCCGAGGGCTAAAGAATTGCTTTTATATGCCGTCTTTGAGAAGCCAAACTGCAATATTGGAACAAAGCGGCTCCCTGGTGGTGACGAACGCAGGTGAACTCTCAGTTGTGCAGTGAAACCTTGCAGTATACAGCTACGAACTATTCCAGCAACTTGGCCAGGGGGAGAAAACGTGCAGTGATATTGTGAAGTCATACCGCAGCAACAACATTCATGACAAGGCTTTTTAAGAAAGGACCAAACATTAAAAGATATTGTGTCAAACCAGTCAGTGATTAGAATTAGAACATACACCTCAGCCATCGTGAAGGGTGCCCTTACAATTAACATAAATTTTGTGTAGACTATTTTTATCTCTCTTTACCCAGTGCTGTATACATATAACCATATATATATATTTTTTTCTCTAACCAGCGGCACTGGAGCTTTCCAGCCCTTTTGGCCCAATGACATGTCATTGTGAGGCTGGGGGTCAATGGACTTTCCTTCCAACCCGGTCAGGAGCTTCGCTCCTTCCCATCCACAGGGGGTTTATGTGCAGGAGCCGTTTAGGTTATTCAGTCTAATTCCCGGTCGTAAACATTCCTTCAAACGCTGACGCCCGGGCTTGAACCTTGAAGACCTGGTCGCCAGAACAACGTTGTAGCCATTACACCAGCGCGGCTCCCATATATATATATATATATATATATATATATATATATATATATATATATATATATATATATATATATATATATATATATATATATATATATATATATATATATATATATATATATATATATATATATTTCTCTCTTTCGTTTATCTGTAACCAATTTAGCTCGGTCTAATATATATTCATAAAAAAGAATGTCACTGTTGTTTCTTTCTTTTCACTAAATGTTCTGTATTGCTGGGTAGTTAACTGTTTATATTAATCATTGTCTTAATTACCAGCTGGGGGTCTCAAGAGCCATATCAGTACCCCAGGAGAAGTGTGGCTGAAGACCTAACCTACTCTCAGGATCCTTGATGGGATTTGTTTCTTGACATAACTGAGAAGAGTTTAAATTTCAGTCTCCTGAAACATTTCTTCCTACAAGTGTTGGACTATCACCTACAGCGAGCCAAAAGACACTGTGGAAGAGATTGGTACTTTTTTTAAATTTCTTCTATCTATCTTCTCTTCTACCCTGTCGCCACAAGAGTGCCTGATAACATACCTTTATGTTTGTCTCATATTAATTTAGGGGATGTAATAGCGTGCTCTTACAGCATTTGATTTTTTTTTTTTTTTCGTACGCCCGCTAATACTCGAGGCGAAATCTCAGGTTATTTTTAATGTCTAACCTGACATTGATTTTTACGTGAGTATCCTATTTTCTTGTACAGAGACAAGTGTCCCTCGCCATTCAGGCAGATACTCGCCGTTTTCGGAGGTACCCATTAGAGCTGGGTCGGCTCAGGAGCCGCCAGTCCCTGGTCGACGACACTCCTTCAAATGTCCTCGCCAGGTCTCGAGTTAATCCAGTCCAAATCCCGGTCGACGAAAAATCCTCAAATGCCGTCGCCCGGGTTTGATCCTGAATCACCCGGTCGCCAGAGCGGTGTTGTAACCACTACGCTAGCGCGGCTCCCTACAGCATTTGATTAAATCGGGAGGAATCCCATCACTGCCTGGTGCTTCGCCAGAGGCCTTGCTGAGTTCTTCTAATGTTGATTCAGCATCCAGCTCCTCCATATTTGGCAGACATTTGACAACATCAAGGGCTGCAGGCGTGACGGTATTGTCTCTAGCGTAAAGCTCAGAGTAGTGCTCGACCCACCTCTCCATCTGCTTACTTTTATCGGTTAGCTTCTCTCCGTTGATGGTTTTTAGCGGTGCCGTCTTACTTTTTGGGGGACCAGGGGCTTTCTTTATACCGTCATACATTTGTCTAGTGTTGCCTGTTTTCGCTGCGGTCTGGATGCTCTCACTGAGCTGGAGCCAGTTGTCATTTGCACAACGTCGAGCAGTTTGTTCAACTTTGCTTCTCGTAGCCTTCAGGATATGTAGGGTTCTAGCACTCGGCGAACGTTTGTTTTCAATCGCAGCACTGCGCTTAGCTTCAATGATAGGTGTCATCACATCTGATGAAGCATCAAACCAGTCGTTTGACTTCGCGGTTTTCTTACCAAAGGTGGCAAGTGCAGTACTTTGAATGGTGTTTCGCAGGTGGTCCCAGTTCTCTGTAACAGTATTACCATGCTGTGGGCTACTGAGCACTTTCTTAAAAGTCGCAGTAAAAAAAACTGACATGGGGATTACATATCGAAGAAACAGAAAGAAAAGCCACACGCAAACTGTAGTTAATGAAAAACTAACTGGGACCAGCTGGGGAGCAGATATACAAATCATGAAGCAAGTATACGTAGGCCATATCCGCCCAACTTTGGAATATGGAATGAGCACGTATGCAACAGCAGCAAATACAAATCTCCAGAAGCTGGGAGACAAAATACAGAATGCAGGACTCAGAATCATTACGGGAGGACTAAGGAGTACACCAACAACAGAAATGGAAGCAACAGCAGGACTGCAAAATCTAAGAGAACGCAGAGATGAGAAAATCACCATCATGACATAAAAGTTCAGACGCCTAAAACAGCACCTCATGCATGAGAAAATAAAAGAATTAACCAAAAACCGACTGAAAAGATCAAGCTTCAACCACCTATCAAGACAGCTGATGGTTGCCAATGGAGAAGTAACCTCTGAAAACCCAGAGGAATGGGAGCAGCTCGTAGCATACTATAACATCACAACCACCATACCCACGTACACTGTACACCTTACAATCCCAGGCATTGAGAACAGAACTGTGGAAACTCCCACTATTCTGAAAACGAAAACACTGGATCACCTCAACAACCAATACCCAAGTCCACATTGGATTCATGTCTTCACTGACGGATCTTCAGAAGAAGGAGTAAGAAAAGGAGGAGCAGGGATCCAAATACTAATGCCAAACGCTCCAAAAACAGAACAGTCAATTGCTACTGGAGAACTCTCAACAAACTACAGGGCAGAGCTACAGGTAATCCTAGATACTGGAGGAACAAAGACTCAAAGGATCAAATATAGTCTTCGTATGCGACTGCATGTCAATTCTCCAGACTATTCAAAATGAACCTGGAGATCTTTTAACCAGAACAACCATAGAACATCTGAACTGTGGTATTGCAGGAAATGAGGCAGCCGATAGACTGGCAAAAGCAGGCACCCAGAAGAAACAGTTTCACCACAGAGTCTCACTGAAGGAAGCAAAGACACTCATCAAAAGAAAGTACAAAAATGCATGGAGACAGAGAACAGGCAGCAATTACCCACAAGACCCCATCCTAAAGCTAGACAGAACACAGCAAGCCACCATTTTTAGGCTCCGCACAGGACACTGCAGACTACAAGCCCACCTCCACATAATGAAACCAACTGACCAGTGCACATGCTAAAATGGCACCCAGACTCCGGAACACATTCTGCAAACGTGCCCTCTCTTAGGTGACTTGAGAGCTCAAACCATGCCCCAGGAGACGAAAATGGAAGAGACACTGTGGGGCACCCGCGGGGACCTCCTGGATTCCTGGAGACAACCCCTCCTTGTTTAGATTGCTGAGCATATGAAACTGATCGCAGAAGAAGAAGACTTCGCTGTTTTCTTACCAAAGGTGACAAGTGCAGTACTTTGAATGGTGTTCCGCAGATGCTCCCAGTTCTCTGTAACAGTGTTACCATCTGTGGGCTACTGAGCACTTTCTAGAAGGTCGCCGTAAATTGAGCGATCATGACAGGGTCGGACATCTTCGTATCGGTGCGTGGTTTCCCTTCATGTCTGGCACGATGGAGTTTTCTAAGTTGTGCTCTGATTTTGCAGCAAAAGAAGGAGTGATCTGTATCACTGCCTGCACTATGGTATGAGCGAGTGGAGAGCAGACTTAAGAAGTGGCCTTCTGACGAGAATCAGATCCAGGTGGTGCCAATGATTGGATCGTGAGTGTTTGCTGGTGTTTTGTCTGAAAGTAGATGTTGGTCACGCAGAGGTCATAATGGACACACAAATCCAATAGCCGTTGTCCATTTTCATTCATCTTGCCAATACCAAACCTGCCCAGACATGAAGGCTGTGAAACATTATCGGCACCCACTCTAGCGTTAAAGTCACCAAGGAGAACATGCTGTTCTTGCCTAGGTGTGCTTTTGATAATTGCTGTTAGATTCTCGTAGAACTCATCTTTAGCTTCTGAGGCAGAGTACAGAGTAGGAGCATACACACTGACAAGAGTAATGGGACCTGCGCTAGTTTGCAGGCGGAGCGTTAAAAGGCGTTCTGATCCATTCTCGCCTGGTTCAACCCTTTTAATTAGCGATTTTGTTACCGCAAAACCTACTCGTTCTCTAGTTTTATTAAGGTCTTTCCCTTGCCAATAAAATTTGTAGTCCTTCTCGCGCACCATTACCGGGCCTGCCAGGCGCGTTTCCTGAAGAGCAGCTATATCCACCTGAAGTCGTTTGAGTTCGTCATTGATTACGGCTGTATTCCTGACATCGTTTGTGTCCTGTAGGGTTTCAGATAATCCAGTCAACATAGTCTGGTGGTTCCAGCATCCCAATCCGATATGTTGTTTATTTCTATTACTTATTGTTTTTTGATAATTGCTTGGTGCAAAATGTTTCTGTCCACAGTTCGGGTTTGACCCTAATCCCCATTCACCCAATGGGGAAAGCAGAGAGTGGAGGGACAACACCTAATTGACTGGGGGCTGCCCAGCTTGAAGCGGGCAGTAGCTGTCCAGTGAGATCCTAGAACATCTCCCAATGTCGGAAGTAGCCCCTGGCGCCATGCCCTACGCCAATTGGGCAAAATGCTTTTAATCGGTAACTGCTACTTCTCGTGTTTTGCCGACACCTATAGAGTGAAGCTGGAGTGTCCTCTCCAGGGCGCGAGTTTAGGCACAGTTATATGGAGATCAAGCTGTTGCCCATGCAGCATGTTCCCCCTCTCCACGCAGCCGGTAGATCCAAAGGAACGGCAGTAGCGATACTGTTTGGTACCAGCCACGTCGCAGGAGTTGCCAGAATAATTTCGAATCAACATTAGACTACCTTAGTGACTCCGACTCCGGATTTTTCCTCAGGGTTTACTCCCGAAGCCTTTCCCATAAATGGATATTCCCACTAGGCAGCGATGGTTCGAATTCCGAGTTTTACCTTCTCTTAGATAGGCTACCAATCAAGGATAACGAGCCCTATCTGCCCGAAGCAACTGGTTTTAAGACGCCAGTGACTCGTCTTCGCCCCTTCTCCCGTCAGTAGAAACAGTTCCGCCGGGCTCAAATTGAGTCACACATGAAGGCCAGGAGCTGGGCTTAGTTGTCAGAGGCTTTTTTGAGGCGCGTGCATAGAAGCATTTATCTGCAGCGAGATCTTATCCTCACTACAACTCCTTGGCTATGGCAACTTTTGGAACCATAGGGCATACGTTTATACGGATTAGTATTTTTTAACCCATGTATAAATGCAACTGACAACCACGTGCCTTTTTTGTGTGTGCCCCGCAATGCACACTCTTTAAAACTGGTAGTCAATGATACCGCGTAGTGTTGTCTGGACGCATCTAGTTTCTTCACTTTGGTTCAACAGATGTATAATTATTTCTCTGCCTCGACTCAGAGTTGGCAAATTCTAACTAGCCACGTATGCCTAATAAATGTTGCCATTTAGTGAAACAAGATGGGAGAGTACTGTTTATAACACAAGCCTAAAAGGTTCATCTGGAAGTACTTCACGAATTGAAGCTAAGACCCTTGCTAATGAGATCTGTAAATTCAAGTTTGTGGTACTGTCACATAATGTTGGGTCGATCTCTTGTCCTCTCCGGCCGTATTCAGTTACATTTTGTGGTGCGTACTGATTTCATGAATTTTCCGTGGTCGGCACTGTTATTTTTCTGCTGTCAAGCAGATATTTGGTATTTTCAAGTCATCGTACACTCCCTTCGTGATAATTCGTCATCTTTGCTTTAAGCTTCTCGGCTTAGCTAAGATTAAGCACAGGTAAAAACCCAGATGAGCCGGTCAGCGACCGAGCGTTGGGTTTACCTAAGGCGTGCCGGGCGATAAATTACCCGTCAGCGGACATATTACAGTCACGCACTTGACAGTCGGAATGCTGTAATCAGCTTCCGGCAGAATTATTACGAAGATATTACTTGAGATAAAAGTAAGAAGTTATGCGTAATCACTGGCGAGAATTGTACGGAAATTTCACTTCCATATTTGGAAGACATGATCTTTGCATTAACGCACACAAATGTCCTAGTGGAAATATTTTAAATTACCTCCACGAAACACACAGGTTTTGAAACTATTGGCCGGCATTCGAGATGTAGGAATGACCACATTTATAATTGCGGCCTGGTCTAATAGTAAACAACACGTGCCAGGAACGAAAGGAGCAATATAACCTGATTCTTTAGTCAATTTAGAACACTGTGAAAATTCACCTCGCGCCACGAAGACAACCAGACCTCGCCAGAATTAAGAACAGTGCCAGACCGGACCTTGTTGAAGCATATTAATGACTTAGAGCCCAGGAAAACGCTACCATTTTAACGCGGAAAACCGGAATCTGAAGAAACTGTAACAAAAAGTCAAAAGTGGGAACTTATTGCTAAAATAACAACATCCCAGACGACGTGTAAGAGGCATCGTCAAGCTGCCTTAAACTGTTTCTCTGAGCCAGCAGTCTGTGAGCCTAAAGATTGGAGTAAGTTGTACATTTTAAATTCTATATTTTGCATTATTAACATGTGAACTAATATATATATATATATAGTAACATGTTAATATTAATATGTGAAAATTGCTAGTGGATGTCCAAGTCATTTGAGGCTGGCAACCTCAGCATATAGAATAATGATTTCATGAACTGCCACTGCCAGGGCTGGTGACTGCTTTATTGCGAGTTTCTTACAGAAAACCAAAAGCAGAGGTAGTCCCAAGTTCCATAGGGAGCAGTTAGTGAATGATGAAAGAAAGGATGTACATAATCTATATTATTAACATGTTCAACCAGTGTAGATGTAAATGTAAACATATTCAATCTTTACTGTTAACATTTTCAAACATGGTAGATGTAAAGGGAAACAAATTCAATTTATATTATTAACCTTTTCAACCAATGTACAATGTAAAGTTAAAGATACATCTATTCAATTTAAATGTAATGAATGTTTTTCCGCTTAATGGGATTAATATTAATTCTCAGCGAGGGTAAAAGTTCTGAGGTAGATGGGTTGGTGAAATAAAAAGAGGGGGTACATAAGTATGTGTAAGGAAACTCAATACTCAGAGGGTATTTGTTTCTCTTCTTTTGTGACACTAGTTGGTTGTACCAGTTCAGGGTACTATCTCTGGAACAAGTGAGGTTATAAGTGGCCAGAAGTCGACGCTAGACACCATCATCAGGCGGGTCTTAGAGACTCTGAACCAACTTCGTAGACACTCCCTGACGCTTCTGGGAACGTGCTGCGCCCTACAACATTGACCATGGACGTGAGTGATCCAGTCCTCCATCTGTAAAGACCCAAAGATCAGCGGGAGCAGAACAGACAAACTCATTGGCAGCTAAGTAGAAACATAAAAGCTGCGAAGTGAACTCTTACCCAGACCTCCATAACATCATTAATGATGAGCATATTTTGTTAAATAATTATTCATTTTTTAAAAACTGTTAACACGTAATTGATTATTAAATTAGTTACTTGTATAAAGACCAACGGGCTGATCACCCGTTTGCCAGTCACTTCGATTACGGAAACAACAGCAAATGGATTGATTTGCCATTGCCATAAAGACGCCAATAGGCGTGATGGGAAACAATGGCAAAGAAAACCTATCTGCTGTTGCCCTAAGACGCCACTAGGTGTAATGGCCACTGACTGCTTTGACGGTCGGTGGCTAAGGACGGAAGAAGAAGAAGAAGACTTGTATAAAGACAAATCTAGAGTTGATTTAATCATTTTGAATGTACTACATCCGTATGTCTCAGAGAATTTCTTAAATACACATGCTCAGCCAATGCAGCATTGTTCTTGCTTTTCTGAATATCTTGTGGATACGCCCTGGAGGTAGAAGCATTATTATCCTTCTATCTACAACTCTGCCAAGAGTAATCTTGTGCAAAGGTAAACACCTTTGAAGACCAACATCAGTTACTCTTGAGTTTTGGCCCCTTTTGAACCACTACTGCAGAGATAAGGGGAGGCAACCCGTGACAGGTATCCGTTGTTACTGGTATCCGTTGTTACAGCATCCTTTTTGAAGTCAGTCTTACAAGCAAGCTACTACAAAATAAGGAAGCTGATTTAAATTCAGCTACATGCCAATAACACCTTGCAGAAGACCATAACAGAAGGGAGAGTTGAAGGTAAACGTGCAAGGGGAAGACAGCGCTATAAGTGGGAAGATAACATCAAGAGATGGACGGGAAAGAGTCTATCAGAGTGTACCACCAAGACAAGAGACAGAAGACGTTGGAGATCCATTACAGCCAACCTCCGTTGTGGAGATGGCAACTGATGATGATGATGATGACATGCCAATTGCAAGGTACCAAGTATTGCCTAGCAGATGTGATGATGGTTTTCAACAAGTTTCTATAGATGCTACTGAGGTCGCAAATGAGCTAGAGATAGTACCAAACTCTGAGACAGAACAAGTTAGAAAAAGGAGAAAGAAACGGCAGTTTGCATATGAGGCCCAAGAAGAGGCACCACAAGACCCAAAACAGAAATTCAAAGTAGGTTTCTACTGTGCAGTCTTAGACATGGCCATACAATCTAATGAAGAGAGATTCCAGCAGCTACAACAATATAATTCCCTATTTGGCTTCCTGTATGATATATACTGTATCAACTACAAATCTACTGAAGATGTACTTAAGGCCTGTAAGAATTTGGAAAAATCATTGATGCACAATGAAAACAAAGATATTAATGCCGAAGATCTGTACTGTTAACTTATAGCAATAGCTCGAAGACTTTCAAAGTCTATGTCGCCACAAGGTGTACTTCTCTTCATACTACATTAAATACTCCTGGATTGTGGTTCTTATTGTTGTTGTTGTTATTGATTCAGCGGCGTTTGGGTTCTCGCCCCTTCGGTCCAATGTCATGTACTGATATTTACATGTGTTTGCAAGTAGTTTTTTGCTCCATACAAGGTGTTCCACTTATCTGGCCTCGGAGGAAGGAGCATTTTCCTAACACAATCGAGTGCTGGGCACTCGGAGAGGTTGTGGTCAAAAGTTTCTTAAGGGTAGGTACATAGCTGGTATTTTGGAGTGTGTTGTGGTTGGATTATGTTCAATGATTGTTGAGCGGTATATGTTGTGTTTGGAGCCGAAAAATGGTGCTCTGAGCCCTCATTGTAAGATAGCTGATTTTGTCATTAGTATCAGTACCAGTCATATGTCAGTAAACCTCTCTCCCGGTGTTTCTCATGGCTCATCTGTTCAGCCAAATGTTTTTGTTTGTTGTTCACATGAGTTGTTTGGCTGTTTAGAGCGTGGACGATGTGAGTGGTTGTTTTGTGCCTAATGTTTCTGTTGCTCTAAGGGTCAAACTCGCATTTCCAGTGTCAGTGGCAAGTGGTGAACGCAGTTTCTCACAGCTCAAAACTTATAATTTACATACGCTCAACAACGTTGCGAAACAGACTAGTTGGCTTGGCAACTATACCAGTTCAACGTGCCCACGCATCAGCACTTGACATGAAGGAATTAGTTACAAAATTTGCAAAGGAAAAGGCACAGAGTGAGAGTTTTTATGTGCCTGAAATTGAAACTTTGAAAAGATTTAAATTTTGACATCACAAATCACAAGATTGTTCAAAATTACGAGTATTTGTATGCTAAAGAATTTTTTTTTTTTACATTTGAGAAAGATAAATAAAAGATTGTTGAATTACATATTCTTGCAGTTTAAAATAAATTTAGCTTTTTTATACTTTCTTTCTTCTATCTTGTTGACGATTTCTGCTGTTATCCACTCTTTGTGCTGCCGTTTTTTTTTCTCAAGAATCTCATTCCATCAAATGTTCATATTTAGCAGTTTCAAGTTTTGTGCTTTTCATTTTTTTTCCACAAGACATCTGTTTTTGAAAATTGAAGTTGGCATTTTTTTGTTGGGCGCAAAATTGCTTGCTGACATCGACAGTATCTAATATGGGACTACCTCTACCTCTCTCTCTCTCTCTCTCTCTCTCTCTATATATATATATATATATATATATATATATATATATATATATATATATATATATGTATGTATGTATGTATGTATGTATGTATGTATGCATATATGGTGACAACCGAAACCAAAGCAAGAATTATAAAGCAAAAATAGCTTTTTTTCCCAGCATGAAAATCATTCTGACCGACAAAAACTCACATGCAGTAAGTCTGCCAATATTATGTTGAACACGTAAGTGAGCCCTGACTTTGACAATAAACAGACGGAAAGAATCAGAGAAAGCAAAATTTGTTCATTAGAAGAATACATCAGATAGCCTACGTTGGACTGCCAAGAAAATTCAAACGAGAAGTCTTGAGAGGAACCGAACCAAGTCGTCAATTAACCAACAGGATACAACGCAGACAGTCAATACTCTTTATGTGAAAAACAAATAATTGAGATGATAGTTCAGGCTTTCTCAACCTTTTTATCCTGGTGCGGAACCCTGGGAGAATCTGATCATTACAAACACAAAGTTCCCCCATAAGCGCATACATGCATACACTAGATGTGAACCAACCAAGAATGAGAAGTCAGTGATCGACTATGCCATTGTTCGGAGAAGCTCATTCAAATATGTCCGAGAAATGCAAAGTCTTATTATATAAAAGAGTTGCTCAGCCTAGGAATGCCCAACTAACCAAGTAAACGAGCAGGGAAATACATTAGGACCTACAAGCTGAGAGAGCCAGAAATTGATAAGTATTGTA
This sequence comes from Oreohelix idahoensis, assembly GCA_024509875.1. NCBI lineage: Eukaryota > Metazoa > Mollusca > Gastropoda > Stylommatophora > Oreohelicidae > Oreohelix > Oreohelix idahoensis. The sequence continues at coordinate 168,486 of JAMPIV010009247.1, forward strand.
CAATTAATATCATAAAACAGCTATGCAGAAGCATGCGGTAATTTGGAACCAGAGAAAGAGGACACCTTGGTGGACAGAGGAAGTCAAAGAGAAAATAAGAGAGAAGAAAATGGCATGGAAACAATACTTAGGAGCTAAAAACACAACAGGACAAATGGAAAAAGATAGAGAATATGTGACACTCAGAACAGAAGCAAAGAACAAAGTGCTAGCAGCAAAACAGAAGTCCTGGGAAGAATTTGGAGAAAAGCTAGAAAAAGATGCACAAGAAAACCAGAAATTGTTCTATGAGGAAGGAAAAACAATTCTCAAATTTATAAAGGACAAGCAAGGCATCTTGCTTACTTAATGAAAGATGGAAAGAATAAATGAGCATGGTATTAACCCACTAGCACAGAAGCAGAAAACCATATTAGGGACACTAGAGAAAATCAAAGGGGATTAACACCAAAATGGTTAAGTACATGGGACATCAGGCGACCTTTATAAAGGTCCTACAGGCAGCATGGTGCAAAGACCATACCAAAGGATTGGGGGATTGCCATCATAACACCAATTTTTTTTGTGGAAACAATCATTTCTTCTACTCTAGAATCCCACTGAGCCAACTGAATGAGGTCAGTGCTTTTTCAAGACCTATTTCACACTTGAGTATTATAATGGTCTTGTTTCATAGATCTGGAAAAATTTACTTTGGGACCAATATTGGAATTCATGCTATACAGAGCTTCTACAATGCAGGAATAAGTAGTTAGGACCACCAAAGGTGATATCCTGTCACCTTAAACTCCTCATGGAAATCCATGTAAAAGGAGAGAAAATGGAAGATGAACAGGTTATATTTCGGAGCTGGAAGAATGTTGCCCGGCATGCAACCATTTCCAATCCATGAAGGAAAGTGGAGAAGAAATGGTCATCTTAAAACAAAATCCACGATATCACGAGGAAAACTCAGATTAAGTTGGGAGAACAGGTCCTGGAGCAGGTCGCGGAATTAAAAGAGTTAAATGGATTGCAAGAACAAGGTTTAAGAAAACGAAGATGGGTATGCTCCAAACCTATTCCCAACATATGGACTGCCTGCAAACAAAAGCCAGATCCAAACCTCAGAAATGAGGTTCTGAGGAAAGTGGTTGAAGTAACAAGAAGAGACATGGTCACCAACGATATCAAGGCCTGAAAATCCGCTGCAGACCCAAATCAAAACTGCTACATCAGGGATCCAATACCTTTTCGTTGCCCAGGATAGAATGGAAATGCAGGTTAAGAATGAAGCATCGGTTTTTCAAAAACTTTTAACGAAAGTAAAGTAAAAAACCCTGGGCATAATTTTTAGGTTTCGGGGAACCCCTACATAAAAATTATATATATATAGGTATGCAACTCATGGTACCTTAGCGTGAACAGTAAGGTGTAAATATAATACTCCAATAAAAATTGTCAGTGCTTTTTTGAGTTGAGAATAATTTTTTTCTGTGCATCGGTTTACTTTGGCCAACTTATTAACCTACTATTTTTATGTGGTTCACCCCTTCCCACAGAGGATATCATCTCTAATGTAAGTCAGTAGGGTAGGTGAAAGAAACTTTAGTTTTTGTCCTCTTTTTAATTTCTTCTTTGATGTTTTTTTCACACCTTATCCAAGTAGGCCTAAATGTCTTATCATAAATTTCTACTCTACAAGATGGCACTAAAATATGGAATGTGCAAGAATGAACATGGACCAGTTGCGGACTGCCTAACGGGGCTTCTCGGTCAATGCCCACGGATGAGGGCGATAATATCGCCCGGCATGCAAAGTTTAAAAATAAAAAAAAAATGTTTCAATCACGAACTCACGTGTAACCCCTTGGACCTCTCGCGGAAATTTAGGGTTTCGTGGAACCTTGGTTGAAAAACCTGTGGTTGATTGTAACAACTGGTGAATTCCACTTAAAACAGAAGAAATGCATGGTTAAAATGACAACATGGCTTTGGAAGATAATTAAAAACACTTGGATCAAAAAACAAGAGAGGGTAATAAATAGCGAGCGATAATCGCTACCACCAGTAGTCTCGTCTCGGCAGTCGATGATTTTTTTTCATGGTGTAAATAACCATACCAAAGCTGAGAGCGCATGACTGATTTTGGTTTACAATAATTGTTAAATCCTTTCGCTCCCCGTGAAGTATTCATGCCAAGTAGAACAGGTTACCTATATTCTGTACATAATTTTGTTTGGTTTTCAGATTTCTACATCTGTACATACTTTCTGTACCGGTTTTATTTTGTTTGGCATAATTTTATATATATGTGTGTGTGTGTGTGTGTGCGTGCGTGCGTGCGTGTGCGTGTGCGTGCGCGTGCGCGTGCGAGTGCGTGCGTGCGTGCGTGCGTACGTATGTATATATATATATAGTTGTAACGCTCCGTATTGAGTTCCCTGTTATGTCCTAAGTGAAGAATTGTACCAAATACAAACAAGGAAAAAGCAGTAAACAATAACTTATGTGATAGCATGGGCTAAAAAGAAATGCACTTTTGTTTTCTCATAGAACGAAGCGGACTTGGTAAGGTTTTTTTTTTCTTTGCATGGGGTTTTTTTTTTTTTTTGTAATGTTTATTACAGGTTTCTCTGATGTTGTCCAGGTTTTCGGATTTTTGGTACATGTTTTTATCTCCGAGGTTTGACATGTATAGGGAAGCATATGACATCCAGAATGCACCTAGAGAAATGCCTCAAAAGGATGTGGACTTCCTGTTGTTGTTGCTGCTGTTGTTGCTGTTAATGTATGGCTGCTGAGCTTGTTGTTCTTCCGTAGCCAATACCAAGGTGAAAAACTTGCGAGTGGTCCGTGGCTGTTTGGTGATGCCGCATTGAGTGTGTGATAAATCGGCTCGTTCGCTTTTTCTTAATTTCCTCTCATCGTCTTTATTATCTATTGTTTTGGCATATTTAAAGCACATAATTTCGTGCCTATCCTCTACTCAGAATTGTTACCCCTTTTTCTTAATGTCATTGTTCACGTTTCAATGCATGACAGGCCAGACAATCGAACTTCCTTGAGATATTAATTGTAATACTAAACGTGTAAATACCACATTGACTCCAGGTAGATGCGAGCATGAAGTGTTTGCTTAAGATTGCATAATGACTTCTGACTCGACAGCAGAATGGACTGGCAATACGGGTTTAATTGTATAGAGCACGATTTGTATAGACAGGCAGTCGGATTTGCGACAAACCCTTTGATACAAGAGATCGGCAGAGTTTGATAAACTAAGTAATCAGACTTCTTAATTACTTGGGATAGGCGATTATAGATAAACGCAATCTTGAAAGACATTTTGAAGAGTGAGCAGGAAGTGTGATATAAGTAAACTTTGACAACATTTTACGGATATCATAACTTCGTATATGGACGAAGACTGCATTTTTCAAACGTATGAGTCATGGAAGATATTACATGAGGAAAAGTTGTCATAACATGAAATTTTGAATGTACTGGCTGGCATTTGAGGATTGAGAGTTTGTCAAAAAACGCCAAGTGGAAGTGTGAGTCCGGAACCTACGATATAACGTAGAAAATGTTCGACATACGGCACTGCATTCTAGAAATCGTGAACGTAGACAGCTCGGACCTTGCCACAAAAAAGAATAGAGTTGGATTCTGAATTAATAGGACCGGACAAAACGTATTAAGAGCATCTCTGTACATCAGTAGAAAACTCACCAATATTAATACACAGCCCGGAATTCTATAAGACCACTCACAAGTCACAGAGGGATTCTGAAATAGAAATAATACCCCAGACGTGTGTTCGAGGCATCTGTGTTAAGTTGCCAAGACTATTCGACTAAGAAAGAAATATATATTCCCAATTGTGGTACGTTGTAAACATAAATTTTATGCTGTGAATTTGTGAATTCTTGTTTAAACTTGCTTGTGGTGTTAAAGATTCATACTTTGCTGGCAACCTCAGCATGTGAAAAGGATACATTCATGAACCACCACAGCAAGCGCTGGTGATTGCTTCATGTAGTTCTCACGGAAGAACCAAAAGCAAAGGTAACTCTAGACTCCGAATGGGAGTGAGTGATAACTGCATCAACCTGTGCATAGTTACAAGTCAAATAAAGAAAATAAAACACAGCCATCCAAGACAGGGGAAGGTCCTCTCGCGGGGAGGCGTATGATGCAACACAGAGAAAGCCGAAAGGAGTCTGTGTTGCTGACTAACCTTCTTTCTTCTAGGAGAACTTCCAGATTTGGCACCTGGAATGTTCGGACATTAAACGAACAAGGGAAAGTGGCGCAAGTAGCAGCAGAAATGAGGGAATACATGGAGAAGAGAGTTGGAAACAGAGGTGAAAATGATGAGGAGAACATGGAAAGAACTTGAGATGATGGCACGGGACAGGAGGACTTGGCATGTGTTTGTTGAAGGCCTATGCTCCTTTGGGAGTGGAGGGTTATGAATGAATGTGCATAGTTGTATATTATCATTTTGTGAATATATGTAAACTTAATATGTTCCTTCAGGCACAAGCATTGCCGCTGTCCAGTAAAACATTTTTCCTTAAATTAACGGACATACTGGTGATTTGTCATCACATGCCCTGAGTGATATGATATATACTTAGGCAGAGTAAAAAATCTGAGAAAACCAACGGCTGACGGACAGCGAAGAAAAGCACCTGATTAATATCAGGCAAACAAATATTTAGCAGCTGCATTTGTTCCTTTGTTCCATGTAAAGTTTGTGGTACCAGTACGAGGCGACCCGACTATTTGTGGTACGACCCGGAGAGACCATTTGCTGTACTACTATTATGTGGTTCGAAGCTTGAGATCGAAACCTGAAGAGTCTTGACTTGACCAGGAGCGATTACATCCTGATCTGGAAACGTGCCCCTCACCACATAGACGAATCTACGGAAAAGCAGCATCGCCACTTTAGCAAGTCCCATTTTTAACAGGCCAAACACAATCGAACTCTAATTTGCTAGATTCATCAAGCATAAAGACTTTTCGGTGAAGAAACCTAATTATTTTTTCATAATCACCAGTCATATTTATTTACAAGTGTTAAAGTAATTGATCATTGAATTTGTATATGTTGATTTTGACAAATTCATAGTTGAATGAATCATTACAGAGAGACATACGTATGACTCACAACCTCTAGTATATATATATATACACGAATATATTTACCCACTAACAATAGAAACTTGACAAGTATAGAATTGAAAATGTTTCGAGGTCGTTTCATAAAAGATGGTAAAATACGCATGGACAGGTTGCCAGGAAGTAGAGCAATTATTGCACTGAGTACAAGCTGTAATAACAACCAGTGCGTGCGACACGTGCGTTATGCGTTTTTCGAGTACCATGTGCCCCACGTATGTGATGTGTGAGTTTTTACGACAGATTCCTCTGCTTTGGCGATCGTACTTGCCAGAAAACAGCATTTAGTGTTGATTGTGCCTAAATTTCACCGTGTCACGGTTGTCTGAAGCACAGCGTAACCAAGCCATGGGACAACTGGTTGCGGGATCATCCGTTAGTGACACAATTAGGAATATGCACACACGATGGCACACCACAGGGACAACTCAAGACAGGCCCAGACGTGGTAGACCAAGGGTAACAACAGTGGCTGAGTACCGTTACATACGGAAGGTATGTCTGCGCAACCACTTCCAACATGCTCAGGCAACAGCATGTACGTTACCAGGCTTAAGGACTATCAGTAACTTGACGGTCCGCAGCAGCCTTCGAGAAGCAAACATACGTGTTTAAAGAACAACACAACGGTCGCGCCTGCTTCCGTGACACATCTCAACAAGATACCAATAGGCTAGACAGCACCTCAGATGGACTACCAATCTGTGGCGTGCTGTCGTATGGTCTGATGAATCCAGGTTTCTTCTTAAACGGCAGGATTGTAGGATCTGGGTATATCACAGGAGGGGTGAAAGACATTCTTCTAACTGCACTCAGGAGGCAGCCAGTTTCGGCAGAGGAAGCGTTATGGTGGGGGAAGGGGCTATTGCCGCTTAGCACAGACCCAATCTTGTCAGAATTGAAGCAGCCATCACCGGCAATCGCTACATACGTGACGTACTGCAACCGCACGCTCTGCCGTTCCTTCACCAACATGAATCGGGCCTGATTTACATGCAGGACAATGCCTCGGCTCACAGAGCAGTAGCAGGCCTAGATTACTTCAATGCAGCTAATGTGAATATCCTCGACCCTTGGCCAGCTCTGCCCCCTGACTTGAATCCCACTGAACATCTTTGGGACCATGTGGACAGAAGGGTGAGCACCCTACATTATCAGCCATAGACCTTAGACCAGTTGTATACAGCGCTTACTGAGGCATGGAACAACATCCCGGAAGACCAGATCTGACGTTTGGAACTCTCCATGAGACAGCGCTACAGTACAGTGGTACAAGTCACGTGGTGGTCACATTCGTTACTGAGTTTGTGATTTTTGTTTTGGACACCACGCTTCTTTAAGGTACGACCACGTGACACTCGCTTACAACATTTTTGTTTTGTAATCTAATTTCTTTCAGGACATAAATCCCTTATCGAACTGCCATGTTTACTTCATCAATTTCTCGATGCACAATTATTGAGAACAAAATACAAGGTGTGACAGGTTTCTTTTGGTAGACAGTATATATATATATATATATATATATATATATATATATATATATATATATATATATATATATATATATATATATATATATATATATATATATAATATATATATATATATATATATATATATATATATATATATATATATATATATATATATATATATATATATAATAAGAAGAATTTCGCTGGATTAAATCAGCTGGGGGCTTGAACGAGCTAAATCATACAATATACAACTTCCCAAAAGGCGGCGGGTCAGATAAAATGTTAACGTTTTCAGACTCATTCAGCATTGTTCTTGACTTCTGAAATATCTTGTGAATACTTCCTCGAGGTAGAAACATCATTATCCTTCTGTCTACAGCTCTGCCAAGAGTAATCTTGTGCGAAGATAGACACCTTTGAAGACCCACATTAGATACTCTAGGTTTTTGCCACTGTTGGAGGTCTTGGGTTCGAGTCCTGGGTAAGCCACTCACGTCTGTTGTTTTTCTGTTGTCTAGTTTTCTACTTCTTTATTTCTTACGAGTGCCTGAAAACATATTTTATGTTTGTCTAATATACTGAAGCACATTAAAAACGCACCACCTGTATAATCCAGGAACAGAGTGGGAAATGTAAATATAAGTGTTTACAAGTTTACATATTTTGAATCTTTATTCATTTTCCTATGAATCCATGCTGGTCATTAATTTGTACATTTGATTGTTATGAAATTCATTGCATTCTGTGCAGGCAAGGGAGAAAACCAAAAATGCAACCAATAAAAAAATTCATTCACACTATCCTCAGTATCTGGTATGTCCACCGTGTGCTTGCAAACAAGCTTGGCAGCGGCTCCGCATGGAACGCACAAGTCTCTGAAGGAAATTCCAGGGAATCAAGTCCCATTCACGTGTAAGAGCAGCTTCGAGCTGTTGCAGATTAGCTGGAGAACCTTGCCTGTAGACTCTGCGTCCAAGCTCGTCCCACAGATGTTCTATATGGGACATGTCTGGTGATAGGGCAGGCCAATCAATCGTCACAATGTTCTGCTGTTGTAGATATTGCTGCGTAATGCATGCGGTGTGCGCACGTGCGTTATCCTGCTGGAGAAGCTGCAAGTCTGGATAATTTGTGAACGGAGGAGCAGCCAATGCATCCAGAACTCATCTCGATATGTCACAGCATTAACATTTCCACGGAAGACGTGAAAAGGCAAGCGATGGTGTAAACTGAATCCTCCCCAAATGTGAATACTGCCACCTCCAAATCGGTTATGCTGACGAACACAGCAATCTGCAAAGCGCTCTCCCCACCGTCGCCAAATCCGCATACGTCCATCAGCAAAGGATATGTTGAATCTGCTCTCGTCTGTGAATAGGACAGCATTCCACTGCAGTCTAGTCCATCTGACATGTTGCTCTGCCCATTGCAGGCGCTGCTGACGATGTCTGTGAGTCAAGTTTGGCCCAACATAAGGTCGTCTTGCAGTAAGGCCTGTATCTCTGAGTCGTCGTATGACTGTCATTCGAGAGACTTGCCCACGTCTACCCACTATTGCTCTTGCTGTTTGACTTGCCGGGAGAGAACGATTCCTTAGGTGACTCAGCACAATATGACGATCTTGCGCAGGGGTAGTAACTCGTGGTTGGCCACTCCGAAGTCTATCCCGGGCACTGCCAGTGGTTCCGTAACGTTCATTGAGACGTACAATAGTGCTGTGGTGGCAATTCATCCTTCTGGCAATGGCCCGCGAGCTCATTCCGGTCTCCAACATACCAATGGCTCGTTGGCGGTCGTTTTCAAATAGTCGTGGCATTTCAAGCACATCTACTGGGTGTTTTGTCTCAATGGCCTTTTTATACCGAGTATACTGCCACAACGCGTACACATTTTCAGGGTCATAGCTGTTGGGAATCGTGCTGCACGTGTAACTTTCATTGTTTTCATGTAGTTTGTACACAAACCCGTGAGTTGAATCATGCACTTTCCATTCCAGCATCCATTCGCTCTCTACCTCATGACAAACACGGGGAAAATCCATTCCCACACCTTTTTTTTTCCAGCTTCTCGGCATCAGTATATATAATAGTGGTGCGTTTTTAATGTGCTTCAGTATATATTTATTTACTGTTTACAGGCCTCAGGTTTCCCTTCCTTATGTGTTATAAATGTTTATACAATACCAAAACCTACCTCTGTCCTGTACTTGCTGATCTTAGTCTTCTATCATTTACTAGACACAGTATTAATGTCTTTATCTTGTGTAGTCTGACCTATACTGTATAATAGGGGAACAACAGAAGTGATTGAGTCACTGGACTGCCCATGGTAAATTTCCGGTGTTATGTGTTGCGGTTCGCACTAATGACCCGTCATCGAAGCATCATTTTTGGTGATGCCTAGATGGCAGGGAAGATAGTGTGATTCGTTTGCATAGCTAGGCGGGGTTGTCGCACGGAAGGTCCTGGGTTCGAGTCCTGGGTAAGCAACTCACGTCTGTTGTTTTTCTGTTGTCTAGTTTTCTACTTCTTTATTTCTTACGAGTGCATAAAAACATACCTTTATGTTTGTCTAATATTTATCAACCCTAGACAGAGTGTTTGTCAAGGAGGAGGGGGCTTTCGGCAATAGTCTTTTTTTAAATTTAATGATGAAAAATATCCCGTCCAACCTCCGATGGGTTATACTTAGGGTATATATTGTTTTCAATTCCAAATAATATGAACAACTGCCGATATGGGAAAGTGGCATCACACCTGTCATTGTAAATAGGGCTAATCACAATTGCCAATTATGCTTGTATGTTCAAAATAAATAATAATAATAATAAAAACTCAAACAAACAAAAACGAGATAAAACCTAATGACTATTCTGCTTTGTGTGATGAGTCCTGTGCAAGTTGAGTAGCTCATGTTAAAAGTCTCGTATGGATGGGTACAGCTGAGGCAATTAAGCTTATGTGAGGGGTTTACTCGCTTGTTGAGTATGGTGTGTTCTTTTCTTATTTGGAAGATTATGCGCTGTTCCATGGGTCATAGTTTGCTGATGGTGTCATTTTTGTCTGGTTGGGTCATTTCTTTACACATAGAACGTCCAGTTGACATTTTTTCATCCCGATCATTTCAATTGGCCCTGAATAAACAGTCAAGGATAAAAGCAATTATAAGATTTTGCGAAACTGTGGAGATGGGCATCTTACTGGCAGTGGGACAACCGCAATAGAAGATAGCATTCATAACAAAAAATGTATATGCAATAAAAGTATTACTATCACAACCGCCTCGAGTAATCAGAATATTTAAAAGTAGGAGTTAATAGCCAATTTGCGTTTTTCAGTTTCGTTTCCAGTTTTAGTTTCGTAGGCAATAACAATAATGAAAATAGATAAATTCTAGGCACTCGAAAGACAGAAGAAAAGAAAGAAAGAAAGACGTACCTAGTAGATTTTTAACAGTACAGTACTGTTATACAATTGTCCAATGGCACCCATTTCCTTATAGTCCCTCTCACCTCCCCTCTCCCCCCTCTCACATGCCATTGCCCCTTGACACTATATATATATATATATAAACCGATATATGAGAAAGGAACATCTTCCCACATTGAGCCTAGCTATTCACAACCTAATATTTAAAGAGACACGGTGCACGTTTCTGGAAGTTACAGACCTACACACGTTGATCTGTGCACAGAATAGAAAGATTGAAATGAGGCAAGACCGCCATGGAAAGAACCAGACACATATCAGCGGAACATGACGTGAGGAAAAGACTGTAATGTTGGATGTGGACACACACTAAGACAAGTCAGTTGATAACATTACAATGCAGTCATGTTCTGGATCCTCAGGGTAGGTGAAAAAGAGAGATTTTAAAATAAAACAAAAACACATGCAGAAGAGATTTTTAGCGTAGCCACTTCTTTTTTTTTTTGGTTTGCATTTGACCTAGATTGCAGGAAATAAATCATTATAGTGTCTTTTATTAAGTTTAATGATGTGTAGTATTTTTTTAGCGTCATACTGGCAGAGTATCGTGGTGGGTTTTGATGTTATGAAATGTTGTTGATATGTTTCCTTATTGTACTGAATGAGGCCAGCTGTGAAGGTCCCTGATTCTAACAAATTTAGGGTTGAATTATCAGGGTACCTTTCTGCTACCACCTTATGGCCTCAAGCAGACTTATTCTTGACTAGTATGAATGATAGCTACGTCTAATGTCTAGGGATATGCAAGTATGGTGTGATGGTACTTTAACAATAATACACCTCTACACAAACAAGTATTAAGGTCTAAGATTAAAGGAAATAACACCTGGGATAAATTTGTACAATTAATAATTTTCTGTATGATTTATTGGTCCTGAACCTAGTATTCTTCTGGTAAGGACTTTAAAAATGAAAAGAATTCAAGATATATACAAAATGTAAATTTTAGACCCACGGGGACAAGTGTCCAAACAAATACTGTTAAATTAAACTAATAGTGTTACTAAAATCTGTCTATTACTGGTTTCTAACACTGGATGGCTGTTTGGGATTCTTATAATCACTCCCAGTCTCTTTAAAATACACTGTCACTGTTAATTTCACTAGGGAAATATTTTATTTCTTGAATACAGGGGTATGCTGCTCTTATAGCTGATGTACTGTTAGGGTACCAGATATTTCACTTATATGGCCCACTGGAACTGTCTGAATTCTTTCTGCCAAATGACCACTGCTCCAAAAGTAATAGGGGGGATACTGGCGACACCTCTCACTACTGGACTCCAAAACTCCTCAACGGCTTTCCCATAGAAATCTGGCACCGGACTAGTGCCAGATAAAACCCTGTAATAATGAAACAATGTCTCCTGGTTGATATCTTATTTAGACTGTGTTTTATATACAAAAGAGCATACATAAGAAATAAAGAGCTGGGTCATATCCAATGGACCAATCCAGCACATCCATTCCACAGTGTACCAGTGTTGTTCACATGTCTCTCCTACAAAGGCGGCACTGCATCTGCAATAATATTATTAATCTTTCTTTTCTACCATACAATGGGATAGGTGAGCTGTGTCTCTCTGGTCACCTAAGAAAACATTTTATTTCACAAAACATGTGCATTTACAAAACTGGCAATGTGTTTTATCTTAATTCTCCTTCAGGCTCCGCACAAATCAGCTTGGGACCTGATTACTTACAGTCGCGATGGCAGCATCTCTCACTCACATTTTTAAACAAAAGATATATAAATAATGTCGGTCTTACCAGAAATTCAATGAAAAAAACACAGGTACGTTGAATAGCAGATTCCAGATATACTGCTGGCTGAACTGTGATGCCTATACTTTCATATATATTTGGTTTAATAAGGCTAATCACTTTTCTTCAGAAATACACAACGTCCTGCTCTCGGGACTATCTTCTACAAATGGCGTCAAGCCCTTGAATTTTCTCAATAATATGAAAGGCTTTGGCCAATGAACGAACGACAATTTTGAAATTTGAAATTAAAAGCAAAAACAGACTTGATTTTTGGACACTACCAAGTTTTTTTCCTCTCTCATTCTTAGATTTCTACTGCTAAATATATTTGGTGTTAAGCCATCCCATAATTTTTCTTTTTTCCCCTCCTTGTCTCCCCCGTCATACAACAGACTACTTGTACCCTTTCTTGCCTTTTTCAAGGACGCGTCAAAAAAGTTTCCGTTAGTGCAAGTCCAAACGAGCATGTGTTGGTCTGTCTGTACGAACAAATACAGTCTTTTGTCCATAACTTTATTTCTATCTGTCGGATTTTTGACTCGAAAGCATATTACCCATCAGGACAAGACCAGCTCTAAGACTAGCTAACTTTTATGATCTTGAACCTATTAATAAAGAATTCAGTATATTTTCCATTTTGGTGTTCGTTGTTTTCTAAGTTTCAACTACTTGAATGTTATAAAAATCGCCTCAGATCTTCCTTTTTCCCGATAGGAAGTAATTATGCGTGTGTATATATATATTTTTCCACAGTGTCTGTGGTTAGAAATGTATTGGGCTAGCGGGGTATTTTTAAATTTTCAAACTTGCGACATCGTTTTCGACACAAGCTAACGGCATCGTCTCGCACTGTTGGCCTGAGTAGCTAATTCAAACCTCTAACACTTGACAAGCCGGCAGCAGGTGTCCGCTCTCTCAATCTTATGCGTTCGTGTGTTTTATTCTTTCTATCTTTCCTGGAACCACTACGCTAGTAGAATTTTCAAATTTTTATCGTTAACCCTTGACGGGCGCGTTTTAAAGGCCAATACTACCAACGCGGCGATAAGATTTCTCATTATGTTCTGTCCTGCTTAAATCAATGCCTTTTATGGCGCGGGAAAGAAGACGCGTTACAACTTTACTAATTATATTTCTACTGCTATTATTTTGACTTTAATATATATATAATTTATGATTTTATCGCTGTATCACTGTACTTTACCACACAGAGTGATTAGAGCTCTGGTCTGTCGCAGCAAAAGTACCGGGTTCGAATCATGGTACCGACACGCTCCAGTATACCCAGCTGTAAATGGGTACCTGACTGAGTTAGGGAAGGAAAAAGCAGAGAGTAAGGGAATTGGTTCCCCCCCCCCCCCTTGATGCTGGACCTAGTCTGGTAAAGTCTCTAACACTTCCCTTTCCTCCGGCAGTATCTACTAATGGACTACCTTGACCTTATTAGTATTTTTTGAAAGTCTACAAAAGCTCGTGCAAAGTTAATTTTTCTTTCTTTTGTATAATAGGGCCCCTGAGATAGGTCAGTGAATAGGGGCCCGCAAGACTGTAAAACCGCTACTGACTACAGCTGTTCTCTAACAATATGTGTATTCGCAAACTGGCAGTCTCAATGTTTATTAAAAACTAACTATCATTGTCACGAGTTTCGAAAAAAGGCTTGCTATAAATATATAAACATTGTGAAAAAAATGTGAACATTTTCAAATAATCGTGGAATAAACGCAGGGATTATGTTAGCAGCTGGCAACACTGTAAATCTAGTGAACAGGATTTCTCGTGTCTGATTCATACAATGAAAGAAAGAGGGTATGTCTACCAAGGGATTACTCTGCCCAACGTGTTTGTCGAAAATTAACCGCAGAATTTAACATGGACCTGATTATCAGCACACAGAAAAATATTCAAATTTTCTCTGGAAGCAAACATTATATTGATATTGATTTTGTATGTAAATGTTATTTTTAACTCTATATATTATTTTTATTTGATATTATGATTTCTGACATAAGAAAATGCTTAGATATCTTTTTTTTAAAACAAGGGGGACAAATACTTCGACTATTTTTCTTTCGCTGTAAGCTGGCGCTGCTTGAAATCAAACTATACAAATTTCCCCCCACCCTCTGTAGAAGAAAAATTGTCCTGTTCAACCCCTGATGGGTTATAATTGTGATATACAGTGCCCATTAATTTAAATAGTATATTTAGTTGACGCTATTTGCTTACTGGCGTCATCCGCCCTAGTCCTGTATTCTTCATTCTGTATATGGTTAATCATGACCAACGTAATAAATTATACAGAATGAAAAACACTATATGCCCATATTATAACCCACACGGCGTTGAACCGGGTATTCCATGAACAGGATAAACATCACATCTCTTATACCTTGGCTAAAAATCAATTACAAATGAAAATTTCTAACTGTGTGTATGTCCACGTATTTGTTTGTTTCTTATAAGGATTAACTCCTCATAATTTGCCTGGCACATTTTACCGAGTTGTTTGTATAACTAGCAACAACCCGCCAAAATTGACAGGTTTTTAATTATAGTGTGTTGTTTCTGTTACACGTATTACATTGCTGCTTCTTCTACAGTCTCGCTTGCTCGCTGTGAATGACGCGATCGTCTCTTCCTTTTAGCCATCTTATCATTTTGATCCATAATAATAAGTCTGCAATACTTTAAATTAAAATTTTGTCTTGAAGAAACAATCCAAAAACTTACATTTTTAAGAAAAATGATGAGTTAAATCCGTTTCCCGAATGAAACTGGACAGAAGAGTATCCTGACTGTCTGTTGATTTAACTCTTAGTATACGAGTGGCCTTTTAGAAAGGCCGATGATCGATCCCCGTCAATAGCGAAAATGTATAGGTGAATGCATGTTTAAAACCACTGAACAATTTAGTTACGTGCATGATATAGGGGTTTCATTTCTTCACATTTTGATATATAACACTTTATGTTATCTTTATAAATAAATTATTTAGTGCAGATCTCCGCACCTTCCTGTCTCCAGTTCAAGTTGTTGGCTTCTTTCCATAATCAAACTGTTTGCTCGCTGTGAATGACGCGATCGTCTCCAGCCATTTTATCATTTTGATTCATAATAATAAGTCTGCAATACTTTAAATTAAAATTTTGTCTTGAAGAAACAATCAGAAACTTACATTTTAAGGTTATTTTTAAGAAAAATGATGAGTTAAATCCGTTTCCCGAATGAAACTTGATCTTGATTGTCTGTTGATTTAATGCACAGCGTCACACTTTTTCTATTTTCGCGAGAGTACATAGAAGGGGAAACAATACAATTATTGTCTAACTTTCAACCACAGTTGCACCCCCTTAGCTGTGGCTGAAAGTTAATGTACTCTCTCGAAAATAGAAAACGTGCGCAAATGACGGTGTGCAAAATGTGACTGTCCGACCGACCGACCGAAGTACTTACGGCGGGAATTATGGTATTGAATATCTCTTTAGAGTCGCCAGTGTTGGATTGTATCGTCTCTATTGTAATGCTGCTTGGGCCTACAGCTTTTTCAACTCTTAGAAACTTTACGGCTTTCTGTATTTCTTCATAATTTAGATTTTCTCTCCTAATTTGTAACTTGTTTTGTGGTGGGTGGGTGTCAGGGGGAATTTGTGGAGCTAGTATGTTTAACAGGTCTTCGAAATGTTCCGTCAGTCTCATTGGCTGGGTTGTGTTGCTAAGCAACTTTCCATTCTTGTCATTGATAAAGTCATTTGATTGCGTAATTGTCCTAGTTAGCTTCTTTGTAATGGCTTTTTATCTTTCCTTTGACAACTCAGAACATGTTCATGAATACCTGTAGATACCCGACAGGTTGGAAATGCATGTAGGAACTAGTACATATGGATGCGCTAAATGCATCAATTAATAACTGTAGTATATACAAGCTGATGGTACCACCATATGAACTCAAGAAACCAGATACAGACTACCACCTGGCAGGCATACTTAATAAAACAACTGATATGGCTACTATAAAAAACAGAACCAGGAAATATATTCAACAAATATCAAAGGACATTATTACAGTGTACACATATGGATCTAAGGAGATGATAACAAATTGGGAATAGTGTCACGGAATTGCCTCCTCTGCTTTGCAGTAGTGGTCCAACAGTGGCCAAAACTCAAGAGTATATAATATGGGTCTTCAAAGGTGTCTCCATCGCGCAAGATTACTCTTGGCAGAGCTGTAGATAGAAGGATAATGATGCTTCTATCTCAAGAGAATATTCATAAGATATTTCAGAAGTCAAGAAAAATGCTGCGTTGGGCAGGGCAATTGTTAACTTATATCTGATCCGCCGCCTTTTATGAAGATTTATGCAATGATTAGTTTAAGCTCGTTCAAGCCCCCACCCTGATTTACTCAGTGGAATTCTTCTTATTCTGGTATAGCTCTGTTTAGAGTGTATTTAGTAAATTGACTGAGACAAACATGCAGTACATTCAAAATGACTAAATCGACGTTAACGTTAAATTTGTACATTTACAAATAACAGATTTAATAATCATTTAGGTTTTAACAAGGTTTTAAAGAAAATGAATAATTATTTATCAGAAAAATTATCATCACTTTTGTGATGTAATTGTAGTTTGTAAAAGAGGTCACTTGGCAGCTTTTATGTGTTACTTAGCTGTCAGTGACGTTTCTGCTCCTTCTGATGGTTTGGTTCTTGGTAGACTGGATCGCTGATCCCGCTCGTCACTGGTCAAGGTTGTAGGGTGCAGCACGTTCCCAGAAGTGTCAGGGAGTGTCTATGAAGTTGGTCCCACGTCTTAAAGCCCCGTCTGATGATGATAGCTAGCTTGGTCGTCAGGCCACTTGTACCCTTCTTGTTCCAGAGATAGTACCCTCAACTGGTACCACCAACTAGTATGGTAAAAGAATAGAAACAAATACCCTCTGAGTATTGAGTTTCCCGACACATAGTTATGTGTCCTCTTCTTCCTATTCCACCATCCCATCTACCTCAGACTTTACCCTCGATGAGAGTTAAGCTTAATCCTTGGAGAGAAAACTTTCTTTACATTTAAATTGAATAGCTTTATATTTACTTTACATTCAAATGAAACTGTTCATAGTATAGATAGAATATGTTTATATTTACATCTACACTGGTTGAAAAATGTTCACAATATAGATAGAGAATGTTTTCATTTATACTGGTTGAAAAGCTGGAAAACTTTCATTATTTTTAAAGTGAATATGTTTACATAGACATTTACACTTGTTTGTAAATGTAAATATTATAATTAAATTGTACATCATTTCTTTCATCTTTCCCTCCCTGCTCCATATGGAACTTGGGACTACCAATGCTTTTAGTTCTCTTTACGAAACTAGCAACAAACCAGTCACAAGCCCTTGCAGTGGTGGTTCATGAAATCATTCTATATGCTGAGGTTGCCAGCCAGTGGCGTATTCTCTATGTGTGCTGTGCGTGCTGCGCACACCTATGCCCGAAGGAAAATAAAAATGTAATTTATTATTCTTTAAAATATTTCTCTTCTAATGTTCTGCTTTCGGACCGCACGCACCAGGATAACGGATTTTCCCGCATAGAATCTACAAGTATAATCTTGTTTCAGTTTCCCCAGACGCTTTTTATATTGCAGTTTTTATTGGTTGGTAGCAATCGCCCGAAGTTTCTCGGGTAATTCCGTCACAATGCGTGCGGCTCTTTTCGGATTCACGTCTGAACACTGGTTTGATTGGATCGGGGTCATGGCCAGATACGTAAATACAATGCGAACATGCGTGCGGTGGTCCTGCAGCTCTCGAGTTGTAAAAATCGGTTGTGTCCGTCCAGTGTTTTTTTGTGATTAATTTTTGTTAGTTGCCGGGAATGCAGATTATTACAGTGACAGTGAGTTTCAAGTTGTAAGTTAATTAGTATTTCGGAGATAATTGACATATACCCCTAATAACTATCGTTGCGTAACTGAATATAGTTGGTTTTTAAATTAAGAGGGGAAGAAGTTAAATAGTAGGCGTACATATTCATTTTAAGTAGCAGCACGCCTAGCTCGCATTACCAGGATACGCCACTGTTGCCAGCCTCAAATGACTTGGACATCCACTACCAATTTTCACATATTAATATCCACATGGCAATATATACATATTAGTTCACATGTTAGTAATAAAAATATAGAGTGTAGAATTTACAACTTACGCCAATCTTGGCTCACAGACTGTTTGCTCAGAGAAGTAGGTTAAGGCACTTGCCGATGTCTTTTACATATGTTCTTGGGGATCGTTACTTTAACAATAAATTCCAACTTTGACTGTGTGTTCAGTTTCCTCAGATCTCGGACTTTCCTTAAAATTATAGAGTTTTCCTGGGCTGTTTGTCCTTCAAAAGGCTCCAACAAAGTCCGGTCTGATAAATGGAATTCTGATTCTAAATCTGGCAGTCTGTTTGTAGTCTTGGTGCGAGGCGAAATTTTCACAGTGTCTTAAAGCTGCAAACGTGTCAGTTTATATTGCACTTCGCCTCCCCCGCCGTACTTTGTTTACGACTTAGGCAGGGTCCAATCAGGAATTTGGTGGTTCCTCTATTTCGAACCCCCGCCAGTCGTGTTAAAACTGCATATTTAGGTGGGGTAATTCAAAATTATGAACCTCAGAAATGAGGTATCTGAGGAAGGTGGTAGAAGTAACAAAAAGAGACATGGTCCGCAACCAGACGATACGTCAAGGCCTAAAATCCAACCCCCTGCAGACCCAAGTAGAACAGTCCCAACTAAGATGGTTTGGCCATGTCTGCAGAATGGGAGAAGATCGGCTACCACGACAAGCATGGGAAACAAAGAGCCAGGGATCCAGACCCCCAGGACGACCCAGAGTCCGCTGGGAGGACAACATTAGACAATCTTTGAAGGACCGAGGACTAGAATGGAACCAGACCAGGAGGAAGACAGCCGATAGGATAGTCTGGCGCTCTCTCTTCCAAACTTCTACACCTCACGGTAGAAGGGGAACGACTAAGTAAGTAAGTAAGAAGAGCAATCTTTATAAATAATACTCATCTAGAGTTATAATAACCATTAGTAAAGATAACTGGAGAGAGTATTTCGTCAAGCTTTAGAGTTTTGGGTTCGACTCTGTTGTGTTCCTATATACTTTGTAGTTTGCATTAGTAGGACGAATTATTTGTTGAGTAGTAGAGTTTGGGAAGAGCTCTGATTATTCCGAGTAACTCCGAGGATTGTAACAAAGTAAGAAAGAGAGACAGTGGTTCTCAAGCTGTTAACCAATGATCTTTATCCGCTAAGGTGAATAGTGATTCACAAACAGCTCTTGTGCCATTTTAAGGATACCGGTAATATTATTTCTGCGTGTTGACGATATAGAATATATTGAATATTTATAACTTTTTTTGGAGCGGTTGTAGTGAAGCAATAATGTGTGATCCTGCAGACTAGCAAACAATAGATAAATAAATAGTGGTGAATTTATTCCAGGCGTTTAGCCTTTGATGCCACTTGTAAGTATACATCATGAGAACCACTGACTCAATACTCAATTATAGTTACTGTACAACTTAATAAGAAAAGTTCATTGAATATTAAGGAAGATGACAATATTACTCTACATGAGATTTTGAGAATCAGTGTAACTTGTGAGTTGATATAGTTTTTCATGAAATGAAGAGAATAACGGTTCTCAGGTTTTTGTCTTTATGGTGATCAGAGTACCGGTATATTAATTGAGAAGAATGAGAACAGAGGCTCCCAACTTATTGGATGATGATATGATTAGTAAGTGTAGTGCAAAAGTAATAGAAATTAAAATTATTATATTGGTGTACAGTGCATGTTTTAATATTATTATATTCATATTTTATTTGGTGGAGAGAAATTTTAGTAATCTTAATAAACAATATTAACTTTATAGTAGTTGTTGTCAGTGAATTATTTCATTGTTGTTACGAGATTTTGTTAGTTATCGTTGAAGACTATGTCAGTGAAATAGTGAGTTTTCGTGGGGACTTTGTTAAGTGTCATCAATGACTTATGGGTTACTGAGAGATGAACTGTGTCAACAAACTAAAGGTGAGAGATGACATTATATTATAAGCAATATCACGTGCCAAGAAACACCAACACGTAGCTGCATTCTCATCCGGAAGAACCTACCTGGGTTGAACAAGGTTGCACACAATTCTAGAGATTGGTGGTAATCAACATCTAGGGCGTGTAGCCTTTCTGACAACTTACGTGAACACTTTTATTAACATAACAGGTGCCTCGTGTTTATACGCTGCAACCCGATCTGATCTGAACTTTGCACAATTGACAAATCAACACACTTATTTACGAACACCATAACCATGTGCGCTGTTACAATCTTCCCCTATCTCTTTTTCCTTCAATCTTACCCGTTGTTACGATATATTCCAGCTTCCTTCTTCTCATAACATGCCCAAAAAGAGTGGATTGCTTCTTTCTAACTTGTGAAATAAGTTTCCTTTCTGCATTGGCCTCTTTCAGGAAATCCTCATTAGTCTTTTTGGCTGTCCATGATATTTTTAACATTCTTCTGTAAAACCACATCTCTGTGGCCTCTAGTGCATTCCCTACTTGTTTAATAATTGTCCATGACTCACTCCCATATGTCAGGATTGGTTCTATATAACACTGAAGAACTCTCTTACTTCCAATGACAAAGAACTGTTGCATAAAATACTCTTTATTGCTTAGCTTTTGCCTGAGCAATTCTGCTCTTGACTTCTGAGATACATCTTCCATCCGTTGTTATTGATGTGACCAGGTATTTGAATTTATTGACCTGTTTTAAAACAGCTCAATTTACTTTGATAGTGCATTCTGGGGAAGCCATTTTCTTTGAGATGACCATTACTTCGGTCTTTTTTGCTAATAAGGCTAAGGCCTTTATTTTCACTTTCTGTCACTGTTGTATTAACCATTTCCTGCAGCTTCTTTTCACTTTTTGCCATTAAGACGGTATCATCAGCGTATTTCAAATTGTTTATATTATGTCCACCAACGGATATTCCTGATATGACCTCTATGGATCTCATTATACTTTCACTGTACAGACTGAACAGAACCGGTAACAGCACACATCCCTGCCTGACACTCTTTTTTACTTTGGAAAAGTTCCTATTTGGCTGCTAATTCTTACAGCTGTTGTTTGTTGCCAGTACATGTTCTTTATTATCCTCAAGTTTTTACCATCAATGTTGATGCTTTCTAACATTTTGATAATTTCTTCACGTTTCACTTTGTCAAATGCCTTAGTGTAATCTATAATAGTGTAATCTATAATAGTGTAATCTATAATAGTGTAATCTTCAAGTATCCTACAGGCCCACTCGACTATAACAACCTTTTACACACATGACGTCACAATGCCAAACAAAAGATAGCGAGAACACCTTTCACCCAACCTCCCTGGTGGAATAAGACAGTGGAGGAAACATGGATAGAAAAGGAAAGAGCAACAAAGGAATGGTGTAAAGCACAAAACAGAGGATTGATGAATGAGGGAGAGGTTGAAGAGATGAAGGAGAAAAAGCAAAGAGCTGTTAATAGATTCAAGAGCTTGGCAAGGGAGGCCAAGGATAAAGTGTGGGAGAACTTTGTGACACAGGTGGGCACGGAAAAAACCCTACAGAAATTCTGGTCCTTACATCGAAGAATGAATAGGAAAAGTGCAAGCCAACACATCCCTAATATCAAAAGCTCTACAGGACTAAGCCTGAAGACGGACGAAGAGAAGGGAAGAGCATTATTCAATTAATATGTGGAGCAAACGGATAAAGGTGACAAACGTGCCCGCCTGAAAATTAAGGACAGTGTTCTGGAAAATGCGCTAAGGGGCCAGATATACTTCGATCTCATTTCTGAAGAGGACGTGGTGTACACATTGAAAACCAGCAGAAACACTGCTCCGGGTCCTGATGGTGTACAGTATGATTACATTAAACAGCTCGACAACACAGCCATTTTAAATACCAGCATACAGAATGTTGAGGTGCCGGAAGACTGCCTACACAGTTACCTTCGGCCACTTCCTAACTGGCAAAGACCCCACACTGCTCAGCAGCTGTCGAATTATCATACTACAGAATGTCTATGGTAAAGTACTTGAAAAGATAGTTGCAAGACAAGTAATGAGCCACCTCGAAAATGCACACATCCTTCCTGATACCCTGGGTAGCTAGCTATAGGCCTATGACAACAACATGGGGGTAACGTTTGCGTACGATGTGTACGAGGGATTCCAGGGTAAAAGAGTAATGGTGGCTGTCGCAATTGACCTAGAGGATGCTTATAACAGTGTGAGCTTTGCAACCCTAATAGTCTGTATAATGGCATGTGGTGTAAACCCTTGGATAACAAGGTGGATAGCAGCTGCCTTAATGGAGAGATCAGCTGAATTTCGCTTGGGAACTTAGACATCAGAACCAATGTGCATTTGCCCGGGACTACCCCAGGGTTCTCTACTATCACCAGTGCTGTTTAACATCTACACAGCAAAAGTAGCAGCCTTTCAACCAACAGGACTGGGACGAACATTAACTTGTAGTGTCCAAGACATTCAAGAGACATGAATGAACATTACAAGCGGTTTCTAAATGGTGTGAGGAAAGTGGCTCAAGAGCCAATCCCGACAAGGCCTGTGTGATGTGGTGCTCTTTGAACAACTCCATAGTGAAAGCAGACCTTCCAGACATAACTTTCAATGGGCAGAACATTGACAGGCAAGACAGGCTGAAGTATCTGGGAGTAACGTTTGATCGTGGGCTATTGTTCAAGTATCATGTCGAACTGATCATACATAAGTGCAAGCGAGGACTGGCAGCCTTAAAAACAATGGCTGCTTCACGCTTGGAACAAAGACTATTGTTTCTCCTGTATCATCAGCTCGTGATTTCAGTAATCGAGTACAGGCTAGGAATACTCACACTGTCAGTGTCACAATGTGAATGACTGGAATGCATTCAAAATGAAGGGATGCGACTAGTTTTGGGCTATACGCATGATACCCCCATTGCGACAATGAGATACATGCTCGGATTGCTGTTGATTAGATCCAGATATGCGATGGCCCAGGCAAAAGCTTATATGAGGGTAACCTCCGACAAAAGACATTCCCTACATGGGAACGTAGCTGACGTCAAAGGAGCAAGAATCAAGAGGGGGATGTCATGGATGGCACAGGCAGAGGCTGCGATTGGTCAGACCAGGGTTGAAGATGTATCCAAAGGGGAAGAGTGGAGAAATTCAGGGGAGAACTGGATAAACTACCAGCAGGTCATCATTAGCCTTGGCAGAGAGTGCAGATCTTGGGGCAATAGAAAAGCAGAGCTGGAGATTAATCAGCTGATAAGTGATCATGCTGGGGATGATGATGCCATTGTGTATACTGAGGAGTCTGTAGTGTGTGGTGAGAAATCAGGATGGGCTTCTCTGCGAGAATAAAGGGCAGGGTCGTTGCTGAACAAAGTGGAGCCTACATGACAACAACCTCCAACATGAGAATGGAGGTAGAGGCAGTTACTGCAGCATTGAGGTGGCTGTCTGAAACTCCATCAACCAGGGCAGTTATATTGTCAGACTCTCAAGTAGTGCTTCGGAAAGTTCAGAACGGATGGCTGTGGCAGGAAAGGAAAACATCAATAGAATCTACAAGTCTTCAAGAACTGGTGTGGATCTACTGTCCTGGTCATGCAGGGGAACGTGGCAATGAGAGAGCTGACAGACTGGCCTCGAGAGCACCCATAGTGGAGACACTGGACATGGATAAGGGAGATATACTAAGGGCAATTAATGATCACCTGCTGAATAATGACACTGCAATGGATAAATAAACAAGGCTGAGACTGTTGAAGTTTGGCATCAAACGTGGGACTAGCAGAAATGGACATGAGAGAGGATGCATCCGTCAAGTGTACAACTAGCGTCCTACAGGTACAATTAGCATTCATACGCTTCAACATTTGCTGAGGGAGACTGAGCAACTATGGGTTGGCCGGGAATGCAGTGCGGTC
Organism: Oreohelix idahoensis; assembly: GCA_024509875.1. Lineage (NCBI taxonomy): Eukaryota > Metazoa > Mollusca > Gastropoda > Stylommatophora > Oreohelicidae > Oreohelix > Oreohelix idahoensis. The sequence goes on from JAMPIV010009247.1 coordinate 192,459, forward strand.
GATTCTGATTAACAATAACAATAACAATCTAGAAAGCATAAGTACAGTAAGTCTTTATGTCTAAGGCTCTTTCTATTAATGTTCTTATAATATATATAGCATTGTTTGTGCCTTTACCTTCTACAAATCCACACTGTTCATCACTGATTTCTGGTTGAATTTATTTCTCACTCTTCTCATGATAATTCTTAATAATATTTTGATCACATGACTCATAAGACTAATGGTGAGATGTTCTTCACATTCCATGGCTCCAGGTTTCAGTGGCAAAGCTATGAATATGGATTTTAGCAGATCATCAGGTATTTGACCACTGTTGTAGATGTTATTTAAGAGTTTTGTTATCACTTCTACTCCAAAGCTTCCATTTCCTCTACTGTTACATTATCTGGTCCACCTTTCTATCAAGTTCTCATGACTCATTAACAATGCTCCTTTTGATTTGAAGCAACCAGTGATTGTGTCCTTCTGCCTGTTAACTCACTTATTTGCTTGTACATAGATTTTGTGTCTTTTCTGCTCTGCACTTGAAGCTCTCTCTCACTTCTGGCTTAGCCACGCTTCTTTAGCGGTTTTACATTTGTTTACTATTTCCTTATTTAGTCTGTCATATTCTTCCTTGTTTTGCTTTACTTATCCTCACATTAATTGGATTTTTATCAGATCAGCTTTTCTTGGCTTCCTTATCTGCCTTTTCATTTCCTTTTATCGCCAACATGTGAAGGTGCCCAAGCTATCGACTGAATATCCTCTGAAATATAAGTTTGTAGTAGACAGAAATATCTCCTCTGCTGTATTTGGTTACGCTTGCCTGTTTATGGGCCACTTTGAATATTTGGTCTTTCAAAGTTACAATGGACCAATACCTGAGTTTTACCGCCGCTATATTGATGATGGTATTGGCATTACAGACATGTCTGAGGTAGACCTCCATCGATTTATTGACTTTGTTGGTAATTTCAATCCTGCCATCAAATTCACTTATGAAATTTCTACGACTTCAGTGAACTTCCTTGACATCACTGTGACTATTAGCCCTACTGGTCTTAAAACGTCTGTCTATTATAAGGCTACTGACGCTCACGGTTTCCTTCTTTATACTTCATCGCATCCTCTTAGTTGTAAAAATTCCATTCCCTTTTCTCAACTTCTTCGCTTGCGTCGGTTATGTCACGATGACGATGATTTCCATCAGTGAGCTCAAGAGATGCTCGAGTTCTTTCGCCGACGTCTTTATGCAGAACATGTTTTATCTGATGCTCTTAATTGTATCACACGCGTTACTCGTCAGATGGCACTCACTACTAAACCTTCTGTCCAATCTGACAGACTCAAACTGGTTCTAACTTTCCATCCTCACTGTCTGGCGGTGAAGAGAATTCTGTTTCGACATCTGCCTATTCTCCACTCTGATTCTGATACCAGAGAGTTGTTTCTTGATACACCTTTGGTGGCATATCGTAGGGATAGGAATTTTAGGGATATTCTTGTACACAGTCGCTTGCGACATACTAGCCCTTCATACTTTGGTACTAAACCGTGCCAACGCCGTACAGGTAAGAGCTGTTCGTTTGTACTCCAAACTAAGACAGTCACTTTTCCAAAAGGAAAATTTATCATTAGAGAGTCTTTCACGTGCGAATCCAGAAACCTGATTTATGCTATCATCTGCAAGAGGTGTGGCATTACCTATATTGGTGAAACTGGCAGGCGTTTGGCAGACAGGTTTCATGAGCACTTGAATGACATCTATCATGGCAAACATTTACTGGTGGCCCTTCATTTCAATAGGCCTGACCATTCAGGTAAATCCGATATTCATGTCACTGCCCTTCTTTCATGTGTCGGTGATGACCGGACTTGCTTTTCGTTGGAGAATCGTCTTATTTTTCAAATGGGCGTTTTATCTCCTGAAGGCCTTAATGTTCAACATCATTTTGCATAAATTCTGGTAGCTTTTCTCTCTTTTTCATTCTTTATTCGTTGCTTTTTTCGATCTATCTTCTTATGTTTTGGTTTTGATTCATTTCGTATCCTTTTGTATCTTTTTAAATTGTCGCTATCTTTTACGTCACTTCCTTAGAGATTTCTTGGACAGAGTACTACAGTCTTCTTTTCCAACCATCTATGGATCTAGCTAAGCGAACTTTTACTTGTTCCGAAGTTTTGTTCATTCTTTTTTTCGTTTCGTTGATTATTTACTTTCTTGTTTCGGTATTTCTTTTAGGTTTTACGATTTTCTTGTATTATTATTGTTCTTTTTTTGCTCATTACTGTGGGTGTTTACTTTTTCCATCTGCTTGTATCGCCCATTTTGTGTATGTTTCTCATCATCGTATGTTTTTGTAGTACCTATATGTAATTCTTGTCTTTGTCACCTGTTTGTGGCTGACGAAGGGTAAAACCCGAAACGTCCCTTGTTTCTTGTGAACCGTTATTTGTAGAACTGATTAAATACCGTTTTATTGGTTTATATACTTATATTAGGTCTACTGCATTCTCATATGTTTCTTAGTGAATGAATTGTTAGTTTATGGGGAGGGTTATTAGAGAAGATTTCTAGTGCTATTAGTATTGCCATTATCTATACAGTGAAAATGGATGTATATTCTGTGATACAAGTTGATACTATATCATTTTACCATTTTCCATGTTGGGAAAAATATGCCTATACCTAATTTGCCATCTTCTCTCTCTACCCTGGTATTCATTATGGTGGTAGCAAAAAAAAAAAAAAAAAACAATATGCTAAAAGCTGCCGGCAACAGAATGGTGTTCATGGTGTTATATTACAACATAAATGTTCTATCCAGCACATGGAGTCACCATCTTTTGTGGCAATTTCCATATCGATATGCCACGTTGTTTTTTGCTTGGACTTCATCTCCTCAGTGTCTGAAGCATGTTATTATTTTTTTCAAAACACTTTAACCTACAGACCTTGCTCAAACATTCTATTAGATCTTCTCATTTCTGACATTAGGTTTCAGAATGTTTTTTCAGCTGAAATATAAAAGTTAACAGACGATTTCTTCAAACATTATAAAACTCAGTCACATAAATACACACATAAACATAAATACAGTCACTGATTTATTCATTTATAAATCATGTTTATTGTTTCAGATAAACAGTTATAAAGCTTTTGAGGATAGGAAAGTGATACTTGTAAAAATAATGGCAGTTAAGGGAAATATTTGACCAGCAACTACAATACATAATTTTGATTTTGTAACTGCTTTTGAGGAACACAATTTGTATACATCTATTTCTGTTTGAAACTGGAGAAAGTGATCTGACAAAATCTGTTTGTGCTTATGTGCAAATAGCCTGTAAATTCTATATAGATAAAATCAAATATTAAAATATCTGTAACTTTCTATGCAAAAGTGAAAAAAAATGTAGTAAACTTTGACAGTAAACTAATTTTGGAGACAGCTAAAAGTCACTGCACCAACCACATTTTCAATTCCACTTAATAAAAGTCTTGATAATCCAAGGAAATATACATTACGAATGTCTTTACCGACTGGTGATGTTCATAAATGTTAGTTTCCACGTTCAGTTTCCGAGGTCTCTGATGAGACAATGAAAGAACAGAGCTACTACTCCCATATGTATGTCAAAACAAGGTGACTAATACGAGGTTGTACATGAGGCTCACAAGCTCATCTTATAAAACTAGTTGTTATAAAAAAACATGTACAAGCTTTTTGTTCAGGCTTCCTACAAGGGGACTAACTGCAGTAATGACTCTATGCTTCATCAGGAGCATAAGGGAAATGTTGATGATGATAAATTTCCACACAGAAACATAACTGGCTGATGGGCCATTTGTCTGTCAAGCTAAATGTCTGGGAGACAAACTGGTCAGTAATTACATTTGTACAGTGATTGATTAATTACATCCGTAGTACAAGTATAATTATGAGATGTATTTAATGTGTACATTATTAATCCACTGCAATCAATGGTACCCTGACAATCCCCAGAGCTATGGCAGTGGGAGATTTAATCCTGGTAGGTTCAACCAAGCTGGACTGGTCTGCGTGGGTAGGGGTCAGACAAAAGCTGGTACCCTGGTCCTCCAGGTTGGGGGTTTTAGCACAGGGCCAACACCACTGTCTATGAAAAAAATCGCACATGTTACGGAAACGGCAACAAATGAAAAAACTTTGATGTGGGACAGACATCCGGAGTCTCAGGCTCGTATGACTGACAGTGGTGAAAGCGGAAAGGAAGCCATTGGCATGAAAACGGATGCCCTGACCGCAAAACACGAAACCAGAATTGGTTTTTGGAACGTCAGAACAATGAATGAGGCAGGAAAGCTGACACAAATCACAGCAGAGATGAGGAATTACAAATTACATATCCTGAGAATAAGCGAGAGCAGATGGACAGGGATGGGGAGAATAAAAACAGCTACAGGGGAAACAGTACTTTATTCTGGTAGAGAGGATGGTCAGCACAACGAAGGTGTAGCCATTATCCTGAAGAAAGGAATGGAAAGGTCTTTACTGGAATGGAAACCCATTAACAACAGACTGATAAGAGCAAGACTGAGAGGGAGATTCACCAACACCACAATTATACAATGCTATGCACCAACAAATGACAGCGATGAAGAGATCAAGGATGAGTTCTATCAACAGGTACAAAAGGAAATGGAAACTGTACCCAGGTACGATCTTATTATAGTAATGAGAGATCTAAATGCGAAAGTTGGAACACACAATAATTATAACGAAAGAGTAATGGGGAAATGCGGCAGTGGAACAGTAAATGAGAATGGGGACAAATTAATAAGCTTCTGCAGTATTAACAACCTTGTCATTGGAGGAACACTTTTTCAACACAAAGAAGTGCACAAGTTAACATGCGAATCACCAAACGGACGAGACAGAAACCAGATAGATCACATAATGATCAATGGCAGATGGAGACATGCACTACAAGACGTGAAAGTAAGAGGCGCAGATGTGGGAAGTGATCATCACCTAGTAGCAGCAAGACTGAAGGTGAAACTCAGAGCTGCTGGACCAGTTGCAGTCAAACAGAAAAGATATAACATCATGAAACATAAGGACCCCCTCACAAGAAAAGCGTTTGAGGTTGATGTAAAGAGACGATATCAGATTACCAAAAGCCAGGAAAGAACAGAGACTGATGATGTCGACCAAAAATTCAACACCATCTCAACAATATACAAGGAAAGCAGCAAGTCATGCTTGGGATTCCAGGAAAGAAAGAGCCAAGACTGGATAACACCAGAAACACTAAACATCATAGCAAAGAGAAAGGAATTGAAAAGAAAGAAAGCAGAAGCTACATCTCCCAGGTTAAAGGCAATATATAGTGAACAGCACAGTCAGCTGGACAAGGAAGTAAAACATCAAACCCGTGCTAACAAAAGGACATTTCTGGATGACCTTGCAAGACAGGCTTAAGAGGCAGCACTGAGAAATGAACAAAGCACAGTTTATAAAATAACTAAAACTATCAGTGGAAAATGAGGTGCAAACAACATAACGTTAGTAAGAGACAAGCAAGGAAATCTCATCACCACAGCACAGGGGCAGGAAACAAGATGGGCAGAGCACTTCAGAGAAACACTGAATAAGGAACCACCAGAGAATCAGCTGAATGTTCTTGAGGCTGACAGTGACTTAGACGTAAATACAGACATTCCACGAAAAGAAGAAATCATCACAACTATCAAAGGGTTAAAAAAAGGAAAAGCGCCTGGTCACGACAATCTAAATGCTGAGTTATTCAAGGCAGACCCTGAACTAGCAGCAGAACTATTAGAACCACTATTTGTGAAAGTCTGGGAAACTGAGACAACACCAACAGAGTGGAGTAAAGGAATAATTGTCAAACTGCCCAAAAAGGGCGACCTTGCAGACTGCAACAACTGGAGAGGAATTACTCTCCTCTCAGTTCCCAACAAAATACTAGGCAGGATAATCATCCAGAGAATTTCAAAAGCAGTTGACCATAAACTGAGGAAAGAACAAGCGGGCTTTAGAAAGAACAGAAGATGTGCAGATCATATACTTACCCTCAGGAACATTATAGAGCAGTGCTCAGAATGGCAGAGACAGCTGTACATTAACTTTGTTGATTTTGAAAAGGCTTTCAACAGCATACACAGAGACAGCCTATGGAAAATACTGAGGGCTTATGGAATTCCCAGCCGCATTGTTTCCATCATAAAAAGCCTCTATTCTAACTTTACGTGCAGTGTTGGATTGAGTAATGTAACTTTCGAAGTGAAAACAGGAGTACAACAGGGATGCCCCTTATCAACAACATTATTTTTGACAGCCATAGATTGGGTGATGCGCCAGACAACAGAGGGCAGTCCAAGAGGAATTAGATGGACTACATTTTCTACACTGGAAGACCTGGAATATGCAGATGACATTGCACTACTCGCGCATTCACATCAACACATTCAAGACAAAACCGATAGACTGAATAAGTATGGCCAGCAGGTTGGCCAGAACATCAATAAGAAGACAGAGGTCATGACACTAAATGTGGGCAATCCTGAGCCAATAACAGTAAGGAACCAGAAGTTAGAACAGACAGACACATTTACTTACCTAGGATGCATAGTAACACCTGACGGCGGAACAAGCAAGGACATTAACAACAGAATGAATAAAGCGAGAACAGCCTTTGCTATTCTCAACAACATTTGGAAGTCTTCCCAGTACAGCACAAACACCAAATTAAGACTGTATGAGAGCTGTGTACTTTCTGTGTTTCTCTATGGTGCGGAATGTTGGAGAGTAACAGAAAAGGAAATGTCGAAACTGTCCTCCTTCCACACAATCTGCCTAAGGAAAATTCTCCGAATCTTTTGGCCAAACACCATCAGCAACCAAGATCTACTTATTCGGAGTAACCAGGAGGACATGCACACCATCATAGCTGGCAGACGCTGGAGTTGGGTTGGCCACGTCCTCAGAAAGGACCCTGATACCATCACAAGACCTGCTATGCTATGGACCCCTGAGGGAAAGTGAAAGAGAGGCTGACCAAAAACAACTTGGCGGAGAACTGTGGAAGCCGAGATGCAAAGAATGAACCAGAGTTGGGGCACTGTGCGAAGGATGGCCGCCGACCGAGCAAAGTGGAATCAATTTGTTGCTGCCCTACAAGACGCCACCAGGTGTGATGGCCGCTGACTGCTTTGGCGGTTGGCGGTTATGGATCAAAGAAGAAGATGACTGCTCCAAAGACATTTTGCTAGATCTTGAGATTAACAGAGGAACAATATTTCTCATAATTAAAAAAAAACAACAAAACAAGATTCTGTTAACTGATATTTTGTATTAGAAATCTATTTGGAAGGCCCAGGGACTGCTATTTTCCTCTGTTGTGTGGCAGTAGCAACACTTATGTTGTGTAGAGGTAATGACATCTCTGCTGTATGGAGATAATGACACTTATGCTGTGTGGAGATAATAGCACCTATGTTGTATTATGGAGGCAAAAGACACCTATGTTATGTGGAAGGACACATATGTTGTGTGGAGGTAATAACACTTATGTTGTATTATGGATGCAAATGACACCTATTTCATGTGCAGGTAATGATACATTTATTGTGTGCAGTCTATGACACATATATTGTGCGGAGCTAATGATTCACATGTGGTGCAAAGCCCATGACACATCTGTTGTGTGGAGCTAATGATACATATGTTGTGTGAAGCCCATGGCAGGTCTGTCATGTGGAGTCATTGATACATATGTTACACGGAGTTATATGGCTCTGACAGGCTGATACACTATGACAAAGCATAAGCAGTGTCAACTCTAACAGAGGACACATATAGTCTAGCACCTAACAACAGCTTCTTAAGAATCCAGTGTAGCCAGACAAAGCAGTGTTTCATTACACAAACAGCATTTGTTTACAAGTTATACATAGCTGTTAATACCTGCTCCAGCAATGTCAACAGAAGATCACAGGTAAGTTACTGATTGTCCTCAATTTTATTTAACACGCACACAAGTGTTGAAAGTAAACAGTGAGTCACAAATATGGAATGTTAATACCTGCAGAGGAACCTTTCTTAAAATCTTTAGCACTGGCAATACTTAGATTTGTCTACTCAAGTTATGACACTGTCAATCACAGCCACATATAAGCCAAGAAACACATTTTTCATATGATGCCTGTGTACAGAGAAAAATAACTTGAAACTGTCACACTTAAAATCAGTAGCCACCATTAAAAAGTGCAAGACCCATGTAATATGATTATTACTGTCATTTCTAGACTTGTCTTTCTTTCTCTGTCTGCACCTACCCATTACAGAAAATCATATTGCATAGGGAAATATTGGAATGGTTTTGTGACAGAAGTAAACAAGAACAAATGTCTCAAACACACATCCAATCCAGGAATATCTGGAACATGATAAAATATGACTCATTATTTGGCCAAATCTTCACTAGTGTAAACCACTTTTTAAAATAACGAAACCACAATTTACCATAAGCAGTATATGTGGAGAAAGAAAAACATCCAAACTTAGAACTGACTGTTAAATAAAATACCTTGTTTAGTATCCAGAGTTTATTAAAAGAATGACTTCCTGATTCCTATCTTCAGAATTTGTTAAAAAATGTCATGATTTTAAAGATAAAAATTACTTAGTGTATACATACATATCTGCAGGAACAACCATGATTAATATAAGCACCACTGGGTAGAAATATATGAACAGACAATTCTCAACATGAAATAATTCATTAATGTCCACAAAGGTTCCACTACAAGTGGGAAATTACAGAACAAAAAAAAAAAACAGTTTAAAAAATAACAAAGTGCAGTGACAGAAACTATAATCTTTAAGTAGACAAGCCTTTCAAAGACAGCAAGCATAAACAGTGCAGCATGTAAACATTTCATAAATACAACACTGTATCACAACAACAGTAAACTAAACAATAATTCAATATACTTACTAAACATATCAAAGATGTCTTTGTACCTGTCAAGGCAGCTTAAAAAACAAAACAAAGACTACATTCAAGTCAGTAATATTAAAATATGAGATAAAGAAAGTCACTCTAAGCTGTCACATTCTTCTGTCTTGGGTGACTCAGATAACATTACTAGCTTTTGATGAATTGTTCATTTTGCTTGAGTTTTTCTTTGGCTTTGGAATCCCCCTGGGTAAAAGAATAAATAAAGAAAAGGCCTAAAATGTGTGGAAAATTGAATTGTAAACAGATTTAAACAGGATAAAGAAGACATTGAAACTGATGGCCAAGGAAGGTCTGGCATGAACTTGTTGAGTAAATTATATGAACTTGTTGAGTAAATTATATGAACTTGTTGAGTAACTATATGAACTTGTTGAGTAACTATATGAACTTGTTGAGTAAACTATATGAACTTGTTGAGTAAACTATATGAACTTGTTGAGTAAACTATATGAACTTGTTGAGTAAACTATATGAACTTGTTGAGTAAACTATATGAACTTGTTGAGTAACTATATGAACTTGTTGAGTAACTATATGAACTTGTTGAGTAAACTATATGAACTTGTTGAGTAACTATATGAACTTGTTGAGTAACTATATGAACTTGTTGAGTAACTATGCACCACAGGAGGTGGAAGGGTAATAATGATACTGATGATCACGTAAACTTTAAGCCCTGGGGGGGGGGTGGGGGGTGGGGGGTGATGTGGGTGGGGAGACCCAGGATGATGATGGTGTAGGTGGGGAGATCAGGGAGGCAGACATTTCATGGGCAGAGCTGAGGGGGGAAGAGTCCAATATGGAAGTCAGTGGTGACAAATACAGTCCTATAATTCTTATGGAACAAAATAAGCTGATGATGATGATAATGATGCTGCGAGAATATGTCAAGCTTGATGCCATCTTGTCATGTTAAGTCACGACATTATAAAATCATCGTGTTCCTAGAGAACATTAAATTTGAAGCCACTCTTTTCAAAGAGGACATGACAGGATGCCAACAATTCTTCTGACAATATGGCCCTTCTGAAGCCATCTTGTCTCATGAAGACATATTCTCATACATTCCTGTGAGTTCACATCATGATGAATTTCATCAGAGTGTTCAGGTGAGCCATGACTGGTGACTTAGAACAACAGTTCCTATGACAATGAAAACATTCAGTCTGAAATCTGAACTGGACAGTCAGTGAATTGACATTTTAAATTTTTAAAAGTGATGTGATACAGCATACAACAGTGTATCTCCCCAACAAAAATACAAATACTTTACACTTTAGTCTCAGCTTTTAACTGAGCAATGGAGATAAAAAAGCTGTATACATAATGAAGCTTGTATGAGATAGAAAAATAAGCAGTACACTTTGTAGCAAATTGTACAAATTAGATTCTCCTTCAAAAGTGTAATATGTGCATATATAAAATTGAAATAAGAAGCACAAATAAACAAAATACATTTTTGCTCAAATTACCTACGGCCAGGAATAAAAACTATTCATTAAAATATAATATGCAAATAATGTTCACAAAAAAACAAACCAAAGGCTCAAATAGTAAAACATACTTGATCATGTGCTAGACCAAATAGTGAATCAAGATTCTACCAAAAGTTAGGCAGTGGCATTTAGACATATGGTGAAAAAACAGATCTGTACATAGCAGAATTCTGAATGTGCTCACTGCATGCTATCATGCCACACACAAACTTCCTGTCCCATAGCTGTGTTAATCTGGGCATTCGTTTACTCCAGCTGAAAGTGTCAATGATGGAAGCATTTAAACATGGTTCATATTTTAACACCTCTATCCTCATAAACACCGAACAGGTTCAAAATGTGTAACTTTTTAGTGACATTGAATTTACATTCTTTCAACCAAAATAATTCAGGAAATAACTAACAACAACAAAAAAAAAACAATAAATTATTCAGCTACATTCAGTATAGGATATCAGATACTTCTTTGGTAACATTTTGCTTGATATTTACAATATACTGTATCATGCATTATAATTTGATATTCATTTGTATACTAAAATAAGACATCTTGTTTATCTAACACTGAGACAGATATAACACACTGTTCATTTGAGACCTATCAATACTTGCATCCTGAGAGCACATATTTCGACACGACCTGCTTTTCTTTCATAGAACAGCATATTCTTTCATTGGTAGTTGCATGCAAGAACCAGCAAAATGCCTGTGTTGTGGCGAGGGACACTTCACTTGCAATGTTTATAAATGCACATGTAATTTATGCTATTTAGACATTATAAAACAAGAAATACTAAAAGAAAGTGCAAATATTCTGTGCAATGAGACAAAAGAGAATCATATTAAATTAAAATAATGTTGGCAAACTGTATGTAAAAACAAGCAACAGGGCTGCTGTACGTATGGCCGGATATCTTGTTGCTGCGAGATTAAAACTGTGCAGGGATGGACATTGGTACTGGGTTGGTCTGGAGAAGGCCATATCGTTGTTTCTGCTTTCTCTGCTCTGTCATCTGATGGGAATAGAATTTAAAATTTGTAATATAATCTTAGAGATTAAATTAAAGGCTCCTCTCACATTCCTATTAATGTGGAATAAAAATAAAGAGAACAATATTTTTAAAATACACAGTTCAAAATAGTTTGCTGGAGCGTTAAAATGATGATCCTATATCTAAAACACACAAGATGATCCTATATCTAAAACACACAAGATGATCCTATATCTAAAACACACAAGATGATCCTATATCTAAAACACACAGATGATCCTATATCTAAAACACACAGATGATCCTATATCTAAAACACACAAGATGATCCTATATCTAAAACACACAAGATGATCCTATATTTAAAATAGAGATGATTCTGCGTCTAGCTGATGCGTTCTTCACCATCTATCTACTACATTATTTTCAACAGCAAAGATTTAACACAGACATATTTTGCTATCTAATGCTCCATTCTCCAGCAGTTTACCTGTTCTTTGAGCTCAGTGAGTTGTCCTGACAGTTTCTGGACAAGCTTGGTGGTCTGATCAAGCTGTTGCTGGAGGCTCCTAATCTCGTTCTGTTCCCCCTCACTATCTTCAGCCGCCAATGACATGGCCCGCATGCGAGGAAACCATTCCAGGTTTCGCTCCTATAAAAACAAACAAGTACTCCATATAACACGTACTCAGCTCACAGATCAAAACTGTACTAACAAATCACAAGTTAACCAGAACCTAAGTGATGCTCATAAAGTGATGCTGTCACTGACAAGCAAGCTCTTTAACAACATCATCATCATCATCTATTCACCTTCTTTAGAGCAAGGATCTACCACTGCAGATATCCCCCTTCAGGAGTCAAATTCTATACTCTTGCATCAGTGGTTCTGTAGCAATTTGTTTGACACGATGAGTTTGCTAGTCCCATGAACAACCTCATTTTAGTTGCTTCTTGTGACAAATAGTAGTCCTATTCTTCCCTTGTCTCCTCAGAGGCCCCCGGGAACTTTATGAGACACTTTAATAAAACTAGGCATAGAAAAATAAAATCTATGACAAGAATTCAACAACACAGACAAGAATACAGGCAGCAGAATGTCTTTTAGTGGAGACTGTGAACAGAACTAGACAAGTAAAATAGGCAATGGATAAGCTGTGTCATACACTGAGGTATGTAATCAAATAATGAAAGCAAGTCAATGATAGGCACTCATTACAAAACAAAGAAATGACGGTAGATGACAGAAAAGTAAGAGAAATAATAGGCAGCCTGGAGAATTGATACAATTTTAGTAATCTCCTTCAGTCATAACTGACTATGGCATTTGATTCAGGTTCATGCAAATGACGCTGTCACCTTACGGCGGAAGTGATCATGTTATGGCAGATGACCAGCCAATCTAAGCACCCCCAATTAGGGAAGAAAAAAAAAAAAAAAACCTAAAACCACATTAACTGCACCAGAACTTGCTTTTATATGGCGATGAAATATGAAAAACTGATAACAAAATTATAAGCACTCTCTGAGGTTTTGAGGGCACAAGCTTAGAGGGCACAAGCTTAAAAGGCACAACATGGGTTATTAGTAAGAATAAGACCAAGATAAGCAACAGACAGAACTGGCACAACAGCAAATAGTACCCCAGGGACATGGAATCTGATATTTTCTATGCAGTTTATTGCTTCATGGGATAGTAAACATGGCTTAGAAATGAAATATGATGAAATGTATTGAATCGTACAGACAGGAACACCCCTTAAAAATACAATTTCAGAACAACTGACAAATGAGATATGAGACTTAAGGTTCTCTTAGTTTATGCAGTCAGTTTTGGTATCTTACAACTATACCTACTTTTATCATGCCATCAACATAGCTTTCAGGTCCGGTAAACTCAGTTGGGTCCTTGACTCTGACTAGAACAATGAAATATAAGTAATGCCACATGTTGTGCTCATGTTTAGTATGGTCCTCAAAGGTAACTGATCGGTTATCAAAAGTGGCTCGGTCCAGTCCTGCAACATAACACAAGACTACAATCAGGAACATTTATTTCTCAGTTTTTCTGACACATTTATGAGACAATATATCATAATCATTCACTAGCTACAAACATCAGATTAATCACAATGATCAGTTATCACAATGATTTCCTACCCACAATAATCCACTTACTAAAAAAAATTAACTTGCCACAAATATTCATTATCAGCAATGATCCACTTACCATCACATAGATTCACTAAAAAAGATCAACTTACCACAAAGATTCACTAACTAAAAAGATCTGTTTACCACAAAGATTGATTTAAAAATAACCAAAACACTTACCATACAGTTTCACTAATTTAAATGATCCACTTACCAGATAGATTCAATAAATACAAAAGACCCATTTTTAAGACAGATTCACTAATTAAAAAGATCCATTTACTACAAAGATTAAATTTTAAAAACAAAATCACCTTACAACACAGATTCAATATTTAAAAAAAAAGTTGTATTTAAAAATCAACTTATCTCACTGATTCACTAATCACAATGATCCACTTACCAGAAAAATTTACGAATTTAAAAAATCCCACTTACCAGAAAGACTCACTAAAGAAAAATATCTTATCACAAAGATTAATTAAACTGAAGCACACCAAAAAAAAAAAAAAAATCGCACAAAGATTTTCTTACCTAGCACATCCATTTACCAGACAAATTCACTAACTAACATGATCCACGTACCACAAAGATTCACTAACCAACAGGATCCACTTACCACAAAGATTCACTAACCAACAGGGTCCACTTACCACAAAGATTCACTAACCAACAGGGTCCACTTACAACAAAGATTCACTAACTAACATGATCCACTTACCCCAAAGATTCACTAACTAACATGATTCACTTACCATAAAGATTCACTAACTAACATGATCCACTTACCACAAAGATTCACTAACTAACATGATTCACTTACCATAAAGATTCACTAACCAACAGGATCTAGTGACAACAAAGATTCACTAACCAACAGGCTCTAGTGACAACAAAAATTCACTAACAACAAATTATCAACTTACCATGCAGATTTAATAACCCTAATACTATAACAATATGAAGTGGGTTTTATCGTACATAAAGATAGATTGAACTCTGTCATCAGCTGCACCCCAATAAATAGCAGGCTTATCACCATTCGTATTGCAGCACATCCAAAGAACATCTCCATCATACAGGTATATGCCCCCACTACTGACTATGAGGATGAGGCAATTGATACATTTTATGACAATCTGGATGAAGCAATTAAGAAAATTCCAAAGAAAGATCTTCTCATCGTGTTAGGTGATTGGAATGCTAAAATAGGGCCAGATGCATACGGTCACTGGGCTGGTACAGTGGGGAAATTTGGGACAGGAGAAACCAACGATCGAGGACTAAGGCTACTAGAATTTGCCAGCAACTATAAACTAACCCTTGCAAATACACTATTTCCTCATAAGTTATCAAGAAGAACAACGTGGCATGCCCCAAAAACTGAGATACATGGCCAAATTGATTTTATTCTTGTATCCAAAAGATTCAAGTCCAGTATTAATAAAGCCAAGACTAGGACTTTTCCTGGCGCCGACATTGGTAGTGATCACGACATGGTATTGATGACGCTCAAGCTTAAACTTAAAAAGAACTATAATCAAAACAGATGTTCTCAGTTAAGATTCAATTTAGACAAACTGAAAGATCCAGAAATCGCGGGAATCTTTGAGGCAACTGTTGGAGGAAAATTCGCAGCTCTCAACTTTTTGGAGGATGATATCAACTCAATCACAGAGAACATGAAAGACGTGCTCATTGAATCAGCAACAGAAATACTTGGTAAAAGAAAGAAAATAAACAAACCATGAGTTACAGATGACATTCTAAAGTTATGTGATACACGGCGGGAAATGAAAAAGGTTAAGAAAGAGGTTCCTGAAGCAGCATGGCAATACAGTATGGTGAACAAAAATATTAGGAAGAAAATGAAACAGGCCAAAGAAAAATGGGTAGCTGATCAATGTGAGTCCATTAATACGGGGCTAATAAAAGGTAACAGCAAGGCAGCTTTTGACACATTAAGAAAACTATCAAAACCTCAACAGCCCAGGGTAACTGTCATAGAAGATAGCAATGGGGCTCTGCTCAATGAAAAAACAGCTGTAACGAGAAGGTGGACAGAATATTGTAAAGAATTATATAACTGTAAACTTGACACTGACTTAGGCATATTAAACAACATTAAGTGCGAAAACAGGGAACTCGGAAATGCAGCAATATTACGGGAAGAAGTGGAAGAGGCTATATGTTCGATGAAAGGAGGGAAGTCACCGGGTGTGGATAATATCCCAGCAGAGCTCTTGAAATATGGAGGACCAGATATAGTAAAAATCATGACAACAATTTGCCAGAAGATATGGAGTACAAAAAAAATGGCCAAAAGAATGGACGCAGTCATTAGTAATACCGCTTCCAAAGAAAGGAAATCTAAAAATGTGCAAGAACTACAGAACCATTAGCCTTATTAGTCATCCAAGTAAGGTAATGTTAAGGATACTTTTGAACAGAATAAAACAGAAATCAGAAGAAATCTTGTCAGAGGAACAGGCTGGCTTTAGACCAAAAAGAAGTACCTCAGAACAAATCTTCAATATTAGATTACTTATCGAAAAACATCTCCAACATCAACACGATTTATACCATAACTTCATCGATTTCACAAAAGCCTTTGATCGAGTCTGGCATGAAGGCTTATGGCAAGTAATGAGAAAATTCAATTTTGATACCAACATCATAGATATCATTGAAGCACTATACAAGGACGCAAGCAGTGCTGTTTTTGTAAGCAACGACATTGGAGAATTTTTCAAAACAACTGTAGGAGTTCGCCAAGGATGTATCCTGTCACCAGTGCTCTTTAATATATATCTAGAACATATTATGCAGGAGGCTCTCTACGATTATAAATCAACCATATCGATTGGAGGCCGACCTCTGTGCAACCTACGTTTTGCTGATGATATTGATCTGATAGCTGGATCAGAATCAGAACTTCAAGACCTTACCTCTAGACTGGAGAAAGTAACAAGAACGTATGGGATGGAAATTAATATAGAAAAAAGCAAGATATTGGTGAATAGCCATAAGAAACATGTTCCGACCAACATTACGTTAAATGGGCAAGCGTTAGAAGAAGTTAACACCTTTAAATATCTCGGGTCCACTATATGTAGTGATGGAAGATCAATTAAAGAAATCAAGACAAGACTTGAGATGGCCTCAGCTGCCATGACAAGGTTGAATGTGATATGGAAAAGTAACATCAGTTTTCCTGTGAAGATCAAATTATACAAATCGCTTGTATTATCTATTCTCTTGTATGGGTGTGAGGGCTGGACACTCACTGCAGATACGGAGCGAAGGATTCAGGCTTTCGAGCATAAATGTTATAGAAGAATTTTGCGCATTTGCTATAAAGAGCACAAAACAAATGTCTATGTTAGAGAGAGAAGATAAACACCTATGCAGGCCACCAAGAACCACTTTTGTCAATAGTGAAACGTCGAAAGCTTGCCTGGTTTGGGCATGTAACTCGTCATGACTCCCTTTCGAAAACGATCCTTCAGGGAACAGTCGAAGGTAAACGGAGAAGAGGAAGGCAGAGAAAATCCTGGGCTGATAACATCAAAGAATGGGCAGGACACGGTTTTTCCACACTTGTACGCATTGCTGAGGATAGAGAGCAGTGGAGGACCCTGTCTGCTGATGCTTCCACCATGGCACCCCTATGACCCATGACGGGTTACAAGCTGAGATGATGATGATGATGAATACTATAATTACCATAAAAGTTTAACTAACTTAAAAAAAAAACTCACTTACTACAAAGATTTAATAAAGGAAAAGACCTACTTGCCATAAAGATTCCCTAAATCAGAGACCCACTTACCAGACAGATTTACTAACCAAAAAGATCCATTTACCAGACAGATTAACTAATTCTTCAAGATCCAATTACCACAAAGATTCAATGTCCAATAAGATCCACTTACCACAAAAATTGAATTACCAGAAAATTATCAACTTAAAATAAAAATGCAATAACCATAACACTACATTAACATAAACATTTAATTAAAAAATCCACATACTGCAAAGATTACTAAAGAAAAAAATATCTACATACCACAAAGATTCACTAACCAAGCTTATCACTTACCACAAAGATTCACTAACCAAAAATTATCAACTTACCACAAAGATTCACTAACCAAAGCTTATCACTTACCACAAAGATTCACTAACCAAAAATTATCAACTTACCACAAAGATTCACTAACCAAAGCTTATCACTTACCACAAAGATTCAATAACCAAAAATGATCAACTTACCACAAAGATTCACTAAACAAAAATGATCAACTTACCACAAAGATTCACTAACCAAACATGATCAACTTACCACAAAGATTCACTAATCAAAAATGATCAACTTACCACAAAAATGATCAACTTACCACAAATAAAACAAGTATTTCTCAGAATCTCATCTTTGGTCTGCTTCTCACTCCTGAGGTCAGCAAAAGTATCGATGATGACACCAAAGATAAGGTTGAGGACAATAATGATGACAATGAAGAAGAAGAGGAGATCATAGACCACCCGAGCCAAAAATAAGGGTTCCTGAGGAAGATTTTTATACAAATTACAGATTAATAAGATTGAGTCTTCTTTGACATGAAACAAGTGACAAATATAAAACGCATCTGTTAGTTGTTCAGTTCATTTAAGCTAAATAAAAGTGACTGTAAATGTTTTATTTCATTATTTATTCTTCTTTCTTCCCAGCCTGTCAGTTCTTTCACTGTTGTGTACACCTGCATGTCAAACCACTATGTCTTGTGCCATTCATTAAGCTTTTCCCTATGTCTTTTATTCTTCTATGCCCATCTCGGATCTTAAGTTTGATGTGTACCTCAATATGGTTATTATGACAGCTGAAGCAATTCTTCTTCCTCAACACCCTTTAGCTCAGTGTGGAGCACAGGCCTCCTATAAGTACATGCAGAACCTTCCTGTCCTGCACTAATTGCTCAAGGTATGTTCATATTTTCTGTCCACTTCTTATATCAGCTTCCAGGCCTCTCAAGGTAGCTATTGAGTTTCCTCCATGTTTCTTTTACTTCAGGAATTCAAGAACAAGAGATATCTGGTGATGATATTAGCTGGTGCTCAGCTGCAACTGCAGCTCTAGAAAATCTTATGAAATCTCATTCTATTTTAATACTGTTTCCGTGATTGAGACCAGACACACAACACACCCACACCCACCCACCCACCCACTTCTTGTCACTCTTGTTCTACTGGCACATGTCTAGTTTTTGTCACCAGTTCCACATTGGTGATCTTGTTACCAGTTCCACATTAGTGATCTTGTCACCAGTTCTACATTGGTGATCTTGTCAACAGTTCCACACTGGTGATCTTGTCAACAGTTCCACACTGGTGATCTTGTCACCAGTTCCACAATGGTGATGTTGTCACAAGTTCCACACTGGTCATCTTGTCACCAGTTCCACACTGGTCATCTTGTCACCAGTTCCACACTGGTCATCTTGTCACCAGTTCCACACTGGTGATCTTGACATACCATTTCACTACTGCTATTCTACGCAAGCAACTATTTATTAAAGTCTTTTATTTCTTAAAAATCAAGAGAGCAGAAAAGGCCTTTATATATCGCCTTTATAGACCTCACAAAAGCATTTGACCTGGTTAGTAGGGATGGACTCTTCAAAATCCTCCTGAAAATAGACTGTCCTTCTAAATGCTGGAAATGATAAAGTCATTCCATGACGACATGAAGGGAACAGTCCAATATGCTGGAAGCACATCACAGCCCTTTGACATACGAAGTGGCGTTAAACAAGGCTGTGTTCTGGCTCCGACCTTCTTTGGGATCTTCTTTGCCTTACTCTTGAAACATGCATTCAGAGATGCAACTGAAGGAATATGCCTTCACACTAGGTCAGAAGGCTGTCTGTTTAATCTTTCAAGGCTGAAGGCAAAAACAAAATTCAGAAGGGTCACTATAAGAGACGACTTGTTCGTTGATGATGCTGCAGTTGTCACTCAAAGCCAACACGAGCTTCAGAGCTTGATGAACCGCTTCACCCAAGCATGCAAGGACTTTGGCCTCACAATAAGTCTAAAGAAAACGAATGTGCTGAGTCAGGATGTGGGTGCTGCACCAGTTATCACTATCAATAACTATGAACTGGCAGTGGTGCACCACTTCACATACCTGGGGTCTACCATCAATGACAAACTCTCACTCGACACAGAAATTGACAGCCGCATTGGCAAAGCTGCAGCTACCTTTGCCTACCTCACATCGCGTGTTTGAGGAAACTCCAAACTCACAACGAAGAACAAAGCTGCGGTATATAACGCCTGTGTCACCAGCACACTCCTATATGGCAGTGAGACATGGACAACCTATGCTAAGCAAGAAAGAAGGCTCAATACCTTCCATTTACGGTGTCTATGTCACTTCCTCGGCATCTCGTGGAAAGATTAAGTGACAAATGTCGAGGTGTTGTCACGTGCTGGTCTTCAAAGCCTGTATACACTGCTTAGACAGCGCAGACTACGCTGGCTTGGCCATGTCCGCCACATGGAAGATGGTCGCATCCCGAAAGATATCTTCTACAGACAACTGGCAAAAGAACAGTTGGGCGACTGCAGCTGAGGTTCAAAGATGTGTGCAAGAGAGATATGAGGGCACTGGACATAAATCCAGTAACATGGGAGGATGAAGCTGCCGATCGCACAAAGTGGCGACACTATTTATGGCGCCACCTCAGATTGGGAGAAAAGAAGTTCACACAACAAGCAGAAGAGAGGAGAAAACGTCAATAGGAGCACCAGGAAAAAAAACAGCTGAGGGCTGCCACCTCAGGTGAGCACTCCCATAGTCAGTTATGACTGAAGGTGATATTATTATTATTTCCATGTTGTTGTTTGTGCTCTTATAAACTGACATTTAAGTAGTGTAAGTATATAGTACTTTGTTTGTGCCTTTGTACAGATCATGTGAACAAACAAATGAAAACAATCTATATTTTATCAGGATAAAGAAACAGGCATTGTTACATTACAATAATTCAATTCAGTAAATTAAAAATACTGCTTGAAAAAAAATTAAAAAATGTAATAAATAATAAAAAAAAAATATTTTAAACACAGGCTTTTAATGCACTAAAAAGCCACAAATAATTTTTCAAGGAGTTTATAGCTTGCAGTAAAAAAATGTAATATCAAATTGACAAAAAGCCTGGGGCGCTGATTCTACACGAAATTAACTTCTGCTTTATACTTCATTACACACTTATGGATAAAATATATGATAAGCAGCCCAGGCTTTTTGTCAATTTGATGTTAAATTTTTTGACTGCAAGCTATAAACTCCTTGAAAAATTATTTGTGGTTTTTTAGTGCATTAAAAGCCTGTGTTTAAAATATTTTTTATTTTCTTCTTTTTAGTGTTATTTTGTGTTGTTTTTAAATTTAAGTCAAATGTAATCGACCCGCTAATGACATTATCAGTTTGCGATAAACAAGTCCAGAGCACAGGAGTCGGATTTCATTATTCAGTATATTACGCGGAAAGTTAATAAATGTTTTATTTTTTTAAATGTAGTTGTCAGTTGTGTGTATGTCTGTGCACGCGCATGCGATAGTGTGTGTGTGTGTGTGTGGGGGGGGGGTTCAATATTTCTCTCAAGAGAGACAATCTTGTTGGAAAGAATACACCTAGATTATTTGCAGTTATCGCCCATTTCACTGATGATACAATACAAAACAAACAAAATTAATATTAATTTTATTCATTTTACGACTGATTATTGTATTGTCATGGGGAATACACAACTATGCCAAGTTTCAGAACTATTGCTCATCTGGAAGTGATTGAAAAATCGATTGCCAAATTTGAAGGTGACAAGAGAGGGACAAGAGAGTGACATACATTGCAAGCTAAAGAAAAGTCTGTAAAAAGTAGCAGATTCACTTGCCAAAAAAAAAAAGAAAATTAATTTCTTGATTACAAAGAAAGAAAGATTAAAATAAAAATTGTAAAGAAATAATATGAGCTCTCATCATCATCACCCTTTAGCTCACCATGGAGCATAGGCCTTCAACAAACTTATACCAAGTCTTATTGTCCTGTGCCATCAGTTCAAGGTCTGTCCACGTATTCTTCATCCCCTTCATGTCTGTCTCCACCTCTCTTGTTCATGAGTTCTATGATCTACCTCTCCTATCCTTGGGATTCCAGAACAAGGACTGCCTTGTAATGCTATCAACAGGTTTCCTCAATGTGTGTCCTATCCAGCCAGAACCTTCTTCTCAACTCTTGTTCCACTGGCACTTGTCTGGTGATTGTCATCAGTTCCACAATAGTGATCTTAATATAATCACTGCAAACATTAAAGTAGAGCTCAGTCAGTAAGAAATGGGGGGGGGGGGGGGTTTCTGCAGTAAGACGATGATAAACAGGGTGGGGTCGGAGTGGCTAAGAGGTATGGTGTCCATCTCAAATTCTAAAGGTACTGGGTTAAATTCCCAGAATATAATTTATGAATAATTTTTTTTTCAGAACCAGTGGTTCTAATGATGTCATATTCCTCCCCTGATCTCTTCGGTAGTAAGATCGGATGCCTAGCCCTTCTTGGATAAGGGCCAAAAAATAGAAAGTCCGTGTGCAAGTTGCACACGTTAAAAATCCCACAGTAGTTGAAAATTGTAAAGAGTAGGCCATAAGGCCGCTGCCCTGACAAAATAAAAAAATTAGAAACTTACCCACCACAAAAATATTTACAGAATGTGTGATTCCTATATACACACATTGGGATTCTCAACAGTGCTATTGAGTTCGTGCACTCTGCCGAGATCCTGTGTGAAAAGGGAGGAGATCGGAGCACTGATGGAGTGTGCAATGAAGATAGTCCTTAAAACTAAAGCCAAACCAAAGGGGGGGGGGGGGGGGGGGGGGGTAAACAAAGATAGGTCATGTGTCTGACTATGATAAAAGACAAAGATAGGTCATGTGTGACTATGATAGAAGACAAAGATAGGTCATGTGTCTGACTATGATAAAAGACAAAGATAGGTCATGTGTCTGACTATGATAAAAGACAAAGATAGGTCATGTGTCTGACTATGATAGAAGACAAAGATAGGTCATGTGTCTGACTATGATAAAAGACAAAGATAGGTCATGTGTCTGACTATGATAAAAGACAAGATAGGTCATGTGTCTGACTATGATAGAAGACAAAGATAGGTCATGTGTCTGACTATGATAAAAGACAAAGATAGGTCATGTGTCTGACTATGATAAAAGACAAAGATAGGTCATGTGTCTGACTATGATAAAAGACAAAGATAGGTCATGTGTCTGACTATGATAAAAGACAAAGATAGGTCATGTGTCTGACTATGATAAAAGACAAAGATAGGTCATGTGTCTGACTATGATAAAAGACAAAGATAGGTCATGTGTCTGACTATGATAAAAGACAAAGATAGGTCATGTGTCTGACTATGATAAAAGACAAAGCAAACTGCCAACATTATAGCTAAGCTCAGTCAGTAGAAATCTATCAGCAAATGTTCAATAAAGCTCAGTCAGTAGAAATCTATCAGCAAATGCTCAATCTACAATCATTATAATAACTGATAAACAAAGCTAATAAAACAGTCATGCACATCTCAAAGACACATACAGTTTTACTTGGCTTGCGAAGAACATCACCGATCCCACCCCCATTTCTCAGGCCCTGATTGATACTGGTGATAATGCACATAATGAGGGAGTCACAAGCCCGCATCTTCTCTCCCTCTTCCGGCACTTCTGAGTAACTCCCTGATCAGACAAACACAACGAAAGATTATGTTCTTTCTCAGTAGTGCTGTTTGCATGTCTTTTATATTTGTTATTTTTGGTGACAGAATGCATTAGTATGGAATACTGACACCTCTGACATGTCAAAAAACTAGATTTCCATACTTAAAAACTTTTAATTTATTTGCTCTTGAATTTATGATTTGACTTGTAAAACAAAATGTGTAATAAAGCTGAAGTGCTTAAACATGAGCCAAAATCTGGCCTCATGTGTGTAAGAAAGCATGCAGCTTATTTCTGATGTGATGTCAAGGTTTAAGGTTATTATTTTCTTTCCCTGCAATTTGTTTAATGTCTGCCATTTGGATGGTCTTGGGTTTAAGTCCCCAATAAGCCTACCACTTCTGTGGTTTTTCTGTTGTCTAGTCTTCTACTTCTTTATTTGTTATAAGTGCATGCAACATAACTATTTTTGTGTATTATTCCTTTAATGTTGACGGGCCTGGGGTTTCTCTCTCTTTATTTATTTACCAATATGAACTGTCATAACTGTTATTGAAAGCTACAACAAGACTGAACAGTCTTGTATATAGCATAACATAATGTCATATTGTCACATAATTTCCTTTTGTCACTTAAGCTGATATATTAATACATAGCACATGTAAATAGACAGTAAGTCAGGTCACATATCATGTCATTATGTTATGGAGTCAATGTTAATCAAGCCTGTGTAATACAGACCATTATGTTATTCAGGCACTGTCAATCAAGTCAAGATAACAATGTCAACAGGTTAACAAATAAGTGTGAAATATCATTATGTCATTCATCATCATCATTCTCTTTTTGCTCCTTTTGGAATGTGAAGCTACATCTACAGCTGCTCGTCTTACATGAAGCCTAAAACAACGTATTCATGTGTAACTTGTAGCAGTGGTTTCTGTAGCAACTTATCTTACATGATGAGGCTGCCAGCCCTCATGCACAACCTTATATTTTTCACAGGAGAAACAGTACTCCAGTTCTTTCATTGTCTCCTCCTCAGAGACCCTGTGGTTTGTGTTACTATAAATAAAATCTCTGCGACAATGATTTATGTTACCAAGGGCATAAATTCCACACGCTATGGTTTACCGATAATCTGTACAAGGTGTTTGCATTTTCAGATGTGTACGCCACGTACATAATTTCTGTACAGGTTTCTTTGCCTAACTATTAACTATATATAAATTGATCGTCTTGCTCTACACCATAGCCGATATTTGCGTCGTGAGATTTGGTGACATGTTAGGCTAAGTGAATAAAAAATCAACCATTAAAATCAAGCTATTTTTCAATTGATGCAGGATTTGTCGTTCATTCATCACTTTTCGCTAATGCTGACGGCAGCCAGCACATTACTGATTATTTTAACGCTTATATCGCATTGAGCATAACTTATTATTTACAGCTGCCTATAAGCAACAACTTAAAACTTAAAGACCCCCTCACCAGAAAAGCGTTTGTGGTCGACGTAAAGAGACGATATCTGATTACCAAAAGCCAGGAAAGAACAGAGACCGACGATGTGGACCAGAAATTCAACACCATCTCAACAATATATAAAGAAAGCAGGAAGTCATGCTTGGGATTCCAGGAAAGAAAGAGCCAAGACTGGATAACACCAGAAACGCTAAACACCATAGCGAAGAGAAAGGAAATGAAAAGGAAGAAAACAGAAGCTAAGTCTCCCAGGTTAAAGGCAATATATATAGTGAACAGTACAGTCAGCTGGACAAGGAAGTAAAACGTCAAACCCGTGCTAACAAAAGGACATTTCTGGATGACCTTGCAAGACAGGCAGAAGAGGCAGCACTGAGAAATGAACAAAGCACAGTTTATAAAATAACTAAAGCTATCAGTGGAAAACGGGGTGCAAACAACATAACGTTAGTAAGAGACAAGCAAGGAAATCTCATCACCACAGCACAGGGGCAGGAAACAAGGTGGGCAGAGCACTTCAGAGAAACACTGAATAAGGAACCACCAGAGACTCAGCTGAATGTTCCTGAGGCTGAAAGTGACTTAGACGTAAATACAGACATTCCACGAAAAGAAGAAATTATCACAGCTATCAAAGGGCTAAAAAAATGGAAAAGCGCCTGGTCACGACAATCTGAATGCTGAGCTATTCAAGACAGACCCTGAACTAGCAGCAGAACTATTAGAACCACTATTTGCACAAGTCTGGGAAACTGAGACAACACCAACAGAGTGGAGTAAAGGAACAATTGTCAAATTGCCCAAGAAGGGCGACCTTGCAGACTGCAACAACTGGAGAGGAATTACCCTCCTCTCAGTTCCCAGCAAAATACTAGGCAGGATAATCATCCAGAGAATTTCAAAAGCAGTTGACTATAAACTGAGGAAAGAACAAGCGGGCTTCAGAAAGAACAGAAGATGTGCAGATCATATATTTGCCCTCAGGAACATTATAGAGCAGTGCTCAGAATGGCAGAGACAGCTGTACATTAACTTTGTTGATTTTGAAAAGGCTTTCGACAGCATACACAGGGACAGCCTATGGAAAATTCTGAGGGCTTATGGAATTCCCAGCCGCATTGTTTCCATTATAAAAAGCCTCTATTCTAACTTTACGTGCAGTGTTGGATCGAGTAATGTAACTTTCGAAGTGAAAACAGGAGTACGACAGGGATGCCCCTTATCAACAACATTATTTTTGACAGTCATAGATTGGGTGATGCGCCAGACAACAGAGGGCAGTCCAAGGGGAATTAGACGGACAACGTTTTCTACACTGGAAGATTTGGAATATGCAGATGACATTGCACTGCTCGTGCATTCACACCAACACATTCAAGACAAAACTGATAGACTGAATAAGTATGGCCAGCAGGTTGGCCTGAACATCAATCTGAAGAAGACAGAGGTCATGACACTAAATGTGGGCAATCCTGAGCCAATAACAGTAAGGAACCAGAAGTTAGAACAGACAGACACATTTACTTACCTAGGAAGCATAGTAACACCTGACGGCGGAACAAGCAAGGACATTAACAACAGAATGAATAAAGCGAGAACAGCCTTTGCTATTCTCAACAACATTTGGAAGTCTTCCCAGTACAGCACAAACACCAAATTAAGACTGTATGAGAGCTGCGTACTTTCTGTGCTTCTCTATGGTGCGGAATGTTGGAGAGTAACAGAGAAGGAAATGTCGAAACTGTCCTCCTTCCACACAATCTGCCTAAGGAAAATTCTCCGAATCTTTTGGCCAAACACCATCAGCAACCAAGAACTACTTATTCGGAGTAACCAGGAGGACATGCACACCATCATAGCTGGCAGACGCTGGAGTTGGGTTGGCCATGTCCTCAGAAGGGACCCTGATACCATCGCAAGAACAGCTATGCTATGGACCCCCGAGGGAAAGCGAAAGAGAGGCCGACCAAAAACAACTTGGCGGAGAACTGTGGAAGCTGAGATGCAAAGAATGAACCACAGTTGGGGCACTGTACGAAGGATGGCCGCCGACCGAGCAAAGTGGAATCAATTTGTTGCTGCCCTACAAGACGCCACCAGGCATGATGGCCGCTGACTGCTTTGACGGTTGGCGGTTATGGATCAAAGAAAGAAGAATAAGCAACAAGAACAACAAAAAAAAACCGATAACACTACATTTTACTTGATTTCACTAAAACTTGTAGAATCTGCGTAAGAAATGTACATTTTAATAATAATATAAAAAGAAATATGAAACTGGGAACAAAATCACGAAAGCAAGGCAAATTTGTGTCTTAACCCGATAAGAGCCCCTGGACAGGTTTTTTTGGAGTTACTTCTCTTCGTTTTAATTTCCTTTCTTTAAAAGCATTCCGATTTTTCTTTGGTGGATATATCATTATTACGATCATCCAGTGAGTTATTTTATTAAATAATTAATTACTATCAATGGTTGTTGTATTGATAGTTGAAACTAGTCATATGGGTATTTTAAACTGCCAAAACACCAGTTTATATTTTCGAAGCAAATTATGTGCTTTTTATTTTTTTAAATTTATATGATAATGTGATTTTATTATTTTTAAAATTACACAAAATATTTATTGAACTAATTCTAAACCGCCCTAGAAACCTCCCCATTCCATTTCATATAACTGGATAATATAGTTTAGTTCAATTTTTCTCTTTGCAATAATAATAACGAAGTAGTAGAATTAGTTGTGAGAACAGTGGAACATCTTCTTCGACGATGTCATCCTTGAACGTGGTTAAGATTAAGGTTTGGGTTTAGGATTTCTAACCCATAACCCTAATTACTGTGTCTCAGAATTCTTTTATAAGGTCCTATCAAACACAGGATTTCCTGGTCTGTTAGTGATAATTAAGCGCAGAAATAGACTAAATGATGAAACGATCACATCATTTTTACAGTGTAAAAAATACTCAGACAAATATTGTTTGAGTTTTAAAATAAGTGAAGACTTGCTTTAAAAGGCAAAGTCCCCATGCCTCAATTATAATGCAGCTGTAATTGAAAAATTTTTTGCACGAATTAACTCTTTTGATACGTTTTTCAGTCTTTTTTGTTTACAGGTTTTGTGGGTCTTTGTACAGGGTTTTTGAATTTTTTGTACAGGTTTTTCATCTCCGAGGTGTGGCATGTGTGCAA
This sequence comes from Oreohelix idahoensis, assembly GCA_024509875.1. Classification (NCBI taxonomy): domain Eukaryota; kingdom Metazoa; phylum Mollusca; class Gastropoda; order Stylommatophora; family Oreohelicidae; genus Oreohelix; species Oreohelix idahoensis. The sequence goes on from JAMPIV010009247.1 coordinate 220,581, forward strand.
GTGAACGTGGCAGTGCCATTACATTATCAAATGAGTCTTATAAAGTTATGATCATAATAAAATCATAAATGCTACCATCTGTATTGCCTTACATTCAGCAGTTTGCAGTATCTGTGAAATGTATGACTCCTCAGCCTCTGTACAGTTGGTGCCATCAGCAGCACACGTGGTGGTATTACCTGCAGAGGCAGCAAGACAAAAACTAGGGTCATGGTGCAAGAAACTTCAGATTTACAGCAAGAAAAAAACATCAAGTTACTGTGTAATGGTGACAAATCAGATTTACATCAAGGTAAACATCAAATTACTGTGTAATAGTGATATATCAGATTTAAACTAAAGCAAACATCAAGTTACTATATGTGATAATTCAAATTTACACTAAAGCAAATGTCAAGTTACATTTTAACAGTAAATCAGATTTACACCAAGGCGAAGATAAAGTTACAATGTAACAGTGACAAATTAGATTTACACCAAAGCAATCACGAAGTTGGAAAGTAACGTTGACAAATCAGTTTTCCACATGAACTTGGGAAGTTATCACATGAAATTTACAATTAAAAACATGCCTATTTTGTGTCAGTATCTGAAACTCATGTCAAGTTCCTTCCTGTCCACCTCTAAACATGTCTGCCCAGCGTGATTTAGGCTTGCTTCTTTCTTTCTTGTTCCAGACACTGTTCTTTGAAGGCAAGTTTGGCATAATCTATGTGTTCTTAGGACGTGTAGCTATACCAGTTAAGTTTATGTGTTTTTAATGTTTGTTAGCAGATCTTTATATGGCCCCAAAAACTATTTTATGAAGTTGCACTTACTTCTTTTGTGATGCGATCCTTGTATGACATACTGAGGATTTTTCTGATGCACTTTTCTCCAGTGTCTGGATTATTTCATTTTAGTTTGTTATTTCAAGTCTAAGTTTCATATGTATTTTCAAAAACTCACAGAAGGCCACTGCCTACATTAATTTTGCTTCTGCTTTAAAAAAGGGAAGAACGCTGGGTATTTTAGGTCAACATTATTTTTAAAAAAAAACAACCTAAGTTGGAATTAGTCTTTATCTAATAATTTGGGGTCCCTCAAATTTAAATATATCAAAACCAATTTTCATAACATACTCTCAAGAGGTGTATTTTAACATAGGAAATTCTATTTGTTTTTTTAAACGTATCACATTTTAAAAAAAAAAAAATGATAAAAACATTAATGTCTCAGAACCTTCTTTTGTGCTACAAATTTTTAATAAATTGCTTATTTATTCATCAATCAACCTATTTGGCATGCATACTGTCCATGATAACTTCTGCTAGAACAGATTTCAGATATCAAAATTTGGATTTACTGAAAATAATGTTAAATGTGGCAAAATGTGTTCCTATTTTTTAGACACCACATTCAGAGCAACAACAGCTCATGATCTACTAAAGTTATACAAAATCTGGACTCAGAACATTTTTAATATACTATGTTGAGCGTCCTATTCAAATCTGGTGTTTATAAGACAATAAATTAAAAATAAAAACTTAAAAGAGATGAATTTATCATGGGAATCCAATATGACCACTGTTTCCTTGAAAACCAATAGCACAATACTGTCAAACTCTTTGTTACACCTAATTAATACAAATATGGCTGTTGATTAAACCTTTGTAATTGTTTATAAAAACATCATTTTACTGTAGCTCCTTCCTCCCCCTTAAGAGTTAAATGTCTATCTCCTCAAACTGACTTCATCTGGCAAGAACTGCAGCTGTGTACACTCTACTTGATCTTTGCTCCTTTGATGTTCTTTCATTAAATATAGCTCCCAATACTTTCAACTTGGTCGCTGTCTCTAGGTTTTGTTGACTCACTTTCACAGCTCTTGTGGTTCCTTCTTTAACGTCTGTCATTAGCTTGGCTTTGACTGTGTTGATTTCCATATCATATTTTGTGGAGATGATATCAAGCTTGAATACTAACTCCATCACGATCGTCTTTAAACTGCGGTGCTACAAACTCACTGTAAGGTGCAATGTTGTGAAACTAACCTAACCAAACTCATCTCTCAAATTTAGTGTTACTAACTCACCTTTATGTTTAGTGTTGTGGTACCAACATGGTGATATGAACTGCAGTGTTGCAAACTCATCTTTATGTGTTGGGTTGTGGCACCAACACGGCCATACTCACATCTCAACTGTGGTGTTACAAACTCACCTTTGTGTGTTGTGTTGTGATCACCAGCATTTATCTGTGGCACAATCTGTGGTTCTACCTCCATCAAAAAATCATCTTGGAAAGAGATGAAGCCGATGATAGAGAACAGATAGATGAGGATGACGGCCAGGACTGTGGTCAGCAAAATAGAGCGGCCATTCCTGGTCACAGATTTGATCACGTTAAGAAGGGTCTCCTCTCTGTACACTACATCTAAGAGCTAGTAGATGAAAGGATTAATGACATCACTTCTATAATTAGAATCATTTTATAAGAAACCATTCTGGCAATGTAACATTATCACACATTCAGCATTCTCATATAAAGTTAAATTATCCAACAGTACATTTAACTGCTAAACATAAGGTCAAATTATTCAACTATCTGTTAAACATTTTAAGACAGGGTTATGCTTATGCTATCTAACAATATATTTAACATTTTAATATAAGATTAAATGATCTCACATTGCATTAAAAAAAAGATTTTCAATTTTGCATACAATAAATTAAGCATTTTAACTTACTTACTTAGTCATTCCCCTTTTACCGTGAGGTGTAGAGGTTTGGGAGAGAGAGTGCCAGACTATCCTATCGGCTGTCTTCCTCCTGGCCTGGTTCCATTCTAGTCCTCCGTCCTTCAAAGATTGTCTAATGTTGTCCTCCCAGCGGACTCTGGGTCATCCTGGGGGTTTGGATCCCTGGCTCTTTGTTTCCCATGCTTGTCGTGGTAGCCGATCTTCTCCCATTCTGCAGACATGGCCAAACCATCTTAGTTGGGACTGTTTTACTTGGGTCTGCAGGGGGTGGGATTTTAGGCCTTGACGCATCGTCTGGTTGCAGACCATGTCTCTTCTTGTTACTTCAACCACCTTCCTCAGATACCTCATTTCTGAGGTTTGGATCTGGCTTTTGTGGGTTGTAGTCATTGCCCATGACTCGCATCCATATGTCAAGACTGGGACATAGGCGGAGCAGTATACAGCCATCTTCGTTTTCTTACCAACCTCTCTCTTGCTGAGGAATCCTTGATTTATGGCCTGAAAAAGTCTCCTAGCTGCTGCTTTTCGAGTGGCCAACTCTTCTTTGATGCCCCCCTTTCGGTCTATAATAGCTCCGAGGTGTTTAAAGTGGTCGACTTGCTCCAGGACCTGTTCTCCCAGCTTAATCTGATGTCTTCTTTCTTCTCGTGATATCACCATGGATTTTGTTTTAGAGCTGCTTATGACCGTCCCTCTCTTCTCCAGCTCTTCCTTCCAGACTTGCAGGTTGGATTGGAGATGTGCCTCTGATTTAGCAATCAGGGCAACATCATCAGCAAATGCCAGCTCTGAAATACAGACCTGTCTCATCTTCCAGTACCCTACTGAATACTTTCTTGTTCTCTCCTTACATGCCTTAATGACATCGTCCATCAGGAGTATGAAAAGATAAGGTGACAGGATATCACCTTGTCTTACACCAGTGGTGGTCCTGAACTCTTCTGACTTATGGTTTGCTGTTCTCACATAATTTCTGCAAGACTTGTAGAAGTTCTGTATAGCATGAATCAGAGGTGCTAGAATGTTCTTCCTTGCCAAACAGTCCCAAAGTTTGCTCCAGGGGACCCTGTCAAATGCCTTTTCCAGATCTATGAAACAAAGATGGATCTCACTCTTATACTCAAGGGCCTTTTCACTCAGCTGTCTGAGTGTGAAGATTAGGTCTTGAGTATTTCGGTTTGCTCGGAATCCGCACTGGACCTCATCCAATTGTGGCTCAGCTAGGCATCGTGATTAATAGGTCGCCTGAGCATTTTAACACTAATATTAAATAACCCAACACACTAAACATTTTTACACAAGTTTTTCGATTACCAAGAAAATAGTCAAGTTAAATATTTAAATTATAAAGTCAAGTCAGTACCAGCTGTCATAAAAACAAACAAAAACTGACTTATTGTGTCAGTCACAAAGACAGAACTATCATTTTCCTTGCATGTTCCTTGAGGAGGCTGGAGCCACTGTTAAAGCTGGACATCTTGCAGATAGCCTGCACATCAAACACCTTGTGATGGTAGTTTCTGTAGCAAGTTGTTTTACACAATGAGACTGTCAAGCCTATGGCACAGCTTCCCATTAGTGTCCTCTAACAAATGCCTGAGGCAGTAGTGGTCCTATTATATCCTCATTAACAAAGCTCCAGAAACCACATGGGGGGTAACTGTCAAGCTATGTCCAACTTTACATCTAGAAACTGAGGACACAAAAAAGTAAGACATTATAACGACTATAAGCACAACAAGTTTGGCTGCTGGAATCTTCTTACCAGAAGACTGAAGAAGAACTCATGGAAGAAGAATCCAAGTGCACAGAGTATGAAGTAGCCAATGTGGTAGACCATCTCAAAGTCTGAGAGAATCTCGTTGACTGGTTTGATGAGCACTCCTCTGTTACCTAGCAGGCTGACCATGAAGATAAACTTGTTGAGGAGCTGGGGACAAGCAGACACTTGTAGGAAAACAGACTTCTTTGTTCACGTTACTATCATCATCCTCATCATTATCATTAAAAAAACAAACACACTAAACTGATTAAGGCCAATAAATAAATATCAATTAGCAGTAGCCTTCTCCAGCCATAACTGACAATGGGGACGATGTGTGCTTGAAGTGATAACCCTCAGATATATTTTGCCCAGTCTTTTTTTCCACGTTCTTTTCTCTTATAAAAGCCTCTCTTCACCCAAACAGGAGATGCCACAGAGAGCAATCTCCATTTGGTGTGATTGGTAGCTTCATAGGATATTGGATTTATGTCCAACGCCTTCATGTCTCTCTTGCACACATCTCTCAAGCTCATTTTTGGTCTCTTCTTCTTCTTTGATCCTTAACCGCCGACTGTCAAAGCAGTCAGTGGCCATCATGCTTGGTGGCATCCTGTAGGGCATCAACAAACTGCTTCCACTTTGCACAGTCGGTGGTCATCTTTCGTACAGTGCTCCAGCTCTGGTTCATTCTTTGCATCTAGACCTCCACAATTCTCCACGAAGTTGTTTTTGGTTGGCATTTCTTTCGCTTTCCTTCAGGAGTCCATAGCATTGCTGTTCTTGTGATGGAATCAGGGTCTCCTCTGAGGACATGGCCAACCCAGCTCCAGCGTCTGCCAGCTATGATGGTGTACATGTCCTCTTGGTTGCTCTGACTAAGCAGTTCTTGATTGGTGATGGTATTCGGCCAAAAGATTTGAAGAATTTTCCTTAGGCAGATTGTGTGGAAAGAGGAAAATTTCTACATTTCCTTCTCTATTACTCTCCAGCATTCCGCACCATTGAGAAACATAGAAAGTATACAGCTCTCTTATAATCTTAATTTGGTATTTCTGCTGTACTGAGAGGACTTCCAGATGTTGTTTAGACTAGCAAAGGCTGTTCTCACTTATTCATTCTGTTGCTGATGTCTTTGCTTGTTCTGCCGTCTGGTGTTACAATGCATCCTAAGTATGTAAATGTGTCTGTCTGTTCCAGCTTCTGGTTCCTTACATTTGTGATAAATTTAACCGTGATACAACGTTAAAATATCTCCAAAGATAAAATGTAGGGATAAAAATAATGCGTAAGCTACTAGAAGACATGATCGCCCATGCCGCGGTTCACTACCCGCCATGGAAACTAACTTGTTAGACGTGAAGACCAAACGTTTACCCTTGGAGATGGGAGGGAACGGAGATCAAAAAGAAAAAATATGACTGAACACGTGCTTGAAACTAGCAAGGCTAAAAAGACGCATTTGGTGGGGAAAGGAAAAAAATTCACGTCCACAAGTTGACACAATGTAAAGAAATGGACAAAAGGGACCTTAGCTATTATACGCAACAGTCATTTTTTGGACGCTTTTATGATACTTAGTCCTTTTATTTGAATTCAGCAGCAAACCCATTACTGAAGATGCTCGAACATATTTCAAAAAAAAAAAAAAACAACTAACCTTGAAAAAGTAACTTTTCTTAATAATAATGTTAGGAATATAAAACCTAGCTAGTCTGATAGACCATCTTGAGCAGAGAAATAATATGCTTTCATTTATACAGACGGATAGATAATAATGAAGATATTGACAAAAGACTGTGTTGTTCATAACAGACGAGCGACTGCACTGTTAAAAAAATGTCACTAATTTTCAAAAATTGCGGCCTTGAGACTCAAGTGCTAAAATCTAGTTGGAATGAAAGAGAGGGGGAATTAGTGGAAAATTGTGGCTAAAAATAACTCTAGAGACCGATTCGTGTAGAAAGGCATGTAGAACCAAGCGTGTTTTTTTTATGAAAAAGCAAGTAGAGACAGACGGACCAACAGACAATAATACATACTTGACTGAGGTATGACTGAATTGACTTTTGGTAGGAAGTTTGAAATTTGAAAGGGGGAAAGTCGGTGATTGGCCACAGATAATCATATTATCGGCGCACAGACGCGCATTTTTGCCATTCAACATAAATTGTCCATTAGTAGACACAGTAATTCTTCAGTGGTGTATTTCCCAGAAGCTAATTGCAATATTTAGAGGGACGCCATACTAGAGCCAGCAGCTCAGCTGAGTTTTGCTAGAATATAACTGTGTTCTCTATTCATAATTCTGGTAAGAATGAAAGTATTTCTTTGTATATTTTAATATTGTTTAATGTTTCGAGTGATTTGATACTGCCATATCAAAATCTATCCCTTACAACAAGTAAGGATTCGCTCTAGATCCCCAGCCCAAGTTCAGGGTCTAGAGACAAACAAAATACATAAACGCCAGCAAGGATTATGAAGGGCGGATCAAGTGTTGAGATCAGTGGAACATATCACCTATCTTATTCAATAGCAGGAAGCTAATGAACATATTTCAGAATATGTAGTCTTGGGGAACTAGTACTATGTGAAACCAACTTGGTAAGATGTGCTGTATGGTCAGAGAGATCTGACCCCGTCTATGTGGTGTTGTTGTGTAGTGTTGTGTGTAGAAGTGGCTCAGGAGGTAGAGTTCTGACACATGACCCAATACTTTTGTTGCAGAAGTGTGAGTTTCTGTTTGGCACCAAAGTGGTGTCAAATGCTGTGTTGTTATATACAAGTGTGGACCAGTGCAGTCTAGTATTTTGTCAGAGCAGCCTTATATTGCCCCCAAGCACGGAGAGGTGGGGCCACCAGATTCCAGCACCAGAACTACTCAGTCAAGATACGTGAGCATCTGGCCTGCTGGACCTTCACCAACTTATTTACTAACTAACACACCAACTATATTACCATCACTAGAACCCACACAATTTTGGGAAATAAAACTTGTATTACTCCCATCAGTGAATGGACAATGTTTGGTAGTCATAGACAGGGAGTGATGATATCACCCCAACAACATATATAGAAATAAGTTCTCCTGGGACTATCTTAAGATAATTACTATTAACCAGTCATTTGAAATACATATGTACACATTTTCTATTTTATTATGACATATATTCATGCATTTCATTCATAATTTCAAAACCTTTCATATGTTCTGACCAAAATAAAACCTTGGTTCAGAACAAATAAACTTAAAGAAAATTTAATATCAGTACCCTAGATTTTAACGTAGCCACATTCATTAGTAAAAAAGATATGTGTGAGGTCGTAAGTGGTAGCAAGAAGGGCCTTCTGTAAATTCACAGCTACATTTATCTCAGGAGCCTTCACAGCTGACCTCATGCATCACACTAGGTAATATCACAACCATACAGTACCATCAAATCCACTACAACATTTGTGGTCACCCAGCTGTTTTTCTGCCATATGCCAGTTGTAAATATCTTTGGAAAATATCAACTGCAACACGAGAAAAAAGAAAAAATACATTTTCTATAGGTATATAATCCTGCTGACAAAACCTGCAGACAACTCACATTGATCAGGCCAAGGAGAAAGAGAGTTATCCTCAGTCCAAATGTGCACACAAAGCGCAATATAATGGATGCCAGTAAGGTCTTGAAGCCCATTGGATGTGGGAAGAATACAACCACTGCAGTACAGATCATCACAGCACCCCACAGTAATCCATTAAAGCGGACACCAACCGAATCTGAAGAAAACAAATACAGAATCAACCAGTCTTATTCCGTAACCCCCTGTAAGTGTATATAATGTCCTAGCTGGCACTATAAATTAGAGGTGTTAATCTTTCTTCTTTTCTTCTTCTTCGATCCTTAACCACCGACCGTCAAAGCAGTCAGTGGCCATCACGCCTAGTGGCGTCTTGTAGGGCAACAACAAATTGATTCCACTTTGCACGGTCGGTGGCCATCCTTCGTACAGTGCCCCAACTCTGGTTCATTCTTTGCATCACAGCCTCCACAGTCCTCCGCCAAGTTGTTTTTGGTCGGCCTCTCTTTCGCTTTCTTTCAGGGGTCCAAAGCATAGCTGTTCTTGTGATGGCATCGGGGTCTCTTCTGAGGACATGACCAACCCAGCTCCAGCGTCTGCCAGCTATGATGGTATGCATGTCCTCTTGCTTGCTACGAGTAAGCAGATCTTGGTTGGTGAGGTATTCGGCCAAAAGATTCGGTGAATTTTTCTTAGGCATGTTGTGTGAAAAGAGGACAATTTTGACATTTCTTTCTCTGTGACTCTCCAGCATTCCGCACCATAGAGAAGCACAGAAAGCACACAACTCTGGTATAATCTTAATTTTGTGCTTGTGCTGTATTGGGAGGACTTCCAGATGTTATTTAGGCTAAAGAAGGCTGTTCTTGCCTTATTCATTCTGATGTTGATGTCTTTGCCTGCCCCACCATCTGGTGTTACTATGGGATGTGTTGATGTGAATGTGCCAGCAGTGCAATGTCATCTGCATATTCCAGATCTTCCAATGTTGAAAATGTAGTCCATCTTATTCCTCTTGGACTGCCCTCTGTTGTCTGGCGCATCACCCAGTCTATGACTGTTAAAAATAGAGTGGTTGATAAGGGGCATCCCTGTCGTACTCCTGTCTTCACCTCGAAGGTTAGGTTGCTCTGCCCAACACTACACGTAAAGTTGGCATAGAGGCTTTTTATGATTGACACTATGCAGCTTGGAATTCCATAAGCCCTCAGTATTTTCCATAGACTGTCCCTATGTATGCTGTCAAAAGCCTTTTCAAAATCAACAAAATTTATGTAAAGCTGTCTTTGCCATTCTGAGCACTGCTCTATAATGTTCCTGAGAGTGAATATATGGTCTACACATCTTCTGTTCTTTCTAAATCCTGCTTGTTCTTTCCTCAGTTTGTAGTCTACTGCCTTTGAAATTCTCTGTATAATTATCCTGCCTAGTATTTTGCTGGGAACTGAGAGAAGAATGATTCCTCTCCAATTATTGCAGTCTGAAAGATCTCCCTTCTTGGGCAATTTGACAATTATTCCTTTGTTCCACTCTGATGGTGTTGTCCCCGTTTTCCACACTTGTGCAAATAGTGGTTCTAATAGTTCTGCTGCTAGCTCAGGGTCTGTCTTAAATAGCTCTGCATTTAAGTTATCATGGCCCGGAGCTTTATCGTTCTTTAACCCTTTGATTGCTGTGATGATTTCTTCTTTTCGTGGAATGTCTGTATTTACATCTAAATCGTTTTCAGCCTCAGGAACATTCAATTGTGTCTTTGGTATTTCCTTGTTCAAGAGGTGTTAATGAACATCAGTAAACAGGTGGTGCCTGGGAACACACACAAAAACAAACATTAGTGTTAGGTAGGTATCTTCTGGTTATGTAGGACATCATCATCATTAAAGTTCAGCTCTATGAGGAGTATAAGCCCTTAACAAATTCATGCCTAGCCTTCCTGACCTGTGCCATCTATTCCTGATCTTTCCATGACATCGTTAACCCTTTCATGTCTGTCTGTAGTTCCCTTCTCCATGTGTTTTTCATCCCTCCACCTCTTGTACCATGAGGTACATTTATACCTCATCCTGGAATCACCGGAGTAAGAGAGGTACTTGGCAGAGGCGTAGTAAGGGGGGTGAGGGGTCGCGGTCCATCCCAGGTGCCAGCCAGGAGGGAGGTGCCATCGAGAGAGTGGATGTTCCAATATAAATGTTGAAATCAAATACAATATTCCTGAACTAATATTCCCAATGTCACAAAATCAGGGAAAGACATGTTTCGTTTACCGTTTACGAAAACAGTTGGCTAAACCTGTATAGTAACTATGTTGTCAGTAGCACTAAGGATAGTTTGTTATAACCCAATCAGACACAGGCATGCCCCAGATGATGGTCTAACTTTCTAGCGAGCAACCTTTCAGTCAACGGGTCAAATTCTTATCAAAGATGAGGAATTTAAAATCACTGTAATCACAAAATTTGAAATGTAGTAATAACAATCTTTGGGACAATTTAATGATTTATTGTTGAACTACAGTTTTCATCTGATCTTTAAGGTCAAGGTAGTCACATAGCAGATACTGCCCTAGGGAAGTGAAGTGTTAGAGATTTCACTTTACTAGGTCTAGCTTCAAGGGTTAGGGTGACCAGTTCTCTTCCTTGCTGCCTTTCCCTTCCCTAACTCAAGAGAAAAGTCAGGTGCTCATTAACAGCTGGGCAGACTGGAGCGTGTCAATACTATGAATCGAACCTGGCACCTTTGCCACGAGAAACCTGCGATCTAACCACTATGTCAATTGAACGCTTATCTGGTGTTTAGTTATAGATTTAAATAAAAAACATAGTGCTTAAATATGCACTAAGTAACATTGTGCTCATTTATACATGTAGCTGTATACCGCTCCACCCATGTCCCAGTCTTGACGTATGGATGTGAGTCATGGGCAATGAATACAACCAACAAAAGCCAGCTCCAAACCTCAGAAATGAGGTCTCTGAGGAAGGCGGTTGAAGTAACACGAAGAGCAAGTCCTCAAAACCCAGCCACTGCAGACTCAAGTAGAACAGTCCTAACTACGATGGTTTGGCCATGTCTGCTGAATGGGAGAAGATCGACTACCATGACAAGTATGGAAAACTAAGAGTCAGGGATCCAAACCCCCAGGATGACCCAGAGTCCGCTGGAGGACAACATTAAACAATCTCTGAAGGACCGAGGACTAGATTGGAACCAGTCCAGGATGAAGACAGTCGATAGGATACTATGGCGCTCTCTCTTCCAAAACTCTCTACATTTCACAGTAGAAGAGGATTGACTAAGCAAGTTTGCATGTAGCCTATCTAAAGTTGATTTTTTAAGGGTTTTTTGGTGCAGACAGCTTCAACTAGCCCCCGTATAGATTCCGACGGTCTCTTATGAGGCAAAGAAAAACTAGGCTTACTACTCCCTCAAGTATGTCATATACGGTGACTAATATGAGGTTCTGCCAGGGCAGGAGCTAGGGTTTCATGTGACCTAGGCGAGAGTTAAAATTTGTGCCCCAGTTGTCTTCTATACCATCCATCCGCCTATCTAACCATCACCCTGCCTACCAACAAGCTTTCCTATTCCCACCCATTTGTCTGTCTATCCATTCATCTATAATATTTATTTGCTTGCTGTATATTATTGTGGTTTATTGTATGATGTGATAATAACTATTCAGTGCACAAATATGACATGGAACATTATCACAAAATAAATAAATTTTATCGTTCTCCATTCCTCTCTTCTGCCTTCTTCTCCCCTGATCATCAAATTCCTTTTTACTACGCTGAAAGAAATAGCTAATAGGGATCGCAACAAATGACTAGAATTCTTTTTAAAGAAATTTAATAAGAACATTGGTGAATTGTATTTACTGTAATTGTTTCCCTCAAAAATGTATTTTCCTTGCCTTTGTCTTCACAAATGTTTTCACAAGTTCTTTTAAGTGCATGACATACACCATTTGTTCTTCAATAAAAACTGTAGCTAGCCCACAGAGTCTGTGGGAAAAATATGGATATCAAGAGAAATCAGGTCCAACACATAAATAAGAATCTTCAACTCAAATGTCAAGTCAGTCTCCTTGTATGGTACTGTTATGTGGAGAACAGCAAAAACAACAACAAAAGCTACAGACTTTCATAAATGGGTGCTTGCATAGAATAGAAGGATTAAAATGGTATGACAAGATTACCAACGTGGAACTGATGACAAGAGCCAGACAAGTGCCAGTGGAACAAGAGATGAGAAGAAGATGATGACGATGGGTAGGATACACACTGAGGAAACCTGTTGATAGCATTACAAGGCAGTCCTTGTTCTGGAACCCCCAGGGCAAGAGAGGCATAGGTAGAGAAGCACATGGAGAAGAGAGCTGGAGACGTGAAAATGAGGAGAATGTGGAAATACCTGAGATGATGGCACGTGACAGGATGGCATATGTTTGTTGAAGGCCTATGCTCCTTGGGGAGCTTAGGTAATGATGAATATCGCAGTATGACAGGGTATTGAGACAACAGCCATAACGCTGCCATTTAGCTTAATCATAAGTATACTACCACTGTCGACAGCCATTGTCACGTAGCGTTTAAAGGATAAGAATTTTATTTAGAGGAAATAATAGATCTGATGTGGAAGATTTGGCTCAAGGAATCCCTGCTGGGTTTTCCCACTTCCGAAGGGTGACGAAGAGGGTAAATTCTCCTAACTCGACAGGTCTGGAAAAGATTGTAAGGAGATATTTGGTCTCTCGCTACCGTCGTCCCCTTCTCAGTTATCTATTATTATTATTCTTTAATTTATATATTATATTTTACGAGCCCCCCCTCCCTTATAAAGGAAGATAAACATAGACAATATTCAACATCTAATGGAAGGAACAAAGCGTGGGGTACAGTATATACACCCAATTGGTTTATTGCAATAAAATGAATAGATGGTGAATGATAGTATTGTCGATGGAATTAGTGTCTGCGGTATGTACTATGTGTCTCACATCAAGTGTGTTTCATCATGGATGACGAAATTTTGTGGCATTGATTTAGTGAGTTCCCTTTTGAATGGGACTTAGCTTTTCAGCCCCCGGCTGATAGTGAAGCGTGGTTAGTTCTCCGGTCTCCTGACGTTGCCCCAGGTAGGTCTTGAATGGTTCGGATTTGCCTTCTCTGTGCTCGACTCCGTATTCTGCGCTGAGATTGGACTGTCGTGCAAGGCTCCACCATAGACTACTCAAAGATGGACACTAACCCGCAATTTAGGCACGTGGCTTCAGTGCTTTTAATGCGAGAATTCGCCGATATCTGGGTTAGACCTAGCTTTCTTGAGGGTTCCTGGGCAAGTGAAAAAAATGGCCGTGTTTGGCGCACTTTTAGCGGGACATTTCCGCTTGGACACGTGATCCGTAGCGTGCATCATGTGATCTTAGCCTCATTTAGACGCTCCAATCAATAATGTTAAAAGTCATGTGATGTTTTCCTAAAGTGGCCTATACTGGTTCTATCTACCGAGGTCAGTGGTCAACCATGACGTCGTATCTAAAAATAGCGAGGAGAAAATACCGAACGCTAGGAGATTTTCCGCAAGTGACAATTCCCGAGACTTTGCGATCATGCATTGAGGATGAGAAAAAAACGATGTCACGTAAATAATAAAAAAAAATGAAGAGAAGATTGGGCAAGTCGTCACACAAGCCCCTCCTCAAGTTTGACGTTCCGTCCAACTCCTCTGGTCCTGTCTTCCTCTTCTTTTTCAGTTTCTCATATCTCCTCGGTTTCGTCCGGATGTCTGCTAAAAAAATCTGCCCCTACGTTGTTCTTCCCAGGTAAGTATTCTGGTTTTCTTCCTGGTTTTCTTTGGATGCCTACGTCTGCAGCAATGCTTCCCTAGGTCCTGTAACTGGTCTACCCTATGTGTTGAGGTTACCTGGTTACACTCTGAACAGGACTTCACATATCGAGCTATGTCTTCTGTGATGCCGGGCCAATAATAATGGGTGGCTATCCTTTGATTTGTGGCACCATTACCCAGGTGTTCACTCAAAGTAGCACCGTGCCCCCATTCCATAACTTTATTTCTATATATGGATGGCACCACAATCTGTCCATGACTTTTTAGCCCTCTGCCAGCCTTCCTGTGCAAGAGTCCATGTTCCATATAAAAGTCACCCTTTCTTCGAGGGCTATCTGAGTTTTTCAATTTGCCAAAGCAAGGCCCCAATGTGCTATCAGCTGCTTGAGCCCTTTTCATCTTATTCGGATGAATTTCTAACTTAGAGTCCCTCTCTATGCGTTTGGAGTCAGACCTGGTCTGGACGGCAGCCATAACCACAGGCTTTACTGGTTCTCCTAAAAAGACATATCTACGCCCTAACATCAGGGGGTAGAAAGGATCCTCTAAAACTGCAGCATTGATCTCCCCTTCCACATAGCGACAACTGACTTGAATCTTCGCTATGGGCAAATTTAAGGGTAATGCTCCCTTGAGTGGCCCCTGGATATCCACTATTTCTGTGGTGAGTTGTTCGGGGTGCACCAGAGATGAAGAAACGACCGCGTCATAAGACAAACCTGTGTCATACATCCCGATGACTTGGTTGCCATTCACGGTCACTGTCTCCTGTATAGGTGGGTGATGGAGGCTATTTTGACTCACTGTCAGTTCCTTCCTGTCAACAGCCCTCACCTGCAAACATGCAACATGAAGTGGAGGGTTTTTCCTTCTGCACTCGGCAGTATTGTGGTTGCTCATTTTGCACGTCTTACACCACTTTTCTCCCCGCCTCTGAGGCTGGAAAGCTGATCTCTGAGTAGTCTTGTAGTCTGGCTTGTCATGCTTTTTGAAGTGGTGGTAAGGTAGATTCATTTGGGGGTCCAAGTGTGTCTGAGGTGTCGGCCTCGATAATTCTTCCGGTTGGTTCCACCGGGATGGGTCATTCTCCGTTAGCGCTGCCTGATAACGTTCCGCCAACTGGACGATAGATTCTAAAGTGCTGGCCCCATTCTCTGTCAGAAATCTTCTCATGTCGGAAGTCATGGTGTCCTTCAGTTGTTCAATAACGACCATCTCCTTCAGACCTTCCCAATCATGAGAAAATTCCCTAGGGCACCCCACTTTTCCACGTACGAATCCAGTCTAGCAGCAAATTGAGCAAAGTTCTCTCCGACTTCCCAACTAGAGTTACGGAACCTCTTCCTATAGGCGTCAGCATGTAGCTCATAACGTATCAGGAGTGCCTTTTTTCAGAGAGTCATAGTCATCCTGTAAACCTGGAGGAAGCTTGCTATACACGTCATAAGCAGTTCCTCTAAGCCCTTGCGACAGTTTCAGGTTCCATTTGCTCTTCTCCAAACCAAACGTGGTGGCAAACTTCTCAAATTTGTCCAGATACCTATCGATCGAGTCGGCTTGTTCCGAGAAAGCTTCGAATGGAAACGTCAAGGGTCCCAAGTTTGACATGTGTGAGGATGGCAAAGGTCCTATGCTCCCCATTTGCAAGGAGGGCATATTATCTGACCATGGCGATTGGTTGCCTGATGATGTAGCTGTTGTCGCACCGGCTACTGGTTCAACTCTTTGAGCCTGTCCCTGCATCTCTAACTGCTTCATCTTCAATGCATGCTCGCGTTCATCTCTCTCGCTTCTTTCGCTAGCGTCTACAGCTTTTATCCTCTCATCTATTTCTGCTAACTTTATTCGCTCTTCTCTTTCAGCTTTCGCTGTTTCTCGAGCGTAATACTTATCAGTCTCGACACTGACATAATTTGCAAGGTCCACCCCACTATAACCCAGATCTCGACCGGCCTCCCCTAGTGCTGCCTTAAGCTTAACTATTTCAGCCATCTTTTGCAGTTAAAGTCCACACTGAGTAAGCTAGTGCTACCTTCCAATAGTATTTCTAACAACAAGTAAATACTAATTATTTATCAGACTGCTGTAGAATGAAATTACTACAGTTATGGAGACTTAAGGTCTGTAATTCAATGAAATACAAAATCAAGAACTAACTTAATTAAACACAACATATATAAAGGGATTCACCAATCAATGCCTGAATTTCTAGAAAAAATGTTTTCTGTCTTTCTAGAGCTCACTGTGTGAAAATACATGTGTTAAAATGGTATACTGTAATGACTGAATGAATGATACTATCCCAGAGGTATGATAAAATACATAAGTTCACATCCCGGACCGAGACACCAGTGTCACGTAGCGTTTAAAGGATAAGAATTTTATTTAGAGGAAATAATAGATCTGATGTGGAAGATTTGGCTCAAGGAATCCCTGCTGGGTTTTCCCACTTCCGAAGGGTGACGAAGAGGGTAAATTCTCCTAACTCGACAGGTCTGGAAAAGATTGTAAGGAGATATTTGGTCTCTCGCTACCGTCGTCCCCTTCTCAGTTATCTATTATTATTATTCTTTAATTTTATATATATATATTTTTACGAGCCCCCCCCTCCCTTATAAAGGAAGATAAACATAGACAATATTCAACATCTAATGGAAGGAACAAAGCGTGGGGTACAGTATATACACCCAATTGGTTTATTGCAATAAAATGAATAGATGGTGAATGATAGTATTGTCGATGGAATTAGTGTCTGCGGTATGTACTATGTGTCTCACATCAAGTGTGTTTCATCATGGATGACGAAATTTTGTGGCATTGATTTAGTGAGTTCCCTTTTGAATGGGACTTAGCTTTTCAGCCCCCGGCTGATAGTGAAGCGTGGTTAGTTCTCCGGTCTCCTGACGTTGCCCCAGGTAGGTCTTGAATGGTTCGGATTTGCCTTCTCTGTGCTCGACTCCGTATTCTGCGCTGAGATTGGACTGTCGTGCAAGGCTCCACCATAGACTCCTCAAAGATGGACGCTAACCCGCAATTTAGGCACATGGCTTCAGTGCTTTTAATGCGAGAATTCGCCGATATCTGGGTTAGACCTAGCTTTCTTGAGGGTTCCTGGGCAAGTGAAAAAAATGGCCGTGTTTGGCGCACTTTTAGCGGGACATTTCCGCTTGGACACGTGATCCGTAGCGTGCATCATGTGATCTTAGCCTCGTTTAGACGCTCCAATCAATAATGTTAAAAGTCACGTGATGTTTTCCTAAAGTGGCCTATACTGGTTCTATCTACCGAGGTCAGTGGTCAACCATGACGTCGTATCTAAAAATAGCGAGGAGAAAATACCGAACGCTAGGAGATTTTCCGCAAGTGACAATTCCCGAGACTTTGCGATCATGCATTGAGGATGAGAAAAAAACGATGTCACGTAAATAATAAAAAAAATGAAGAGAAGATTGGGCAAGTCGTCACAGCCATGAACATCACAAGTAAAGTGACCCATTGCACCCTGTTATGCCACTCTGAATTTAAAAAAAACAAACTAATGGATGGTACCTAAATCATTTTTTTTTAAAACACGCACACACACGCACACGTGCAAACACACACACACTCTCACTGACACACACATAAAAATGTGCAATTTCGCATAAAACACGGAGGCGGTGGGTGCCAAAGGAAAGATCCGCCCCAGGTGCCAAATGCTTTAGGTCCGCCCCTAGTACAGGGTAAAGCTATCAGCAGGTTTAAATACAATACATGGATGGTAAGACATCTGTGTTGACTTACGAAAATCTGGCCACACACGCACGTGTGCACACACACTCACTCACACATACACATATAAAAATATGCAATTTTGCATAAAACACGGAGGCAGTGGGTGCCAAAGGAAAGATCCACTCCAGGTGCCAAATGCTTTAGGTCCGCCCCTAGTACAGGGTAAAGCTATCAGCAGGTTTAACTACAATACATGGATGGTAAAACATATGTGTTGACTTACGAAAATCTGGCCAAATACGCACGTGTGCACACATACACATACTCACTCATACATACACATATAAAAATATATAATTTTGCATAAAACACGGAGGCGGTGGGTGCCAAAGGAAAGATCCGCCCCAGGTGCCAAATGCTTTAGGTCCGCCCTTAGTACAGGGTAAAGCTATCTGCAGGTTTAAATAGAATACATGGATGGTAAGACATCTGTGTTGACTTACGAAAATCTAGAGTGTTGTATGGGTAAAATACGGCCACCAACAAATTGATAATGACAGCACAGCTGAAGGATATGCTGTTCCATAGACCCATATGGCTGCTGAACCAAAACATCACAGGTTGCACTGGAAACAGAAGATAAGAAAACATAAGGTTAATGTCTTACTGGAAACAGAAAATAGGAAAACATAACGGTAGTGACTTATTGAAAACATAAAAATAGAAAACATAAAATTAATGTCTAATTAAAAACACAAAATAGGAAACTATTAGGGTAGTGTCTTACAGGAAACAGAAAATATGAAAACATAAGGGTAATGTCTTGTTGAAAACAGAAAAACATAAGGTTAATATCTTACTGAAAACAGAAAAACATTCATCATCATTCCTTTTCGTTCCCTGTGGAACACAGGGCAGAAACAGTTGCTCTCCATCAATTTCTATTCTGGGCTGTCTTTTTCAGCTCTGCCCAAGTCATTCCAATTTCCCTAGCCTCCTCTTCAACAGTTCTTCTCCAAGTTCTCTTTGGCCTCCCCACTCTTCTTTTCCCCTGTGGGTTCCAGTCAAGGGAAATTCTAGCTATGCTTGATTTTTCTCTTCTGAGTGTATGTCCTATCCATCCCCACCTTCTTACCTTAATTTCTGTTTGTATTGGCTGCTGCCCGCATCTTTTTTTTTTTTGCCTGCATCTTTTTCTTAGCTCTATATTTGTTATTAAGAAAAACATTAGGTTAATGTATTACTGAAAACAGAAAATAGGAAAACATAAGAGTAATGTCTAATTGAAAACAGAAAAATAGGAAATAAGGTTAGTGTCTTAACTTTTCTTACGTGAATAATTTGGTTTTTGAAATTGACTGCTAGTATTCACATTTCTATCACTAAATGCAACCTGTTCATTAAGAGAAGCAATGAAATGTGTATCTGCTAGGGTATGACTGTGGTGCCAGTCTATCTATTACTGGCACCCAAAAGGAAAGCAAAAACTAGCAACACTATTCCCTACCAGGTAACATGCATGTAACAGGAGGTGACTTAAGGACTGTTAAGCCTGAGGCCCAGGTGACCCACCTGTACAAACTTGAAGCCAAAAAATAAAACAACATCAATATGAAAAGGCAACAGAAGCAAATAATTTCTATAATTTAACACAACCATTCAAGATGGAAGAAGGTCCTCTGTTAAGGAGAGTCATGACTCAATCTAGAGAATGCTGAAAGTAGTCTAGGCTGCTGACTCAGTTTTCTTCTTCTGGGAAAAATCTACAGGTTGGGCACCTGGAACATACGTACACTAAACGAACAAAGAAAATCAGCACATGTCTCAGCAGAAATGTGAAACTAAAAAACTGACATCCTGTGATGCCGCACTGTAATTCTGTCTTTCATCCGGCCCGATTCTGTCGTCTATTTTGTATTTCCGGCCCGATTCTGTGGTTCTATTTTGAATTTCCACCATTTTATTTATTCTCATTTGAATATATATCGTGTTTGGTAATTTTCGGTAGGGATTAAATGGGTTCGTTTATGATGGTAGGTTTATTTTATTCTAGCATCAGTTTTACCCTCTTCTGAATTTTTCCGCTATCAAGCAGATTATCGTTGTTTACGATAAATCGTCATTTTCGGGCACTCCTGTATGACGCGTCAGAAACACGCGGCCATCGCGTAATGTGACGCAATTTTTAGACACGCGGTATTCGCGTTGTTTTTCAAATCGATTTGCGTAGGAAGGGAATCCGCGTGGGCGGTTTCTCTTGTATATAATGAGAGAGGAAACTGCGGGCAATTGTCTCTGAAGAAATAATTGCCTGGCCGTAGGACGTCGTAATTATCGTCTCCATTGCGGGGAAGAAAAACGATAATCGGTATGTAACTATTTTATTCATCGTTTTACTTATTAGTGGGTTTTTCAGAAATTCGCCCGTAGGTAAAGATTAACTTTTAAGTTTTTAAACGATAGTGCCATCCATTATCAATTTTTGAAGAACGATGTAAATGTAACAGTGTGCTTATTCTTTCTGTGATTTTGGCAGTAGATAGGAACGTGTTATAAGCTACACGGGTGTTCATAGTTGTAGAATGTTGGGTAAAACCACCATTTATTCCTGTGTATTTACAACTGTAATTTTAGGGGGAATCGATTGTGTGTACGTTAATTTTATTATGCCTTAAATGTAAGAAATGCAGTCGGAGAGTAAAGATTTATGTTATCAGTGAATTATACGGCTTGGGGAAATAAATCATTCCTACAGCGAGGTTTACCTTAAATTGGAGTAAGCCAGGAAACCTGTGTTAATGTTAAAAGGAGGCTACGGAATTTAGGACAAAGGAATTCCCTAGTTGTAAAGGTTGGGACACGTGATCGGCCATGCGTAACGGCCATGTAACCTGTCAGACGGTGTCTGGGCTATTGTTTATTTTACCTGGCAGATTTTAGTAGAAAGAGGGGGGCTGAAGAGGCCACGTGGGATAGTGGTATTTTATGTATTGTGTGAAGAACGAGAGAAGGGGAGAGAAGGAGTGTGATTTTAGTGCCACGTGGGATAGTATTATGTATTGTCATGCAGAACGAGAGAAGAACGAGAGAAGAAGGGGAGAGAAGGAGTGAGATTGAAGTGACACGTGGATAGAATTATTTTATGTATCGTTTATGTTAGAGATAAGTGATTTTAGAGAGGGTGTACATTGGAAGCTGTTTCTTTTAATTTCAGCGAGTCCCGGCAATCAGTGGGGGAGCGTAAATTTGCCCATGTGCAAAATTACCCACGGCAACAGGACCTATCTTAAGGGTCAGACCTATGGTCTCTGGCAGTGAAGTCCCTATGCTTCAGCTGGACCGTGGTTTATTTATCATACAGCCGAGAGCATCGCTATTATAGTCTCTAGCAACGGTAGGTGGCCGTCAGACTGGTTTCAATTGCGTACAGCCGGAAATCAAGGCTGTGGGTTTTTTTTTTCCTCTAACTCCGGAGCGGGTTAAAAGAGGGAAGCTATTCAGCAGCAGTGAAGTTTTGTCGACAGTTCATCAAGTACCTCATGCTTGACGCCAGAACTTCATCATCATAATCGCAGAATTCAGGAACAGGTGACAGGGTTACCATATCTAGGTCCTGAAAGTAGAGAGAGAGAAGAGCATAACGGAGACGCCGCATCATCAGTCGTCGAGTGTTAGAGAGACACTGAGACCAAGGGAGAGAGATAGAGATAGAGAGAGAGAAGGAGGGAGAATATAGACAGGACCAGTAGGGTCTGTTCAGTATCCACTTGACGGATAGATACTGAGCCATTGTGTTACTCCAAGTCTATATTTTAGCAATTCTTGTGGGGTAGTTATCGGCGCATATCGCCTAACAAGTAGAAAGCTGTGTAGCCATTCGTTGAGGAAAAATCACCAGGACTGAGACAGTAGAAATTTATTAGTGTTAGAGAGTGGCGGCTAGAGTTGACAGCCCCACCATATTAGAGTTGTTTTAATCACTAACCATTTTATTGTTCCTCAGCAGGGTGACAGGAAGAGTGAATGCGAGTGGGGTTTTTTTGTTGTTGTCTCTCTATCTAATTGAATGTGTACTTTGGTTTTTTTCCAGGCCGTGCAACAGCGCACGCTATTTATGTGATTGCTTGATGATGACATTTTAATGCTTTATTGTTGTAAATAAATATATATACATATATTTACTGGATCAGATTCTACTCTTTACTATACTTACTGTACATCATCTGTATAGTGGTGTCTGTGGTCGTATTTATACACCTTATCTCCTTGTATTTAAAGGAAGTCAGAGGAGGGTGAGATTATAGCCAGTTTGACATCACGAAGCGGCAAGGGCGAGTCAAAACCTGATTCTATCCCTTGAGCCAATGGTCTCATCTGTCCACAGGCCTGTCATTTTCCATCTAAATTCTATCTTCTCAGACTTTCTCATACTAGGGTCTTGTTTTCATTCAGGCAAACTCTAAAAACTTTAAACCACTTCGTGACAAGTGGGCGGCAATCGTCCGGTGGATCATTCTGTTGAGATCAATTCTGTGATCTACATTCATAGATTGTCTCTATAGAAAGTTTTCTGAGAATAGAGTTTCTTTAAATATCCCCTAGACTTGAGCTATTAGAACTGATCCAGTTATAGGTTTTTCCACAGGATACCTAGTACATAAAAAGAAAAAAATGGATGAGAGAAGATACTTGGGATAAAATACAAGAAAGGAAAACAGCAAAACTTAAACTACTAGCGGCAAGTACACATAGTGCAGTTGAATCTTGCAAACTAACGTATAACTTGTTAAATAAAGAAGTGAAGACAAAAACTCGAAGAGATAAAAGACATTTCATCAATGAACTGGCCGTAGAAGCTGAAAATGCTGCAAGAACTGGTAATAGTAGGTGCCTTTATCAAATTACAAAACAACTATGTCACCAGCCTACTGCTATGGAAACACCTGTTAAAGGTAAATTAGGGAATTCAATACCAACAGAAAAAGAACAAATGAAGAGATGGGCTGAGCACTTCATGGAGGTGCTAAACAGACCACCACCAACAGTAACACCTGATTTTAATAATGAAACACCCACAACCACCTTGCCAATAACTTGCGATGAATTCACGCTGGACGAGATCAAACAAGCCGTTAAAAGATTAAAAAATTTTAAAGCTGCTGGAGTTGACGAAATTTCAGGGGAAATGATTAAAGCAGTTAATGACAACAACCTCTTGAGAATTTTAGATATTATAAATGAAGTATGGAGAGAAGAACAACCACCACAACAATGGAAAGACAGTATTATTGTAAAGTTACCGAAGAAAGGTGATCTATCAGACTGTAATAACTGGCGTGGTATATCTCTATTATCAGTACCTGGAAAATTATTATGTTGCATGATGTTAGAAAGACTTAAATTGCATGCTGATGAAAAGATCAGAGAAGAACAAGCGGGTTTTCAGGCCGAAACGATCATGTATTGATCAAATATTCACACTAAGAACAATTATAGAAGAATCAGTGGAAAGGCAATCGCCACTTATTATCACCTTCGTCGATTTTCAAAAAGCCTTTGATAGTCTACACCGCCCATCATTGTGGAAGATACTTACAATCTATGGTTTTCCAACAAAATATGTGAATATAATCAAAGCGCTATATGACAATGCAAGATGTTGTGTTAGAACAAATAAAGGGAATACAAAATGGTTTACAGTAGAAACAGGGGTGAAACAAGGCTATATTATGTCACCACTACTTTTTGGAATAGCTATTGATTGGGTTATGAGAAACTATACCCACAATGAACAATTGGGTAGAAAATGGACAAATGGAAAATTCCTGGGGGACCTGGATTTCGCAGATGATGTAGCATTCTTAAGTTCAACACCAAGGCAATCCCAAGAAGCAATAAATAATTTGTGTCATCTCTCGGTTAAAATAGGTCTCCAAATAAATGCCTCTAAAACTAAAGCTATGAACTTTTCTAACGAGACCTTTGATATCATCTTGAACGGGGAAAAACTACAGAAAGTTGAAAGTTTCAATTATTTAGGCAGTAAAATGACTCAGGATGGTGACACAACAAGAGAAATCCATACTAGAATTGCTTTGGCAGCTAGCGCCTTCAATAGATTATCTAACATTTGGAAATTACGATCATTGAATATACATACCAAGCTTCGTCTGTTTAATTCAAATGTTATCTCAGTGTTAACATACGGCTGTGAGAGTTGGAAAATAACAAAATCATTGGAGAACAAGCTGAATACATTCGAGAACAAATGTCTTAGAAAACTCATGAACATCAGTTGGAAAGAATTCAAGACTAATCGACAAATAAGAGAAGACTCTAGGCAGAAATATGTCTCCGACTATATAAGGAAAAGACGATGGTCATATATCGGTCATGTCCTACGAATGCAAAACAACAGAATACCACTACAGGCGCTCACTTGGGTTCCTGAGGGTAAGAGGAAAAAAGGAAGACCAAAAGAAACACTCAGAAGAACAATAATAAGAGAAGGAAGAACGTTGGGCCTAAATAATGTGCAAGAGCTAAGAGGAGTGGCGTCACAACGAACAACCTGGAGAGCACTGGTTTCTGCCTTATGCGCCGTGTTTGGTGCTTAAAGAATTTATTATTATTATTATTACAGGTTGCAGTCTAGTAGATTTTTGTGGTATTTTTGATTTATATGACTAAGAGGTAATTGATGGCATACTGACATATTTTTCTTTAACAGGAAGGTAATTTAGTTTTGGTAGCTTCTTAACTAAATTTTTTTCAGGTTATTATTCAGACTTAGTGCTAGTCTGAGGTCGGGTTTTTGGAACAGCGGTTAAAGAGGGAGTATTTTATATTACGTAACAGGTTGTTCCTTCTCTTTTCCTTTTCTGTCATTTCTCTGTATTTGGAAACTTACAGCAGTTTACCGGTAAGATGGCGGATATGGCCAAGTTACGAGCTGCCTGGCCTGAATCTGCTCAGGATATGGGAATGGATAAGGAGGAGACTAAGGCCTACCTGATAAGGGAAACGGATAGGCATATTCAGCGAGAGAAAGAGAAGGAGGACAGGGCAGCCGCCGCAGAAATTGAGGAAAGGCAAAGGGCAGCCGCAGCAGAAGCAGCAAAAGAGGAAAGGATAGCCGCCACAGAAGCAGCAAAAGAGGAAAGGATAGCCGCCGCAGAAGCAGCAAAAGAGGAAAGGATAGCCGCCGCAAAAGCAGCGGAGAGGCAGGCTGAGATGGAACTTCGGAAATTGGAAGCACAGGAGAGGGAGAAGGCAGCAGAGAGACAGCATGAACTTGCCATGCGTTCTCTGGAACTGCAGTACCGAGCTTCGGAAGGCAGTTCAGCTAATGGAGATTCTCCGGGAGCAGGAGCAGCAGACACCTCAGGAAATGGAGGGCCCCGGATGGCAGCCATGAGCTTCCCATTTGACTCGTTCCCTAACGGGAATGAAAAGATTGACGTGTTTTTGGAAAAATTTCAAAGAATGGCAAAGGCATACGGGTTGGATGAGAGTCTTTGGTGCCTAAAATTATCGCAATCGCTCAAAGGTCATGCGTATGAAGTATATAACAAGATGCTCATAGATGACCAGAACAACTTCGAGGCACTGCGAAACGCTTTATTGCAAAGATTTCAGTGGACACCCCGTAAATGCCAAACCATGTTCAGGGAGAGCAGGCCGGAGAAGGGAGAGAGTTTTGCTCAGTTTGCCGAGCGGGTGAGAAATTACTTAACCCGGTGGAGGGAACTGTCAGGACTGGCAAAAACTTTTGAAGGGTTGGAGGAGTTAGTTCTGTGTGAACAGGTAAAAGCAAACATGTTCCCCGATTTAAGGCGGTATCTGGCCGTGCAGGGAGCCCAGCAACTCGATCAAATTAACATGTTCGCGGAAAGGTACCAGACAGCACAGGCTGAAGTACTGGGACAGAAACGGAAAAACCCAGACCTGCCAGCCCCAGACAAAGGAGCTTCATCATCGCAGTCAGCTACTTCACCAGCTCATCAGCAACCAGGGCCTTCTCGCAAGGAGCCTCATTCTGGTTGTAACTTGCGCCCCCAGCCGCATAACAGAGCACCGACAACAACCTCTCAGGAACCCGCTAGGAACAGAGGAGATAATGAGAGGTATTGTCAGAATTGTAGAACGACTTCCCACTGGACATCCCGGTGCATGAACAAACCCCCAGCTCATCATGCAGCTTGTTTAAGACCGGTGAGATGGACTAAAGGGAATAAATGGGAACCAGTCCAGGCAGAGAAGTTGTTCTCTAACAGTGGACCAGCCGTAGTGAATGGGACGGCCACTACGTGTTTGTTTGACAGCGGGCTTACTTACCCCAGTATCATCGCTCGTCATTTGGTGAAACCAGGGCAGTGGGCCGGAGAAATAGCTGAGATTGGTGGCATTTTGAGAAGAGGTATCTCACAGCGTCTGCCCGTAGCCAATATTGAGGTGAAATGCAAATTTGTGTCTGGCACCATTAAGGCAGCTGTGATGGCACAGCCAGCACATGATTTCATCCTGGGAAGCCCATACTTAGTTTTGGGAAACCCAACTACACCGATCCTTGCTAATGCAAGGGGGTCTACTGCAGGCCAGAAAAGTGAAAGGGGAGAGCCCCACATTCACGGAGCCCCACGGGAGCTCAAACATCCCTGTCTTGCGATGAGGAGGAGAGAAGCCTCTAAAGACAGTGGAAGGTTATTTACAGAGGCGTATTCGCCTGTCAGCCCTGTTCAGCCAAAAGCTCAAACAGTGGCGACGCCTCTGAATTCGGAAGTACCTTATTTGTCGTCTGGAATTAGGCCACCGATGGTATTACATCTCTCAAGGGAGGGAAATACTGACCAGAAGGAACATGTGCACGGTTCTTCAGTCAACCGCAAACAGTTATGCCCTGTTACGGCGATGTCTGGCCAAGCCAGTCAGACTGTTTCAAAACACTGGGAGGTCGCACCATTTGGTAATCATTATTTACCACGCGCCGCCAGGAAAATTCGTGGGCGAAGGAAACACATGAGAGGGAGGAGGAAGGGCGACCAGTCATGTTGCAGTCGCCAGGAGGAAATCCCCTGGCATGACCCTCACGATCCAGGGCTTGCCAAGATTCTCAAGGATATGGAGATGGGCCTGTATGATAATGCTAATTATGATAGTGATTAGATCGGGATGTAGATCTAGATACGGACCAGTATGAATTCCAGAGATTTCAGTGATTGAGCACGGATTCCCGTACTTCAAAGGGGGGACTTATGTGATGCCGCACTGTAATTCTGTCTTTCATCCGGCCCGATTCTGTCGTCTATTTTGTATTTCCGGCCTGATTCTGTGGTTCTATTTTGAATTTCCACCATTTTATTTATTCTCATTTGAATATATATCGTGTTTGGTAATTTTCGGTAGGGATTAAATGGGTTCGTTTATGATGGTAGGTTTATTTTATTCTAGCATCAGTTTTACCCTCTTCTGAATTTTTCCGCTATCAAGCAGATTATCGTTGTTTACGATAAATCGTCATTTTCGGGCACTCCTGTATGACGCGTCAGAAACACGCGGCCATCGCGTAATGTGACGCAATTTTTAGACACGCGGTATTCACATTGTTTTTCAAATCGATTTGCGTAGGAAGGGAATCCGCATGAGCGGTTTCTCTTGTATATAATGAGAGAGGAAACTGCGGGCAATTGTCTCTGAAGAAATAATTGCCTGGCCGTAGGACGTCGTAATTATTGTCTCCATTGCGGGGAAGAAAAACGATAATCGGTATGTAACTATTTTATTCATCGCTTTACTTATTAGTGGGTTTTTCAGAAATTAGCCCGTAGGTAAAGATTAACTTTTAAGTTTTTAAACAATAGTGCCATCCATTATCAATTTTTGAAGAACGATGTAAATGTAACAGTGTGCTTATTCTTTCTGTGATTTTGGCAGTAGATAGGAACGTGTTATAAGCTACACGGGTGTTCATAGTTGTAGAATGTTGGGTAAAACCACCATTTATTCCTGTGTATTTACAACTGTAATTTTAGGGGGAATCGATTGTGTGAACGTTAATTTTATTATGCCTTAAATGTAAGAAATGCAGTCGGAGAGTAAAGATTTATGTTATCAGTGAATTATACGGCTTGGGGAAATAAATCATTCCTACAGCGAGGTTTACCTTAAATTGGAGTAAGCCAGGAAACCTGTGTTAATGTTAAAAGGAGGCTACGGAATTTAGGACAAAGGAATTCCCTAGTTGTAAAGGTTGGGACACGTGATCGGCCATGCGTAATGGCCATGTAACCTGTCAGACGGTGTCTGGGCTATTGTTTATTTTACCTGGCAGATTTTAGTAGAAGGAGGGGGGCTGAAGAGGCCACGTGGGATAGTGGTATTTTATGTATTGTGTGAAGAACGAGAGAAGGGGAGAGAAGGAGTGTGATTTTAGTGCCACGTGGGATAGTATTATGTATTGTCATGCAGAACGAGAGAAGAACGAGAGAAGAAGGGGAGAGAAGGAGTGAGATTGAAGTGACACGTGGATATAATTATTTTATGTATCGTATATGTTAGAGATAAGTGATTTTAGAGAGGGTGTACATGGGAAGCTGTTTCTTTTAATTTCAGCGAGTCCCGGCAATCAGTGGGGGAGCGTAAATTTGCCCATGTGCAAAATTACCCACGGCAACAGGACCTATCTTAAGGGTCAGACCTATGGTCTCTGGCAGTGAAGTCCCTATGCTTCAGCTGGACCGTGGTTTATTTATCATACAGCCGAGAGCATCGCTATTATAGTCTCTAGCAACGGCAGGTGGCCGTGAGACTGGTTTCAATTGCGTACAGCCGGAAATCAAGGCTGTGGGGTTTTTTTTCCCTCTAACTCCGGAGCGGGTTAAAAGAGGGAAGCTATTCAGCAGCAGAGAAGTTTTGTCGACAATTCATCAAGTACCTCATGCTTGACGCCAGAACTTCATCATCATCATCGCAGAATTCAGGAACAGGTGACAGGGTTACCATACCTAGGTCCTGAAAGTAGAGAGAGAGAAGAGCATAACGGAGACGCCGCATCATCA
The DNA here is from genome assembly GCA_024509875.1 of Oreohelix idahoensis. NCBI lineage: Eukaryota > Metazoa > Mollusca > Gastropoda > Stylommatophora > Oreohelicidae > Oreohelix > Oreohelix idahoensis. Next base: position 249,280 of record JAMPIV010009247.1, read on the forward strand.
GTCGTCGAGTGTTAGAGAGACACTGAGACCAAGGGAGAGAGATAGAGATAGAGAGAGAGAAGGAGGGAGAATATAGACAGGACCAGTAGGGTCTGTTCAGTATCCACTTGACGGATAGATACTGAGCCATTGTGTTACTCCAAGTCTATTATTTTAGCAATTCTTGTGGGGTAGTTATCGGCGCATATCGCCTAACAAGTAGAAAGCTGTGTAGCCATTCGTTGAGGAAAAATCACCAGGACTGAGACAGTAGAAATTTATTAGTGTTAGAGAGTGGCGGCTAGAGTTGACAGCCCCACCATATTAGAGTTGTTTTAATCACTAACCATTTTATTGTTCCTCAGCAGGGTGACAGGAAGAGTGAATGCGAGTGGGGTTTTTTTGTTGTTGTCTCTCTATCTAATTGAATGTGTACTTTGGTTTTTTTCCAGGCCGTGCAACAGCGCACGCTATTTATGTGATTGCTTGATGATGACATTTTAATGCTTTATTGTTGTAAATAAATATATATACATATATTTACTGGATCAGATTCTATTCTTTACTATACTTACTGTACGTCATCTGTATAGTGGTGTCTGTGGTCGTATTTATACACCTTATCTCCTTGTATTTAAAGGAAGTCAGAGGAGGGTGAGATTATAGCCAGTTTGACGTCACGAAGCGGCAAGGCCGAGTCAAAACCTGATTCTATTCCTTGAGCCAATGGTCTCATCTGTCCACAGGCCTGTCATTTTCCATCTAAATTCTATCTTCTCAGACTTTCTCATACTAGGGTCTTGTTTTCATTCAGGCAAACTCTAAAAACTTTAAACCACTTCGTGACACATCCCAAGAATATGTGAATAAAGACAGAAATAAATAATGAAGGAAACCCAAGGCTTGTGTGTGATAAACAAATACAGCTAATCAGCAGGCACTCATCAGAGAGAACTAAACCAGCAGGCACTCATCAGAGAGAACTAAACAGCAGGCACTCATCAGAGAGAACTAAACCATCAGGCACTCATCAGAGAGAACTAAAACAGCAGGCACTCATTTTTTTTTTTTCTATAACCAGCGGCACTCAAGCTTTCCAGCTCTTTCGGCCCAATGACATGTCATTGCGAGGCTGGGGGGTCAGTGGACTTTCCTTCCAACCCGGTCAGGAGCTTCGCTCCTTCCCATCCACACGGGATTTATGTGCAGGAGCCGTTCAGATTATTCAGTCAAATTTCCGGTCGTAAACATTTCTTCAAAAGCCGACGGCCGGGTTTGAACCATGAACACCTGGTCGCCAGTACAACGTTGTAGCCATTACACCAGCGCGGCTCCCAGCAGGCACTCATCAGAGAGAACTAAAACAGCAGGCACTCATCAGAGAGAACTAAACAGCAGGCACCCATCAGAGAGAACTAAACAGCAGGCACTCACCAGAGAGAACTAAACAGCAGGCACTCATCAGAGAGAACTAAACAGCAGGCACTCATCAGAGAGAACTAAACAGCAGGCACTCATCAGAGAGAACTAAACAGCAGGCACTCACCAGAGAGAACTAAACCAGCAGGCACTCATCAGAGAGAACTAAACCAGCAGGCACTCATCAGAGAGAACTAAACCAGCAGGCACTCATCAGAGAGAACTAAACCAGCAGGCACTCATCAGAGAGAACTAAACCAGCAGGCACTCATCAGAGAGAACTAAACAGCAGGCACTCATCAGAGAAAACTAAACCAGCAGGCACTTAGAGGGAAAGGAGGAGAATACTTAGACAACAGAAAAGAAACACAAGTAATAGGCTCATTGGAAAATTGAAGCAGGGACCATCTGTACGGCACCATCACTATGCTGTGAGCGTTAATTGTGAAAGGACACACAGCCAATTCAGTACCAACAAAATAAAATTAAAATAAAAAAAGTTTCACTGGCCGTAGTCAATTTTCTCCCAAGTCATTTTGAGGTCCTTTCCACAGTTGTGTTCAATGTCATAAAAAATGACCACAGCCAATGAGGCACTTTTTTTATTTGGGTGCTTAATCAGCTGCATGCCCTGTTACAATATGATGCATAAGTTCAAGCATGAATTCTTTCTGAAGCTGGTTAAGTTTGGACACACACGGTCAAGGCTAGACTCACTTCTGAGTTTCTTTTGCCACTTCATTTCACTGAACATATCATGGTGACGACTGAAGAAATCTGACACTTTGCTTCCCTGTTCATCTCGCTCTGCCCGCTTGAATACATTTAGTTTTGTCTCCTTGGTCAGGTACTCACAGATCTCTGGGATGGGAAACACAATTCTCTCCATGGTGCGGTCCTGCCTCACAATCTGATAAAATCAAGTATTTTATATCTGGTAACAGTCACAGTATGATAAAGTCAAGTATACTATATCTGGTAACAGTCACAATCTTACAGAAATCATGTATACTATGTCTGGCAACAGTCAAAATCTTACAATGTGAAGTATATTGTATCTGATAACAGTCACAATCTTACAATGTCAAATATACTGTATCTGGTAACAGTCACAATCTTACAATGTCAAGTATACAGTATCTGGTAACAATCACAATCTTACAATGTCAAGTATGCTGTATCTGGTAACAGTCACAATCTTACAATGTCAAGTATGCTGTATCTGGTAACAGTCACAATCTTACAATGGCAAGTATACTGTATCTAGTAACAGTCACAATCTTACAATGTCAAGTATACTGTATCTGGTAACAGTCACAATCTTACAATGTCAAGAATGCTGTATTTTATAACAGTCAGTGTGATAAAGTCAAGTACATTATATCTGGTAAGAATCACAATCTGATTTAATCAAGTTTAATGTATCCGATAAGAATCACGATCTGATAAAATCAAATTTACTGTATTTGGTAAGATTCACAATCTGATATAATCAAGTTTACTATATCTGATAAGAACCACAAGAATGTCCCTTCATTCACTCCTTAGCATGGCACCACCACTACAGTTTACCCCCATGCAGGATGCTGGTATCCAAGCACTATCTGTGCTCTTACAGTAGTGTTTCTCTTAACAACTTGTTTTACAGGATGAAGCTGTTAACTACATGCACAATCTGCCCGTAAATACCCCTTACAACATGCCTGGTTGCAACAGTGGTCCTACTCACTGTACGTCTCCCCCAGACTCCACACAGAGTACCATAGGGTTGTGAAGAGCAGCAAGACAATCCCTAACATTTAATGTGAAGTTGTGTTAAATGCCAAGTACCACAAACATAAACAAAGACAGACTGATACCTCAATTTGGGCTGTATGGTTGTGATAGTACTCCAGTGCCTGGTCACCAAACAGATCACACCCTCCAGGCCGTAACATGTCAGACAGCTCTTTATTATGTTGTGACAACTGTTAAGGACATGAATATTTATAATAACAAGTTAAAAAACTAAAAAAAAAGCAGGTATATATTCATGATATTAGATGTCCTGGTTTTTTGTTTCATACATTTCTAGAAGTCAAACCCAGTGATATGAGGTGCTGTCCAGAAGTCTCCAGAATGGTCATATGGAGCACTAACTGGAAGCAGTACATACGTGCACTTCTAAATAGTGATAAAGACTTCCTTTCTGAAGTATTGTGCCAAGTTTCACATTGGTGCATGCATGTGTTCTTTGTTCACAAGCATTTCTGTACAGTACATTCTGTAATTCTCAAGTGAAGCGAGATGGCAGACTTAGAACAGTGTGTCTCTGTATCAAGCTTGGCAAAACTACTTCAGACACCGACAAAATGCTTAAGTAAGGCATTTGGTGATGACACTATGGGCAGAATTCATTCATTAACTCTTCAGCTCATGGGCCTTCAACAAATTTATGCCAAGTCCTCCCTGTCTTGTGCCATCAGCTCAAGGTCTTTCCTTGTCTTCCTCATCCCTTTCCTTTCTCTCTTCATGTCTCATCTTCATGTGTCTTCCAGCATTCCTCTACCTGTCTTACCCTGCAGATTCCAGAATAAGTACTGCCTTGAAATGCTATCAGAAGGTTTCCTCAACATGTGTCCCTTCATACCTTCAGAATCTTCTTCTCTTGCTCAACTAGAACTTGTCTGGTTCTTGTTCAACCAGAACTTGTCTGATTCTTGTTATCTCTTGTTCAACTTGCACCTGTCTGATTCTTGTTATCTCTTGTTCAACTAGCACCTGTCTGGTTCTTGTTACACATGCCCAAGCCTAGGCTCGACTTATTCAAGAAAAGTTTAGCTTTTTCTGCTGCTCATCTGTGGAATACTCTTCCACACGACTTAAAAAATACTCTTAGTCCATATTCATTCAATCACAGACTTTTCAAATACATCATGAGTGCAGATTATATGCCACCCTAATTTCGTTATGTTCTTAAATAATTACATAACATCATATGTAGGTTTTAAAGTTAATTTTGTCCTGTTTAGTATAAATTATGATACGCATCTGTAAATCTGTGTAACTGTTATTGTACTGTTACAATGTTGGGATTTTATTTTATTGTACTTTCTTGTTATTTTATTATTTAAGTAACATTTAGGATACGTGTGAGAATAAATGGATTAACTATGGAAGAAGAGAGAAAGGAAGGGCAGAATGTTGATGATGATGATGATGATATAATCCCTTTAGCTGTGAGCAGGTAGCTCTTGACAGCCCATTGCCTCTCTGACAAAGGTGCAAGTCTTCCTCAGTTGCTGTGATGATGTGTAGAGTGTATTGTGGATAGGGCAGAATGTTAGACGGGCCTGCGTGACCAATTCTAAACCCTTTGAAAATAAAGTTCGTTCGTTCGTTCGTTCGTTCGTTCGATCGATCGATCGATCGATCTATCGATCTATCGATCTATCTATCTATCTATCTATCTATCTATCTATCTATCTATCTATCTATCTATCTATCTATCTATCTATCTCTGATAATGTTTGTACTTTTCAACATATGTTATGTCATGCTTATAAGTAATTAATGTTAATATGAGTGTGCTATATTATTATTTTACTTTACAACGTTGAATTCCTTGAATTTGATATGTAAAATGCATATGAGAATAAATGAATTCAGTATGAAAGGTGAGAGAAAGGAAGGGCAGAATGTCAGACGGGCCTGCGTGCCCAATTCTCAACCCTTTGAAAATAAAGTTCGTTCGTTCGTTCGTTCGTTCTTTCTATCTATCTATCTATCTATCTATCTATCTATCTATCTATCTATCTATCTATCTATCTATCTATCTATCTATCTATCTATCTATCTAATCTATGTATTAATGTTTATTTTTATTTATTTTATTTTTACATTCATTATTATTATTATTATTCTTTTTTAATGTTAAAAACGTACTTTAATTATGATGATTATTGCAAATGTAATATTACTTTTATAATGATAAATGCCTTAATTATGCTTAAAGTAAATGTGGGGATGAAAGGATATAGTATATATGATGAGAGAGAGAGCGAGGAAGGGCAGAATGTCAGACGGGCCTGCGTGCCCAATTCTTAACCCTTTGAAAATAAAGTTCGTTCGTTCGTTCGTACCTCTTGTTCAACTAGCACCTGTCTGGTTCTTGTTACCTCTTGTTCAACTAGCACCTGTCTGGTTCTTGTTATCTCTTGTGCAACTAGCACCTATCTGGTTCTTATCTCTTGTTCAACTAGCACCTGTCTGATTCTTGTTACCTCTTGTTCAACTAGCACCTGTCTGGTTCTTGTTATCTCTTGTTCAACTAGCACATGTCTGGTTCTTGTTATCTCTTGTGCAACTAGCACCTATCTGGTTCTTATCTCTTGTTCAACTAGCACCTGTCTGATTCTTGTTACCTCTTGTTCAACTAGCACCTGTCTGATTCTTGTTACCTCTTGTTCAACTAGCACCTGTCTGGTTCTTGTTATCTCTTGTTCAACTAGCACATGTCTGGTTCTTGTTATCTCTTGTGCAACTAGCACCTATCTGGTTCTTATCTCTTGTTCAACTAGCACCTGTCTGATTCTTGTTACCTCTTGTTCAACTAGCACCTGTCTGATTCTTGTTACCTCTTGTTCAACTAGCACCTGTCTGGTTCTTGTTATCTCTTGTTCAACTAGCACATGTCTGGTTCTTGTTATCTCTTGTTCACCTAGCACCTTTCTGATTCTTGTTCAACTAGCACCTGTCTGATTTTTGTTACCTCTTGTTCAACTAGCACCTGTTTGATTCTTGTTATCTCTTGTTCAACTAGCACCTGTCTGGTTCTTGTTATCTATTGTTCAACTAGCACCTGTCTGGTTCTTGTTACCTCTTGTTCAACTAGCACCTGTCTGGTTCTTGTTATCTCTTGTTCAACTAGCACCTGTCTGATTCTTGTTACCTCTTGTTCAACTAGCACCTGTCTGGTTCTTGTTACCTCTTGTTCAACTAGCACCTGTCTGGTTCTTGTTATTTCTTGTTCAACTAGCCTGTCTGATTCTTGTTATCTCTTGTTCAACTAGCACCTGTCTGATTCTTGTTATCTCTTGTTCAACTAGCACCTGTCTGGTTCTTGTTATCTCTTGTTCAACTAGCACCTGTCTGATTATTGTTATCTCTTGTTCAACTAGCACCTGTCTGATTCTTGTTATCTCTTGTTCAACTAGCACCTGTCTGGTTCTTGTTATCTCTTGTTCAACTAGCACCTTTCTGATTATTGTTATCTCTTGTTCAACTAGCACCTGTCTGATTCTTGTTATCTCTTGTTCAACTAGCACCTGTCTGGTTCTTGTTATCTCTTGTTCAACTAGCACCTGTCTGATTATTGTTATCTCTTGTTCAACTAGCACCTGTCTGATTCTTGTTATCTCTTGTTCAACTAGCACCTGTCTGGTTCTTGTTATCTCTTGTGCAACTAGCACCTGTCTGGTTCTTGTTACCTCTTGTTCAACTAGCACCTGCCTGGTCCTTGTTATCTCTTGTTCAACTAGCACCTATCTGGTTCTTGTTACCTCTTGTTCAACTAGCACCTGTCTAGTTCTTGTTACCTCTTGTTCAACTAGCACCTGTCTGGTTCTTGTTATCTCTTGTTCAACTAGCACCTGTCTGATTCTTGTTATCTCTTGTTCAACTAGCACCTATCTGGTTCTTGTTACCTCTTGTTCAACTAGCACCTGTCTGGTTCTTGTTACCTCTTGTTCAACTAGCACCTATCTGGTTCTTGTTACCTCTTGTTCAACTAGCACCTGTCTAGTTCTTGTTACCTCTTGTTCAACTAGCACCTGTCTAGTTCTTGTTACCTCTTGTTCAACTAGCACCTGTCTGGTTCTTGTTATCTCTTGTTCAACTAGCACCTGTCTGATTCTTGTTATCTCTTGTTCAACTAGCACCTATCTGGTTCTTGTTACCTCTTGTTCAACTAGCACCTGTCTGGTTCTTGTTACCTCTTGTTCAACTAGCACCTATCTGGTTCTTGTTATCTCTTGTTCAACTAGCACCTGTCTGGTTCTTGTTACCTCTTGTTCAACTAGCACCTGTCTGGTCCTTGTTATCTCTTGTTCAACTAGCACCTATCTGGTTCTTGTTACCTCTTGTTCAACTAGCACCTGTCTGGTTCTTGTTACCTCTTGTTCAACTAGCACCTGTCTGGTTCTTGTTATCAGTTCTACATTAGTGATCTTGTCATATCATTTCAATTCTTCTATTTTAAGCAACCACCCATTGATGAAAGTCTGTAACATTTTGGTTCCTGTTTTTGCACACTGTAAATGGCATATATAAAAGAATAAATTATAAAGTTAAAACTGCTGTCTACTCATAACAACTGAATTATTTGGGAGAACTTAAGGCCAGATCACAAATGAAATTCACTAAGCAGCTAATGGAGAATTTTTTCAATGAGCTGGAAAATAAAATTGAACAATGTGTCACGAAAGATGGCATTTATGTTGAAGCATAACAACTGTTTTAATGAACTGTATTAAAACTGAATAAATGCTTTCATATACTGTTTACAGTACCTCCAGTCATAACTGACTATGGAGATAATATAAAAAATTTGCACAAGGGCTTTATAAACACCCTATATTGTGACAAAAGGAAAAACTGAAGGAAAAAAGAGATACAGGATTACAAAGAGAGAAAACACTGGACAGTTTAACATTCAGGCATGGAAAGAAGTAAATAAAAGAGCTGATATATAGCACTTGGGACAGGAGGTTGTGGAGAGACTTATCACCCACGCCAGCCAGCATGGATGATTGAAGATTAAGTAGTAGTATATAAAAACCCAAGGATGAAAAGCATAGTTTAGACCACGTAACAGACAAAACTGTGCATTTATAAAGTTATAAACAACAAACCTGATGAGCAAGAATGTAAATGTTGTGTCCAACAGCCTTTGGCGATGCGTTGTTCTCTTCAATTCCATCATCTTCATCATCTAGGTCATAGTGTGCTGTGTCATCCTTCCCAGGATCCTCAGAGTGGAAAGCTTGGATTGCAATGTCAATCTGAGATAGACAATATGCGTATTTTTAAATGTCTTTTACATAAATTTGACATTTAAACACTCGTAAACTCATGGCACTAGTAAAATAAGACTCAACTACACTTTCTAAGTTCATGCCAGATACACTTATTTGTTATCACCACAGTCTAGTATTAACAAGACAAAAGGATGCAAATGCCACAAATCTATAATGCAAACAGGCAATAAATCTACAGTCACTCATTTCTAAACTCAAAAACTGCTGTCTGTTCCACACATCCAAAAAGATTTATTTACCTGTCTTTACAGCTATAATAATGACATAGCAAAGTTAGTATTATTATTCCAACTGGCAATATAGTTGGATGTTGATAAGTATTCACACAACAGCAATAACATAATCTGATATTTTCAGTGAGTTCAGTTTACTACGCTGGTAGAGCTGAACTGGACAGGCAGCAGTAACAACACAGCATAATTATTCTTCTTTAACCCAACACTGTTTAATGTTTGACACCAAGCTGACTCTATCAAGCACAGCAAGCAACAAAGATGGGTTACACCATAGTTACAGCAGCTTACAGTGACGATGGTAGTCTGTCAACTTCCTGCAGCTAAAACTGGATATAGAATCTTTTTCAACTGTTAGCAACTAACACTGACCACAGAACTCTTTCATCGTAGCAACTAATGCTAGGCATTGTGCACTTTCTACTTCCAGCAACTAATTCTAGCTACAAGATATTTAACTTTATTCGCACACAACTGCTGTGGTACTCCTGTAACTTCATGCAACTAACACTGACTACAGCACTCTTTTAACTTCCAGCAACTAACACTAAATATAACACTTTCAATTTCCAGCAACTAATACTAACTATAACATTTTTACCTTCCAGCAACTTTTACTAGCTATACAACTTTTAAATTCCAATAACTAATACTAGCTATAAAATTTGCAACTCCCAGCAACTACAACTAGCTATAACATTTTCAACTTCCAGATTCTATTACTAGCTATAAACCTTTTAACTTCCAACATCTACTACTAGCTATAACATTTTCAACCTTTAACAACTAATACTGACTATAACATTTTCAACTTCCAGTATCTACTACTAGCTATAACATTTTCAACCATTAACAACTAATACTTACTGTAACATTTTCAACTTCCAGCAACTACTACTTGCTACAACATTTTCAACTTTCCACAACTACTACTTGCTATAACATTTTCAACTTTCCACAACTACTACTTGCTATAACATTTTCAACTTTCCACAACTACTACTTGCTATAACATTTTCAACTTTCCACAACTACTACTTGCTATAACATTCTCAACTTCCAACGACTAATATTAGCTATAAGATGTTCATCTTCCAAAGACTAATGCTAGCTATAATATTTATAATACTAGATATAACATTTTTAACCTAACAATTAATACTAGCTATAACATGTTCATCTTCCAACAACTAATACTAGCTATAACATGTTCAACCTCTAATAACTAATAATGACTATAACATTTTCATCTTTAAAAAAAAAACACGAATACTTGCTATAATATGTTCATCATCCAACAACTAAAGCTAGCTGCAAAACTTTCAAATTTAGCAGAGCACAATTGCTATGACTCCTGTAACTTAATGCAATTAACACTCGCTATGGTATATTGTCACCTTTCAGCAAGTTATGCTCCATCAGAAGGAAGAGTTTCACATAAAAGATAATATGCATGTTCAAAGTCGAAGCATGCTCATACCTGTCAACTTGTACGTTTTTATCGTACAATGTATGTGTTTTTGATACTTTTAGCAGTGTACGGCCGTACAGACTCATACGGATTTTCTCAACAACAACAAAATCGAAAAAATATAAAAATACTTTCCAACCCACGTTTTTTAAATTTTAAATCAGAAAATATTTGTTAGCCCAGGTTTTTTTTAAATTCCGGGATTCTCAGCATCTGTTTTTAAAACGAGGTCTATCTCAGCAACCAATCAAATCCTGTTATACCCAACAATTTGGGGTTTTCAGCGTGACATGATGTATTTTTAAAGTTATCTGTTATCAACCACGCTTGCCACAACAACTAAACGCCATTTTAAAAAAAAAAAAAGCTAAGTACTTATAAGTTAGTTGCTTATCCTTTACAGGACGTGGCAATCAACCCCAGCTTTTATTGGCTGTTTGTGATTTTTCTAGGCAATTTTTTTCATTCAGTAGTTTGCCATTGCTTTCTGAACGGTACGGCGCTTATATCATTGTTAAAAATCCACACAAAGTGATCTGCTACCAAACCACTGCAGCAGGTTTCGAACTGCGTTCATATCCATTAGGCCACAGTACTTATAACTTGGTTAAATATTGCTGTTGTTTTGCTTTGTTGCGTTTTAATCGCTGTCTTAATCTTTCCAGTTATATCTTGCCCTTGAATATATTTCCGATAAATTAATGTCATAATATTCTGTGTACATAACTTAGAAAAAAAAGTTTTTTTGCGTAAACTTTTCTGTTTCTAGAGTAAATCCATACAGTAGGCCTACTTTATTACAGCAGTCGAGATTCGCTGCTTTATTTTTCAATAAAGTGGCGATCTGTTTATTATCACTGGTCTACCAACTTGTTAATAAAAATTTTGTAAAGTTTTGGTAGCACGTTTTTTCTTCCTAGATTCGATATTCTGTTCTTAATTTGGTTAAATATTTTTTGCTGTTAACTGTTTGCTTTGCTTCGTTGTATTTTTTAACCGTTCTCTTAATCATTCCAGTTATATTTGACGTTTTAAATATTTCCAATAAATTAATGTCATAATATTCTGTGCAGGCCCTACATAACTAGCACGGTGTTTGTACACAGTATTACACGTGAAAAAGCTGTAAATAGGATTTTCCATTGTTTTTTTCCTGAGCGAAACGGTGAGAAATGTGTACTTTTTGGTGGAAATAAAGCACAGTATCACGAGTTCTTCGATGCTATTGAAATATAGTTAGGGTACAGGGTTAGTTAGATTTATGATTCCTAAACCTAACCCTTTACATCCCCGACCCTTTCCCCCTTTTTTTAACTGCATCTCTAAATTTGGTTGAAATGAAAGACAGCAGGCCATCTGTTTGGTACGGCCTAAAAAAAGAATTCAGAAAAACGAAAGTTCGTAGATAGGGTCAGAGGTCGTGGTAGTAGTCACAATATTTTATGCAAGGGATGGATTCCTTAATTTAAAACTAGCATAATAATGATCGTTTTTTTCATTGGAACAATGGTAGGGCAGTGCATTCTCAGAGCACATCAATTTACAACTACTAGGATATTTTTGCTTTAAACGTGGTAGTATTTTGTCTTCATTTTTATTATTCATAAAACTAACACAAACATCACCATGTTATGAAGGCTGTGATAACTTTAAGAGATATAATACTCATTTTAAATAATTATCACTTGCAGTATTCCTAATGCATATAAAGAACAGTACGAGACTTTATTAGTTTGTTTCATATCGCACTATTTCAAATGTTAAATTAATTAGTATATGAAATTTGTCTTTTTAAAACTGTATCGCTTTTAACATATTTTTGAAAGGTTTTTGGGGTGTCTGTAAGGTTTTTACTGCTCCGGCGTACAGGTTTTTGTCTCAGGAGGTTGACAGGTATGCATGCCATTCACATGCATTTGTGTGTACGTCTAATGAATTTTGTATGTATATTTGTACAAAGTAAGTGTGCTGGTTTTGTGTCCACTTACCTAATCAAAAATGTCCTTAGTCCAGATCTACTTTGTCTAATATGTGCCACAACATCAGCAGCAGTTAACTTCTACCAAAAACAACCAACTACAAGAGAAGCGGTCCTCCCTACAATATAAACCAGGTCCAGCAACATAGACCTGATATTCAGTAGGCTATTGCCAGCAGCTTAAAAAAGCATGTCACATCATCATCTCCCTTGTCTACAGCATGGAGCCACCACTGAAGGTGGTTCCCCTTTAGGAAGCCTGTGTAAAAGGTCATACTCTTGCAGTGATCATTTCTGTGGCAATTAGTTTTATATGATAAGATTGCCAGCCCCCATGTACAATCTTATATTTGTTACCTCTTACACCAAGCTTGATGGAATTGTTGCCTCTTACACCAAGCTTGATGGAATAGTAGTCTTAGTCTTCTCATAGACCCCCAGGAATTAAACGAGATAGGTTTAGTTACATCATTCAATAACAATAAGCATTTTTAATCTTCACACAAAACAAACTTTAACTGCTTTTGAGTCATCAAATGATGACTCTTTTTTGTGTTTTTCATTTTTTGCAGGACAACAAACTAACAGAACAACAGAAGTAACATTGTCTTATGATTGTGAAAGTACCAGAAATAAAGCACGTGATTGTGAAGACTGTCCTGCAGGAAATTCACACACTTGACATTAAGAGCACATATGACCATATCTCACCTGATTGTGTGGTTCCACATGTACACTACTATACTCACTTCCATATGACCATATCTCACCTGATTGTGTGGTTCCACATGTACACACTACTATACTCACTTCCATATGACCATATCTGACCTGACTGTGTGGTTCCACATGTACACTACTATACTCACTTCCATATGACCATATCTGACCTGACTGTGTGGTTCCACATGTACACACTACTATACTCACTTCCATATAACCATATCTGACCTGACTGTGTGGTTCCAAATCAAATACTGTAAATGTATGCTTTTATACTACTTATAATGTTGCATCACCATTAAACTAACACCTTAGGTATGGAGAATGTCTGAATAACTAGCAATAAAAGATGAGTAAGAGGAAGGGCAAAATGTAAGACGGGCCTATATGCACGATTCTTATCTATCAGTCAATACCCTTTACCTCCCTAAGGAGCATAGGTCATAAAGCTGGATCTCGTATAGTGGAGGCGTCAACAATTCACTCCCTGTGGCAGTATCTGTTTGGGACTCAAAGCTGCTCACCTGTGGGAACATTTTCCGCATGTGCTGACAACACACTAAGTCCCAGGTCATTCAGCAGCGGATTCCCAAAATGTCACGAGTTCTTATTATATACCACCATAAACTATCTATCTATCTATCTATCTATCTATCTATCTATCTATCTATCTGTCTGTCTGTCTGTCTGCTTAAAGTAAATTTGAGGATGAAAGGATATTAGTATACATGATGAGAGAGAGGAAGGGCAGAATGTCCGACGGGCCTGCGTGCCCAATTCTTAACCCTTTGAAAATAAAGTTCGTTTGTTCCTTTTCTTTCTTTCTTTCTTTCTATCTATCTATCTATCTATCTATCTATCTATCTATCTATCTATCTATCTATCTATCTATCTATCTATCTATCTATCTATCTATCTATCTATCTATCTATCTATCTATCTATCTATCTATCTATCTATCTATCTATCTATCGTACTTTAATTATGATGATTATTGCAAATGTAATATTACTTTTATAATGATAAATGCCTTAATTATGCTTATAGTAAATGTGAGGATGAAAGGATATAGTATATATGATGAGAGAGAGAGGAAGGGCAGAATGTCAGATGGGCCTGCATGCCCAATTCTTAACCCTTTGAAAATAAAGTTCGTTCGTTCGTTCGTTCGACATGTACACTACTATACTCACTCCCATATGACCATATCTGACCTGACTGTGTGATTCCACATGTACACTACTATCCTCACTTCTATATGACCATATCTGACCTGACTGTGTGATTCATGTACACTACTATACTCACTTCCATATGACCATATCTGACCTGACTGTGTGGTTCCACATGTACACTACTATACTCACTTCCATATGACCATATCTGACCTGACTGTGTGGTTCCACATGTACACTACTATACTCACTTCCATATGACCATATCTGACCTGACTGTGTGGTTCCACATGTACACACTACTATACTCACTTCCATATCTGACCTGACTGTGTGGTTCCACATGTACACTACTATACTCACTTCCATATGACCATATCTGACCTGACTGTGTGGTTCCACATGTACACTACTATACTCACTTCCATATGACCATCTCTGACCTGACTGTGTGGTTCCACATGTACACTACTATACTCACTCCCATATGACCATATCTGACCTGACTGTGTGGTTCCACATGTACACTACTATTCTCACTTCCATATGACCATATCTGACCTGTGTGGTTCCACATGTACACTACTATACTCACTTCCATATGACCATATCTGACCTGACTGTGTGGTTCCACATGTACACTACTATACTCACTTCCATATGACCATATCTGACCTGACTGTGTGGTTCCACATGTACACTACTATCCTCACTTCCATATGACCATATCTGACCTGACTGTGTGGTTCCACATGTACACACTACTATACTCACTTCCATATGACCATATCTGACCTGACTGTGTGGTTCCACATGTACACTACTATCCTAAAGCTGGATCTCGTATAGTGGAGGCGTCAACAATTCACTCCCTGTGGCAGTATCTGTTTGGGACTCAAAGCTGCTCACCTGTGGGAACATTTTCCGCATGTGTTGACAACACACTAAGTCCCAGGTCATTCAGCAGCGGATTCCCAAAATGTCAAGAGTTCTTATTATATACCACCATAAACTATCATCTATCTATCTATCTATCTATCTATCCATCCATCCATCCATCCATCCACCCACCCATCCATCTATCATCTCTCTTTCTCTCTCTCTCTCTATCTATCTATCTATCTATCTATCTATCTATCTATCTATCTATCTATCTATCTATCTATCTATCTATCTATCTATCTATCTATCTATCTATCTATCTATCTATCTATCTATCTATCTATCTATCTATCTATCTATCTATCTATCATCCATCCATCTATATATCTATCTATCTATCTATCTATCTATCTATCTATCTATCTATCTATCTATCTATCTATCTATCTATCTATCTATCTATCTATCTATCTATCTATCTATCTATCTATCTATCTATCTATCTATCTATCTATCTATCTATCTATCTATCTATCTATCTATCTATCTATCTATCTATCTATCTATCTATCTATCTATCTATCTATTAATGTTTATTTTTATTTTTACATTCATTATTATTATTATTATTCTTTTTTAATGTTAAAAACGTACTTTAATTATGATGATTATTGCAAATGTAATATTACTTTTATAATGATAAATGCCTTAATTATGCTTATAGTAAATGTGAGGATGAAAGGATATAGTATATATGATGAGAGAGAGAGGAAGGGCAGAATGTCAGACGGGCCTGCGTGCCCAATTCTTAACCCTTTGAAAATAAAGTTCGTTCGTTCGTTCCTCACTTCCATATGACCATATCTCACCTGACTGTGAGGTTCCACATGTACACACTACTATACTCACTTCCATACATTTTTAATTATCATCATCATTTTTCTTATCCTTCCTTGAGAAGTATGAGCCACCAGTGCAGCAGCTGGTCCACTTGCAGGAAACCCGCTACATGCTCTTGCACTGGTGGCTTTTCTGTTCTCTGGTATTCTCCTTTCTGTCTAATCAGTGCCCGTTAATTTCTTATATTTATTTCTTGACCTCTGTAGCAACTTGTATGACATGATGAGGTTGCCAGCCTCTTGCACAACCTCATGTTAGTCACCTTGTATGACATGTATGAGGTTGCCAGCCTCTTGCTAGTCACCTTGTATGACATGTATGAGGTTGCCAGCCTCTTGCTAGTCACCTTGTATGACATGTATGAGGTTGCCAGCCTCTTGCTAGTCACCTTGTATGACATGTATGAGGTTGCCAGCCTCTTGCTAGTCACCTTGTATGACATGTATGAGGGTTCAGTAGTCGTATTCTTTCAATGTCTCGTCACAGACCCTCGGGGACTACACGGGGCACATTTGCATTGACTTCCAGATTAAAAGTTGTTGCCCTTGATACTCATGGAAATCATGCACACAGAGAAATAAAAGAAAATAACAGCTACAAATAATTTTAAAAATGGCTGAAACACATTCAGACTAACACTGAGTGCAACAGTTGCAGTGACACCAAGGATATGAAGCCTTCTGGGACATGTGCATGTGTCACACTCATAGTTGCCAAAATGAGAAGCATCTATTATTTTGGTTCCATCTTGTTCTAACTTTCATTTGCGTGAAAAACTGTACAGAAAAAATATTGAAAGCACAAATATAACAATCTCTGACCAAAAATGAAAACACCTGACACTGAGAAATTTGACAGGAAATGATTAAAAAAAAACATGACAACAGAGAAAGTGTAAACCTCTCCAGGCTCTGAGATAAAATCTGTTACAATGTCACCACAAACAACAGCCTGGTGAAAGATTTGCTGCATGGATTCAACCTGCAGGAAGAGGCAAGTCGGTTAAGAGATAAAGACTATTCGCACTTGTTAAACTTTATCACACGTTCGCTGAGTGTTTCAAAAATTCCACTTTACATAAACATATCAAACTCTTATATCTGCTGAAATGACAAGAATAATGGCAAAAATCAAGTCTGCTGTGATGTCATAAACTTGATTAACAAGTGGGGAGATAATAATTTACAACTTTCCTCTTGCTTCCCATTGAAAAAAAAGTACACACCCACACACAAACATGCAATTATATTCATCCACACAGCAGTGGAATTTTGGCATTTACAGATATTGGTTTAAAAAAAAAAATTTTTTCCCAAAAATCCTTGAAAGGTTGAAAATAAAATTAAAATATCTAATGTGGCTGAAGAAGAAAAAAGTGACTGAAATACCAAATTCCCAAGAAAAAATCAAATTTAACATTCTGTAACATAGTGATCAGTGAAAGAAAGAACTGAAGCATCTGAAATGTGGATGTATAGAAGAATGGGATGCAAGACATGGACAGAGAAGAAAAAAACAAATAAAGAAGTCACAGAAATTCTAAGAATGAAAAATGACTTTATGAATCAGATCAGAGTTAAACTGATAACATATTTCAGTCATATAATAATTCATAACATCTTGCTGAAAACCATAAAGAAGTAGAAGTTAAACATGCAAGAGACAGCACTATAAGTGGGGGTAATAACATCAAGAGATGGACAGGAAAGAGCCTATCAGTATGCACCATCAAGACAAGAGACAGCACTATAAGTGGGGGGTAATAACATCAAGAGATGGACAGGAAAGAGCCCATCAGTATGCACCATCAAGACAAGAGACAGCACTATAAGTGGGGGGTAATAACATCAAGAGATGGACAGGAAAGAGCCTATCAGTATGCACCATCAAGACAAGAGACAGCACTATAAGTGGGGGGTAATAACATCAAGAGATGGACAGGAAAGAGCCTATCAGTATGCACCATCAAGACAAGAGACAGCACTATAAGTGGGGGTAATAACATCAAGAGACGGACAGGAAAGAGCAGGAAAGAGCCTATCAGTATGCACCATCAAGACAAGAGACAGCACTATAAGTGGGGGTAATAACATCAAGAGATGGACAGGAAAGAGCCTATCAGTATGCACCATCAAGACAAGAGACAGCACTATAAGTGGGGGTAATAACATCAAGAGATGGACAGGAAAGAGCCTATCAGTATGCACCATCAAGACAAGAGACAGCACTATAAGTGGGGGGTAATAACATCAAGAGATGGACAGGAAAGAGCCTATCAGTATGCACCATCAAGACAAGAGACAGCACTATAAGTGGGGGTAATAACATCAAGAGACGGACAGGAAAGAGCAGGAAAGAGCCTATCAGTATGCACCATCAAGACAAGAGACAGCACTATAAGTGGGGGTAATAACATCAAGAGATGGACAGGAAAGAGCCTATCAGTATGCACCATCAAGACAAGAGACAGCACTATAAGTGGGGGTAATAACATCAAGAGATGGACAGGAAAGAGCCTATCAGTATGCACCATCAAGACAAGAGACAGCACTATAAGTGGGGGTAATAACATCAAGAGATGGACAGGAAAGAGCCTATCAGTATGCACCATCAAGACAAGAAACAGCACTATAAGTGGGGGTAATAACATCAAGAGATTGACAGGAAAGAGCCCATCAGTATGCACCATCAAGACAAGAAACAGCACTATAAGTGGAGGTAATAACATCAAGAGATGGACAGGAAAGAGCAGGAAAGAGCCTATCTGTATGCACCATCAAGACAAGAAACAGAAGACACTGGAGATACACTGCAGCAGACCTTCAATGTGTAGTTGGCAGCTGATCAGATCTGACTGATGTTTCAAAATATATCAGCTGTCTCAAATGTGGTTAGTGCACTGGCTTCCTAGCTCGGTGGTCCCATGGGTCGATCCCCAGTTGAGGCAGGATTTTTTAGACTGCAAACAGCTCTGGGGTCGACCCAGCCTCATGAATTGGGTACCAGAGCAACTCTGGGAAAGTTAAGGCAGCCGGCATGGTGTTGACCAGATCACCCTTAGTGTGCCGATGGTCAAGAAAATATGGGCCTAACACCATATTCTTAATATGCCTCAATGGGCGTGTAACGGGAGCCTTTACCTTTACCTTTCCAAATGTATTTTAAATGTATATATACTTAAGGCTATTTTTGACTCATGATGTACATCATTTGACATCAGATAGGCTGAAGGCTTATAAAAATATAAAGATAAAAACTGAAATTTTTTAACCAAAAGGGAGGGGGGGTGGTGGTGGTTGTTTTTATCTTAAACATATGTGCTAGCACATTACATATTTGATAATGTTGCATCACATATACTGACAGAAAGACACAACATATGCACAGATAGAGCAAGGATGTCAACACATACAAACATATGCATGTCCACACACATACATATGCACTCTTACAAATATTTTCTCATCTGATTTATTGCACCTGATGAAGGGAGATGTAAATGTTACAGCATTCCTTCAAATCTTTCTTACACAAACATGCATGCACACACAGACACCAAACAACAACCTAACACAGTTTCATAGAATGCAAATGAGTAGCCTTCTTCTGATGATCAATGCCGGATACACAGTGATAGAAAAACACTGCGGAAACATAAAAACTTAACTACTGGCTGAATTAAATATCATATTTAAAAATAAACAAAGACAAGACTATATGAAGATCACCAAAATAAAAGGTTGACTTCATATCAATATTGAGAAGAAAGACAAGTTACTGAATTCAAGATCAACACAACAAAAGGATGACTTCATTCATATCAATACAAAGAAACACGACAAAATGGTGAAGTCAAGTTCAGCAGAACAAAAGGTTGACTTCATATCAATATTGGGGACCTCAAGACGCAGCAATAGAGACCGCAGTCAGCGACTCATAGCTTGACTGCCTGCGTCAGGACCAGCGAACCAGAGCTGGTCAAGACCGCACTCCACCTCCACGTGGTGGTCCTGGAAACAGTCTGCAGCTGTGCAGGTTGGCTGAGCGAGTGTGGATCGAAATGGGAAGGCAAACCCGGTCCTAAAAAATGCCGTGCAGAAGTCGGATGTGTCGACCGAAAGGTGCAGATATCACAGCTATGTTGTAAACAGACACAACGCAACCACCGTCCTTTTCAGGGCGAACGAAGAAGAAGAAGAAGAATATCAATATTGGGAAGAAAGACAAGTTACTGAATTCAAGATCAAATAAACAAAAGGATAATTTCATTTCAATACTGAGAAAAACAAAAGAAGATAAGTTACTGAATTCAAGCACTCTGGCAGCCATTTAATAAGCAACGGAAGATCAGACAGAGAGCTAATATTTCATCAACCATCTGATACAAACCCTCAAACATCTCAACATTTCTTTGGCAGCAAAATGGTAATGATCAGTATGATCCACATACCTACACCTTAATGATGACAGTAAAACATGGACAGCAAGAAAAATCACAACCTAGTAAGGTGCAGCCTGATAACAGTGAGATATTAGAAGTGACAAAACTTAAACATAAGACAGCAGATGAAAATCTTGGAACTAAATCATGACTGGAATATACACAACAACAAAACAAACAAGAAATAGCCTGGACATGCAGATATCATCATGTTTGCTGCATGTTTAATTGTCAGGAGATAGAGCATTAGGAAGAAAATGAATGATGGACTCAGTGTATGCCTCATCTACTTCCTGGAGGTCACTGAGGGGTCAAAGAAATAATAGGATTACTGCCCCCTTATATGAGACTGCCAATGGGGTGCTGGCAACCTGCCCCCTTATATGAGACTGTCAATGGGGTGCTGGCAACCTGCCCCCTTATATGAGACTGTCAATGGGGTGCTGGCAACCTGCCCCCTTATATGAGACTGTCAATGGGGTGCTGGCAACCTGCCCCCTTATATGAGACTGTCAATGGGGTGCTGGCAACCTGCCCCCTTATATGAGACTGTCAATGGGGTGCTGGCCACTTTTTCTTGTAAAATAAATTGCTATAGAAACCACTTCTGCTAGAACAAATAAATATTTTGGTGCAGGTTTCTAGAACTGGTGGTTCCATGCACCATAACGAACAAACAGGGAAATGAACGCACGAATGACAAAATGGTCAAAGTGTTTAGGAGGAGAATCTAGATGATCAGACAAGCTGTATTAGAACTTAAAGGAATCTTCCCACAAAACTTGATGGCACCAGTAACAAGATAAAAAAAAAGATTAAAAACTAACAACACTGCCTACACACAGACAATACACTATTCACCTGCCCCCAAGCCTAAAATTCCATGTTAATTCATAAAGCCAAAGTGAGATATATACATAGTATGTCCAAGCAAGAATTAATGGGGAGACAATAAAACATCTTTCACTTTCTTCATGTGTTTTCCATTCCTGTCTATTCTCAATATTATTTCTCTCATTTGTCATTCCCAGTTTTCAGACCTATTTATGTGCTGCCCATCCATCTTTTTATTGGATGCTTGCCTCAGCTACTGCCTTGAATTTGTTCACTATATATTTTCTTCTCTCTCTCTCTTGTAGCATTTCTTAAAATTTCCTCTGTACTATCTTCTTCAATTAATTTCACTTCCACCATTGTTATCCTGCACTTTCTTTTTGGGAATCGTTTAAACTCAGATTAGTTTGACTTTGTTGTAACTTGCAGTCTTGGTTTAATTCCATTGTTCTAATTTGTTTGTCATGGTTGTTTTACATGTGGAGTTTGATGCTGGAGTTTATATTTACAAGTCATTTTGTATCTTGCTTCATTTTGTGGTTAGCATCATCTGTAACACAGCTGTCTTCTTTACTCTATATATGCCTTTGTAATTAAAGATGGTTTTTTTTTTTTTTTTTTAAATGTACCAAGTATTGTATTGTTCTCTTGTAAAACATGTTTTACTGCTGCACTGGTTTCAGGCCGTATACATGTGATGTCACACATTAAAGAGGGGGGGGGGGGGGGGGGGGGGGGGGGGGGGGGGATTCCCAGCATTTTGTGATGAAGTGTGATAAGGCGAGGGGAGTTTTTTTCTGTCCTTTTATAAATATTGTCGAAACAAAATGGATTTTGTAACCTCCATCCTCACAGTCCACTTTTAATCCACATTAGTTAACAACTCTCTCGTGGATGATTTATATTAACATTATAATCTCAGCTGAAACATGAGATAATTGTTATGACTTCAACTGGTTTAAATTGGTTTTTAATTTTATATTTATTTTTGAAATATAATGTACTACGCATCTAAAAAAAATACAAGGCAGACTAAATAAATCATACTGTTGGTTACAAAAATAAAACAATAAGGTATGACAATCCAGACAGCCGTCCAATCAGACCAAAGGCACAAAGGTTTCGCTAATTTAAAATATTCAAAAAAAAAAAAGAAAATATTCCAGGGGGGGGGGGGAAACGGGGGGGGGCGGGGGGGGGGGGGGGGGGGTGTGTTTAAAAATGGCAAAAGTTGTTTGACAGCAGAAAAGTGACTGTACATGATCTGACTGACAGCTGGTAACTGTGGCTGGATATGATCTGACTGACAGCAGGTAACTCTGGCTGAATATGATCTGACTGACAGCAGGTAAGTGTGGCGGACATGATCTGACTGACAGCAGATAAGTGTGGTGGACATGATCTGACTGACAGCAGGTAAATGTGGTGGAAATGATCTGACTGACAGCAGAAAAGTGTGGCAGACATGATCTGACTGACAGCAGGTAAGTGTGGCATATATGATCTGACTGACAGCAGGTAACTGTGGCTGGATATGATCTGACTGACAGCAGGTAAGGGTGGTGGTCATGATCTGACTGACAGCAGGTAAGTGTGGTGGAAATGATCTCTGACAGCAGGAAAGTGTGGCAGACATGATCTGACTGACAGCAGGTAACTGTGGCCGGATATGATCTGACTGACAGCAGGTAACTGTGGCTGGACATGATCTGACTGACAGCAGGTAAGGGTGACAGACATGATCTGACTGACAGCAGGTAATTGTGGTGGACATGATCTGACTGACAGCAGGAGAGTTTGGCATACATGATCTGACTGACAGCAAGCAGGTAAATGGTGGAAATGATCTGACTGACAGCAGGTAATTGTAGTAGAAATGATCTGACTGACAGCAGTGGGCTGTGGCTGGACATGATCTGACTGACAGCAGTGGGGTGTGGCTGGACATGATCTGGCTGACAGCAGTGGAGTGTGGCTAAACATGATCTGACTGATGGTAAAGTTTCAGATGCAGCAAATGAAATCATCAATCAAATTATATACAGACACTAGAGATACTGTACACAGCTGTTAGGCAACACATATGTCTTAGTCAAACACACAGCAGACACACGTCTAAGAAAGTAGGTAATGTCGTATTAAAGTAAACTGACATGTAACAATTTAAAACAGCTATGGATTAATATGAATACGACCTGTGAAAGTGGATGATGGATTCAAGCAGAAGAAAGTGTTGAGTTATAAATATTTGTGCCACATTAATGAATCTAGGAGATGTGCTTAAAAGATATGTCAATGCAGTGCAGAAGTAAAGATAAGAAAACTGTGATATCATTATATTAATTGGTAGGAAACATTTTAAAAAAAGCAAATGTGAACGACGAGTGTACACAATAAGTAGATGTATCTGTTGAACTTCAGTATATACACTTTAAAACTTACAATTAAATATCAAAATAAAAATGAATGCCTTAAAGTGTACAAGAAAGTCTAAGAAAATAAATGTGTCTTAAATAATAAATCTTGGGATCATACAATACAGCACACTGAATAGAAGATTAACTAGTCATGTCTCATCTTGAAGATAAGATTACTAGGTTTAAAGCCACAATAAGACATTAAGGTTACATGTTAGGTGTGGGTTTAGAAGGGTTATTCCAAGGGCATCTACACACTGAGAAAAGAACAAAAAAACAAGAAAACACTACAGAACAAATCACTAAGATATAACAAAAACAAGCAAATACGGTACAACAACAACAAATCAACAAGGTACAACAACAATAAAGCAAGGTATATAAAATAACAAATCAATAAGGGAATAACAAAAACAAACTCAGCGGACAAATCATTATATTAGCAGACCAGTAAACCAACTAACTAGCTGACAGATAAACTAACAGACTTGTGGATAATAAACTCAACCAAGAGATTTGGAGAATATTAAATGAAACCAACCAGCTGTTTGGTCCTCATGTTGCTCAAAATTCTCTCAGCATTTTCACTGTCGTGTCTGCTCTCCATGATTGCCAGCAGTAGCTTAGATGCATTGTTCTAGTGGAGAAAACATAACAACTGTTTCACTCTGGCAGATATGTCACAGAATCTTTAACTAAGTAACAGATTGAGTGAGATTACAAAACCAAAACACCAATTCCAAACATCTTCACTGTTCCCATATTATTTTACTCTCATGAAGTTGGTGGTCTGTCTCAGGATTCACTCATAGCCATACAGTTTTTCTGTTCACAGGGTTGTGAAGACCATGCCGTCAATCTGCTCCTTTCGTGGAGCTAACATTTTTGGAGGACATGTTCTTTCCAATTTGTTGAGATTGTAAAACGAACCCTTATATTCCGTGTTAAATTTAACTATTGTTATAAGTTTGACAGCAGTTACTATCTTCATTACCGCATCAATCTATCTTATGCCATGCTGTGCCAAGTGATGTTACTGATCACTCACATCTCTTCAAAATATCTTTCTCTATTTTGCTTCAGAGTTTGGCTGATACCTCCTTCCTTGTAATTCTGTAGGTCCATCAAATATCCTATTTCTCAGTTCTCCCTCAGTCGTTCCTATTTTAAGCATGTTTTTCAATTTCCCTAATCCAGAACATGTTTGATAGATTGTGATGGCCTTCTCCTTCATTACGACATGCAATGGTGTAAAGCTACAGGACATATGACAACTGTCAACCTACAGTAAGACCCCTGCAAACCCTATCATTTCTGTCACTTTTCCATTGTCTAGTTTTTTTATTTCTTACAAGTGCTGGCAACATACCCAATTATGTTTATTATTTACTGTTTACAGGCCATCAGGCTTCCCTCATTGTTTGTTTGTTTGTTTCTATGTTCATACAGCTAGATCTGACAATGAAGGTCATGTAGATAAACTGGTCATATACTATAGTTTTATACTATACAACAAAAAGGACAGTTAAAGCAAGCAGTGAGTTGGAATCCACAGAGCAATAGAGAAAAAGGCAGACTAAGATGTATATAGAAGCTCCTGCAGTACAGTTTTAAAATGTTATAGTTTGTTTCACCCACCCTACAATCTGTTACAACCACCCAGTATTTGATACAAGCATCCATGAGTTTATTACAGTACCTGATATTTGTTACATCAACTTTTCTGTCTCCTACACCTATTCTGACATTTACTATAATGGCATCCTGGAACCAATATGCCTACACATAGTGACTCACCTTCAACTCCAGTACGAGGTCGATACGATTTTTCCCCAAGGACTTGATCTCAATGAGTAGCAGTGCTACAATGATGTCAATGCCATTACTCTCATGCATGGCTATAGCATTCTGAAAGTTTATGACACTGATAGACATGGTGGAATATTCTAGAAAACTGTTTTATGAAGTTCATAAGATTGAATGATATGAATGGATATGCTGGAACATTCTAAGAAACTGTTTTATGAAGCTCATGAAAGCTAATGATAAATTCACCTTACACACAAACTTTATTTTAAACAGCCCTTAGTCAATGGTTAGAAGCCTCATTTTTCGTGTGGATGACCAGAGTTTGTTACTCTCTGAGGACCTAACTGTGACAGACTTTGCTGGTCAGCTATGTGTAGTTAAACTGTTAAGTAAAATGGGGAATATCTCCCAGTTACATTCAATGGCAAAAAGTTATAGCATTTTTTTCCATTTACAAAGCTTTCTTCATCGTACATTCTCAGACGTCTACTTGAATGTTTTCACAGACAGCAGTAGTCAGTTTGAGGCTATCTGAATCTCCCTGGAGCTTTTCTACGAATGGTCCTGGTGTCGGCCATACGTAGAACCCTATTCATAAATTAGCAGACTTTTGTTTAAGATTAACATTGGAGTGTTATAGTGATATGCACTACATACATAGGATAATATCAGAAGAAAATCCACAATCAGACACCATTAACAAATTACTGTCTGCAGTTGATCAAAGCTTACTACACATAGGTGCAAGAAAAACTCCAAGGACACACAGACATGCTCAACATAATATGTAAGAGATAATATAAGAAGATCAGTACACCAATAACAACAGCAACAAGTCAGTAGAAACCCAAACCCATTCGTCAACCATGTCAACAAGACTATAAATACATTAAGGAGTTCAAATTCTCAGAAGCATGTTCACAGAAGATGGTAGAATGGCCAGAGAAACAGAAACAAGATGTCAACAGGCTAATGTGGGCTTATCAACTGACTCCACAGCTGAGGCACCTATACATAGACTTACCATAATATTTTTTTCTCAAACTGGGACAATTTCGAGAGTTTGCTCGAAACAGAAAGTGAGCGCCTTCTATGCGATTTTAGAAAGAGAGAAGTATATTCAGCTAAGTACTTATGATTAAAAAAGGCTAAGTAATGGAGTGGTTAACAAAAAACAACAATTATGTAGTAATAATTTTTAATTACTCTTAACTGAACATAACTTATTATTAAAAAGTTATTAATATTTATCACTAGCGTGAACTTTCTTTAAAAATTCTTTGTTATTTTTAATCGCGTCGAAAAATTCACTACAATTTAGTTCACAATTAACTTTGCAGCGCAATAAAGCTTTTACAGTTGATTCAGCCATTCTACCTCTTTCTTCAGACCATATGTTATTCATTATTGAGAATATCCTTTCAACAGGTGCAGATGTGCCTGGCAGGCTGAAAATTTATTCTATAATTTGGACAAGATTGGGCAATGAAATGTTCTTTTCTTTGAAATGACTGAATAGTTGTGTCCATTTTTCTTCGCAACTTGTATTTTTTCAAATGTCATAGTTTGAAGACCAAAAACCTTTTGCAATCACCACTTCATCAAACAGTTCATCCAAGTTTATTGCACTATTTGCAAGAGTTTCATTAATTTGCGACGCTGCGTACTAGGCCAGTGTTAAAGTCGGGTTTTCGTGTTGCCTAATTGCCATTTTCCGAGGCTGCACTTTTTGACTTCGTGTATATTCTGCACTTTTTAATTTTTTTCCAAATAACCGGGACAAAATGGCCGGGATGCCGGGACCATACCTTCAAACCGGGACAGTCCCAGTCAAACTGGGACGTATGGTAAGCCTACCTATACATATCAATGGAGATAAATTGACAGCTGATAAATAGTATATTTTTACCAACCCTATGTGCTCAGTGTCAAACATGATCACTGTCCAAAGCACATGAAAGGATGATCACAACATGCCAGATGAGAGGTTCAAAACAAGCTGAACAGTAAGAGATAGAAAGAGAATGAAGCCAAGAGGAAGCTGGCAGAAACAAAACTATTTATCAGCTACACAGAGGCAGAAAATAAAATGGTAGGTGTGATGCTACACTGTAATTCTGACTTTTAACAGGCCCGATTCTGTGGTTCTATTTTGAATTTTCACCAGTTTTATTTTCTTCTGATCACGTGATTTTCCGTTGTTTACGAAAATCGCTATTTTCGGGCCCGCGTTTCCACCATTTTATTTCTTCTCATTTGAATATATATCGTGTTTGGTACTTTTTTTGAGTAGATAAATTTAACGGGTTCGTTTATGATGGTAGGTTTATTTTATTCTAGCATCAGTTTTACGTTCTTCTGATTTTTCGCGATTCCCGTAGATTTCATTGTTTACGAAAATCGTTATTTTCGGGCACTCCTGTATGACGCGTCGGAAACACGCGGCCCTCACGTAATGTGACGCAATTTCCGGACACGTGCAGCTTGGGATATGCGTGGGAGAGGAATTCGCGTGGGTGTTTTTTCTTGTATATAATGAGAGAGGAAACTGCGGGCAATTGTCTCTGAAGAAATAATTGCCTGCCGTCAGACTACGTGATTTATCGTTCTCCACCGTGGGAAAAACAAACGATAATCGGTATGTAACTATTTTATTAATCGTTTTACTTATTAGGGGGTTTTTTAGAATTTCGCCCGTAGTTAATTTCTCCGGGGGACATTAACTTTTTAGTTCTAAACGATAGTGCCATCTATTAACTTTTCAGTTTTAAAATAAACGATAGTGCTATCAATTATCATTTTTTGAAGAACGACGTAAATGCAACAGTGTGCTTATTCTTTCTATGATTTTGGCAGTAGTTAGGAGTGTGGGAAGTTGTGAGAAACACGTGTGCCCATATTTGTAAAATGTTAGGTAAAACCCCCATTTATTCCTGTATATTTTCTAATGTAACTTTATGGGGAAATCCCTGGCGTGTTCGTTAATTTTTCTGAGCCTTAAAAATGTGAGAAATATTGTCGGAGGGTTCAGATTTACGTTGTAAGTGAATTATACTGCTTAGAGGAGTAAACTATTCCTATAGCGATATTTCATTTAATTTTGGAGCGAGCCGGGAAACCTCATGTGTAAATGTTAAAAAGTAGGCCCGGAATTTAGGACAAAGGAATTCCCTAGTTGAAATGTTTTGAACACGTGGGTATCCATGCGTAACGTGTCAGACGGTGTCTGGGCTATTGTTTATTTTACCTGGCAGATTTTAGTAGAAGGAGGGGGGATGAAGAGGCCACGTGGGATAGTGGTATTTTATGTATTGTGTGAAGAACGAGAGAAGGAGTGTGATTTTAGTGCCACGTGGGATAATATTATGTATTTGTTGTGAAGAACGAGAGAAAGGGGAGAAGAAGTGAGAATGAAGAGACACGTGTATAGAATTATTTTATGTATCGTATATGTTAGAGATAAGCAATTTTAGAGAGGGTGTACATTAGACGCTGTTTCTTTTAATTTCAGCGAGTCTCGGCGAAACAGTGGGGAGCATAATTTTGTAAAATAAAATTATCCACGGCAAAAGACATATCTCAGGGTCAGAGTACTCGAGTATCGTCAGGAGCAAAAAGAAAATTACCCTATGGTCTCTGGCAGTGAAGCCCCTATGCTTCAGCTGGAACAGGGTTTATTTATCATACAGCCGAGAGCATCGCTATTATAGTCTCTAGCAACGGCAGGTGGCCGGGAGACTGGTTTCAATTTCATACAGCCAGAAAACAAGGCTGTGTCTTCCTCTAAATCCGGAGCGGGTTAAAAGAGGGAAGCTATTCAGCAGCAGAGAAGTTTTGTCGACAGTTCATCAAGTACCTCATGCTTGATGCCAGAACTTCATCATCATCATCGCAGAATTCAGGAACAGGTGACAGGGTTACCATGCCTGGTCTTGAAAGGAACGAGAGGAGAGTGTAACGGAGACGCAGCATCATCAGTCGGCGAGTGTTGGAGAGACACTGAGACCAAGAGCAATAGAGAGAGAGAAGGAGGGAGAAAATAGACAGGACCAGTAGGGTCTGTTCAGTATCCAGTTGAAGGATAGACACTGAGCCATTGTGTTACCCCAAGTCTATTATTTTAGCAGTTCCAGTGGTGTTACATAGCGGCGCATATCGCCTAACAAGTGGAAAGCTGTGTAGACGGTCGTTGAGGAAGAGTCAGCAGGACTAAGACAGTAAAATCTTAGTTGTGTTAGAGAGTGGAGGCTAAAGTTGACAGCCCCACAATATCCGAGTAGATTAAATCACTAATCATTTTATTGTTCCTCAGCAGGGTGACAGAAAGAGTGAATGTGATTTGGGGTTTGGGTTTTTTTCAGTGTCTACCTAATTTCATTGTTACTTGGGTTTTTTTTTCAGGCCGTGCAACAGTGCACGCTATCGACTGACTTGATGACGTATGATGCCATTTTATGTTTTTCTTGTATGTAAATAAATATATACATATATTATTTACTGGATCAGCTTCTATTTTTTACTATACTTACTCTATGTTGTATATATAGTGGTGTCTGTGGTCGTATTTATACACCTTATCTCCTTGTGTGTCAAGGCAGTCAGAGGAGGGCGAGACTATAGCCAGTCTAAAGTCACGAAGCGGCAAGGGGAGATTCAAATCCTGGTTCTATCCCTTGAGCCAATAGTCGCGTCTGTCCACAGGCATGTCATTTTTCATCTAAATTCTATCTTCTCAGACTTTCTCATACCAGGGTCTTGTTTTCATTCAGGCAAACTCTATAAACTTAAAACCACTTCGTGACAGTAGGACACATCAAATTGCTGCCAAATCTGTTACCATCACAAGCTTTCAAGAAAAGAAAATCTGGCTACAGGACAAGGGGATGCCTAAGAGGAAAGTGGATAGACAATATTGAAGATATCCTGAGGAAACATAGCAAGCAGCTAGTGAAAGCAAAACACCCTGCACATTTAACAACATAATTTGACTGAAACGTTATTAATGCAAGTTAATGACATATGTGGACAGAAAAAGTAATTAATGTAAGTTAATGATATAAGTGGACAGAATTAGCAGATGATGTAATAACGTCCATTCAGCCCACACTGTCTCATCAACACAGCACAGGGCAGGAAACAAGATGGGCAGAGCACTTAAAAAACACTGAATGAGGAGCCACCAGAGACACAGGAATGTTCATGAGGCTGAAAATGATCTAGACATAAATACAGACATTCCATGAAGGGAAGAACTCATCACAGCTATCAAAGGGCTAAAGAATGGAAAAGCTCCTGGTCACGACAATTTAAATGCTGAGTTATTTAAGATAGACCCTGACCTAGTTGTAGAACTATTAGAACCACTATTTGCACAAGTCTGGAAAACAGAGACAACACCAATGGAGTGGAATAATGGAACACTTGTCAAATTGCCCAAGAAGGGTGACCTTGCAGACTGCAACAACTGGAGAGGAATTACTCTCCTCTCAGTTCCTAGTAAAATACTAGGCATGATAATTATCCAGAGAATTTCAAAAGCAGTAGACCATAAACTGAGGAAAGATCAAGCAGGATTCAGAAAGAACAGAAGATGTGCAGATCATTTATTCACCCTCAGGAACACCATAAAGCAGTGCTCAGAATGGCAGAGACAGCAATACATTAACTTTATTGATTCTGCAAAGGCTTGTGACAGCATACACAGGGACAGCCTATTGAAAATACTGAGGGCTTATGGATTTCCCAGATGCATTGTTTCCATCATAAAAAGCCTCTATGTTAACTTTACATGTAGTGTTGGGCAGAGCAACCTAACTTTTGAGGTGAAGACAGAAGTATGACAGGGATGCCCCTTATCATCCACTTTATTTTTGACAGTCATAGACTGGGTGATGCACTAGACAACAGAGGGTAGTCCAAGAGGAATAAGATGGGCAACATTTTCTACACTGGAAGATCTGGAATATCCAGATGACACTGCACTACTCGCACATTCACATCAACACATGCAAGAAAAAACATATAGACTGAATAATTATAGTCAACAGGTGAGTCTGAACATCAATCTAAAGATGACAGAGGTCATGATACTCAATGTGGGCAGTCCTGAGCCCATAACAATAAGGAACCAGAAGGTTACTCTCCAGCATTCTGCACCACAGAGAAGCACAGAAAGTACACAGCTCTCAAAATCTTAATTTGGTGTTTGTGCTGTACTGACAGGACTTCGAGATGTTGTTTAGACTAGCAAAGGCAGTTCTTGCTTTATTCATTCTAATGTTGATGTCTTTGCTTGTTCCGCCTTCTGGTGTTAGCATGCATCCTAGGTATGTAAATGTGTCTGTCTGTTCCAGCTTCTGGTTCCTTACTGTTAAGGGCTCAATATCTGGAAAGTCAGCACATCCCAAACTAAATATCAGTTTACCATCTATTCTTTACTGATCAAATGACTAGGAGATGGTAGAAAATCTACCTGGGCGAGGGACATACCCAGAAATCATTAGGAGATCTTGAACAGACATAGGGGACTCCAAGATGCAGCAATAGTGAATGCAGTCAGCGACTCATAGCTTGACTGCCTGCGTCAGGACCAGCGAACCAGAGCTGGTCAAGACCGTGCTCCACCTCCACGTGGTGGTCCTGGAAACAGTCTGCAGCAGTGCAGGCTGGCCGAGCGAGCATAGATCGAAATGGGAAGGCAAACCCGGTCCTTAAAAAATGCCGTGCAGAAGTCGGATGTGTCGACCGAAAGGTGCAGATATCACAGCTTAGGCACAAACAGACACAACGCAACCACCGTCCTTTTCAGGACGAACGAAGAAGAAGAAGAAGAACAGACATAGAACTACACTCCTCATTGTCGCTTCAGATTATAATAATTGAGCTGGACGAGTCATTTGAATCCAGATTGGATGAACAATACTCGTTCAAATGGTTCCTATCTTTAATTTGTTGAATAGATGGTATCTCAATCTGTTATGACCTGTGCGAAGTCTGAAGATTACCACTTGTTCACTTCTGCTGAGCTGGTAATACAAATCATTTTTTGTGTGGCCTGGATGTTCTTCTTCCCACTTGTGCCTGTACCTGCACTTGATAAAACTCTTGGACTCCTCATAAGTTATATTTGTGTCAAGTTGAGGAAGTTTTCCCCCTTCCTTTGCCAATCTGTCAGCCTCTTCATTTCCAGGGATGTTGCAGTGAGAAGGGATCCACTGTATCATGACTTTTTGTATTGCTGACATAGTCTGTGAAGTGTTACTCTTAGGTCATCCAGTTCAGCATTACTTTGACTTTTCAGCATTGTATTCACTGACAGCGCATCTGAGAAGATAGCTACTGGTCTCTCTGAGCTTTCTTCTGTCATTAGAATTTCTGATGCAGTTTTTAAGGCCTCTGCCTCTGCTCTGAAGTTACTTGAAAATTTCCATGTTGCGACTGCTATCTTTTTTTGTGTGCCATTGCTTAAGCTCAGGAAGACTCCTCCACCCCCATCTTCTGTTGCATTAGTTACTGATCCATCTGTGTATGCTTGGATCCAGATGTTGCTTGGGTAATGTTTCTCTATATATTTTGTGGTTAGGACTCTCCTTTCTGTTTCATTTTGGCTGTTCTTTCTCTCAATACCAGGAACTTGTTCTATCATTTCGGGGAAGCACTGTTGTTTCCAAACTGGTAGCTTGTGTGCAGTACATATTGGTGTAGCTGTTGATATTGCATTTATGGGGTCTGCTCTCATCTTTGTTTTGACTGTCTCTACAAAGTTGCTTCGCTTCAGTCTTCCCCTTCCAAGTCCATTTATTCTCTGGTGCATTTGGTGGTCTATCAGCCTCCTGAATTTCTCGGCTCGTTGCTGGGCTCTGCTATCTCTTCTATCCTCCATAGGCTGGAGGTGAGTAATCTTTTCCAATTCTTCAATGGGTGTTGACTTCATGCACCCTGTTATGATTCTCAATGCTTGGTTTTGGGTTCTGTTTATTTTGTCAAAGTTCGACTTAGCTGCCGTTGACCATGCTGCAATGCCATTTTCTAAGACTGGTCTCACTCGCCCAGTATATAGCCTCTTTAGTACTCTCTCGTCTGTTCCCCAACCCATGCCAGCAAGTTTTTTCATGATTGCCATTTTCTGCCTTGCTCTTGTCCTGTTTTTCTCAATCTGGGTTTTCCAAGTCAAGTGGCGATCAAAGGTAATGCCTAGGTAATTTGGGTTGTCATCCAGATGTAGATTTTTCCCATTTAGCACCAATTTGGAGATCTGTGGATTGTTTGAGAGAGAAAACACTGTGAATGATGTTTTCCCTTCATTTATCTTTACTAGCCATGCCTTGGTCCACTCTTCCAATAATGCTTTAGGGATATTGCTATAAGTGATCTGATCTTCAGTGGATCTGTGTTTTCTGAATCCTGCTTGCTGTGGGGCTAAGAGATGTTTTTCCTCTAGATGCCACATTAGTTGAGTATTTATTATGCGCTCCATCAATTTTCCAACACAACTAAGTAGACTGATAGGTCTGTAGCCATTTGGTTCTGTCTGAACTTTGTCTTTCTTAGGTATTGGAATCAGTATGGCGTCTTTCCATGCATGTGGTACTATTCATCTTTTCCAGCTGCAGTTTAGGATGGCCAGAAGCTTCTTTTTTGCCTTTGTTCTTAGGCCTGTTAGCATTTCATTGGTTATCCCATCTGTTCCAGGTGACTTCTTTTTCTTTAGCGCCCTCAATGCCTCTTCCATTTATACTAGTGATAAAAGTTGCAACATGCTAGAAATATTATTACAAAGCGACACAGACAATCTTATTAATTGGAGCAATGAAAACTGCATGCAAATAAATATCTTTAAAACAAAATGTATGATAATATCAACTAGACAAAAATTACAAAACTCACTGAAAACAACACTTCAGCTCTACATTGGAACCTCTTTAATTGAAAATGTAAATGAAAATAAAACACTAGGACTCATAATTGACCAACATTTAAAGTTGGAATTCGCATGTACAAGCACTGACCAAACAAACGGCCCAAAAAGTTTACCAGTTAGCTAAAATCAAACATTTCCTAGATGAGGAGACACGAAAAATGTTCTATACATCCCAAATACAAACACATCTAGACCATTGTTCCACAATTTGGGGTGGCTGCACCATGTCCAAAAGACTATTCATTACAAAAACGTGCAGTGCGCCTAATTTCAGACAAAAACCTCACACAGTGTGTAGACCCATATACATATCTTAACATATTACCAATAAGAAAGCACCTTCTCTTCAACAAAACCAAATTTATTCACAAAATCTTATCACAGAATGCTCCAACGTATCTGTGGCCTATTTTCAAATACAGCGGAAGACGCAGTCAACGCTTTAATAAATTACACATGCCCAAGCCTAGGCTCGACTTATTCAAGAAAAGTTTAGCTTTTTCTGCTGCTCATCTGTGGAATAATCTTCCACACGACTTAAAAAACACGCTTAGTCCATATTCATTCAATCACAGACTTTTCAAATACATCATGAGTACAGATTATATGCCACCCTAATTTAGTTCTGTTCTTAAATAATTACATAATATCATATGTAGGTTTTAAAGATAATTTTGTCCTGTTTAGTATTAATTATGATAAGGTACTGTAAATGTGTGTAACTGTTATTGTACTGTTACAATGTTAGGATTTTATTTTATTGTATTTTATTGTTATTTTATTATTTAAGTATTATTTAAGATACATGTGAGAATAAATGGATTCAGTATGGAAGACGAGAGAAAGGAAGGGCAGAATGTTAGATGGGCCTGCGTGCCCAATTTTAAACCCTTTGAAAATAAAGTTCGTTCATTCGTTCGTTCCATTTCTTGCATTGTTAACTTTACCATCATGTGTTCTTCTTGTTGTCATGACTCCTTTGTTCATCAGTGATGGCCTTTTTTCTGTCTATAGGAACATCAATGTGGTTTGCACCAGCATAGTGTTCCATGAGTGCATTTGCAGCTTTTTTTCCCCAACAGCATATTTTCACCTTGTTTGATTGTGATATGATGTTTGTAAGGTTCTTCGTTGTTCAAAGCTCTAACTAGTTTCCACAGTTTGTTCCCTTCTTTATCTAGGTTGAGATTTTCTGTTATTTGCTTCCAGCAGTCTCTTGTTGTTTGGTTTAATGTTCTTTTGTACTTTGCAGTGGTTGCTTTGAGCAAGATGTTTGCCTCAGTTGTTTGTTCTGTTTCTGCCGTGTCTCTGGCTTCTGTTACCTCATCTTCAAGTTTTTGCAGTTCTTCATTCCAGTATGGTTTATAGTTCTTTCTTGCCCCTCTTGGAATAGTCTCAATAGCTGCTCTATTAAAGCTTTCAACCATATTTTTCATGCTGTTGTTTCGTGTGTTGATGGTCTCGCAAAGGCTGTCAGTCAGCACAGCAAAACTGTCCCAGTCAGCTCTTTTGTAATTCCATCAGGGCAATGGTTTCGCTTCATGGGGAACATACTCCATATTAACCACTAGCTTTATTGGTCTGTGGTTGCTGCCTGCTAGCTGACCAAGTATCTGTCGGTCAATTTTGTGAAGGATGTCCCCTGTGGTGAAAGCTAGGTCTGGAGTGGAAGTGGTGTGCCATCTTCTAGAGTAGAAACTGGGTTTATCATCTGGTCTGTTGATAAGGTGAAGGTTTGTGTCTTTCTCCCAGTCCTCCACTTCCTCTCCTCTACTGTCTGTAACCGGATATCCCCATCTTTCCGAGTGGCTGTTGAAGTCTCCGACCACTATGCAGTTTGAGCTCTTTATTTCCAAACTTGCAAGTGACAGGTCTTTGCTCGGTGGGCCATACAAATTGTAGATACCCATGTTCGTGTCCTTTATTTTAATGTCAACCCCTAAAATTTCCGACTGGTCGTTGAAGTTCACAGATACCTCACTACTTGGTATTGAGTTTCGGGTAAGTAATAGCACACCTCCTTTGTGTCCTTCTCGACTGAGTCGGAAAGCCTGGTATCCTCTTATTGAGAATCTGTGGTTGCTGTTGAGATGTGTTTCTTGGATGCAAGCCACATCGATTTGATCCTCATAAAGGCAGTTTTTTAGGGGGACTTTTTTGTTGAGAACTCCTTCTGCATTCCACTGCAGAATGTTGAGTGTTCTTGGTGTTTGGTCAATAGCTTTTGCCCTTTCCCTCTGTATCTTGACTCTACAATTTAGAGGAAGGTGACCACCAGTAGTATTGGTTGGACCCCTTCGAGGTGGGGGGTCCGGCACTCTCGCCGCCTGGCGGGACTTCACGGGACGAGCGCCACAATGCTTAAAGTGTATTCGTGACATCTTCATTAGGCGAAGTACGTTGCACTGTTTCGTTAAACATGTAGCCCAGTGCATCCGATTTCAACAGGCGTTTCTGTAGGGTTGCGTTCCTTAGCCCTTGACTGTCCCCAGCCTACTTGCAAAATCAGAGTTTTCCTTCTCCTAGACAAACTGCCTTCCAAGGCTTACGAGCTTCATCTACCTGGGATTTAACCCATGCCTGGGGTTTGGGTTGGTGCTGGCCAGAGCATCGTCCACTCGCCGGTGGGTACTGCGCCTACACTGTAAGGGGTCCCAAACTACTCCCGATAGACGACAAACAGTGAAGAATGAGGCAAGAAAGCATTTAACCCATGAAGTGGGGGTGGATTTGTGCAGACCAGAGCATGTACCACTCGCCGGTGGGTTCTGCATCTACACCTATAGGGTTCCACCGACTCCTGAGTCAGCCCATTTAGTCTGGCCCCCTCACCAAGGACCTGTCCGGCTTGGGTGACCCTGCCAGGAGTAAAACTCCCGCCAGCATAGCTTCCGGGATCACTGGGGTACTCAAGCTCTCCAACCAATGGCAAGGTAGGCTTACATTGTGGAGAGCAGCAAAGGATATAGCTGTTGAGGTAAGTGCAAGTGGTCTAGTGGCTGCCTCAGTGCATGATCCACTAAAATTATTGAGCGTGCAAGGACAGTCAAGAACAAGGGCATTTAAGAGGCTCTGTAAAGCTGCAGAAAGGGCATCATATTGGTTGTGGAGCAACCACAAGGAGTTATCGAATTTATGAAGTAATTTATATACAACATAATAGTTACTTTTAACAATTGCTTCCAGCTGGCAGCATGAATAAAACCAGGATGGTAATTAATGTATGTTAATGTTAAGTGAACAAAAAATTTCATTAATGTAAGTTAATGACATGAGGACATCAAACGTCATTAACAGAAGTTAATGACACATGTGGACAGCACTAGTCATTTAGGTAAGTTAAAATCATACATGGACATTAAGTCATTATGGTAAGTTAGCTACTTAGCCTAAAAGTCACAAACAACAACCTAGTTGCTGATGTGAGATATGATAAATGCTAATCACCATGACAGCTTGATGAGAGATTCATACTGACCAATGCATCACGTAACAGGCATTACCTGGTTCTCGTGACATGGTCCCTGACAGTATTCTGTGAGAGTAGTCAGTGCCTGGTTGATGAGGTCCACATTACTCTCATTGATGTACAGACCCAGCAAACCCAGACCACCTGTAGTGCTACCACAGATACAGTCCAGGAACTGCAGTGTCTCACAAACCAGATTCTGGGGACTCTTGCAGTTGGGCTGGGTTCGCAAGTAGTTCTGAAGTGAGACAGGACATTGCATACTGTAAGTAGCCATGTTATGTCAAAATGTGTATGTATATTACAATATGTGAAGTTGTGTGCATTATAATTTGTGAAGCTATGTATGAGTATTACAATCTGAACAAATGTGTATTATATTATGTAAAGTTGTGAATGTGTATTATACTATGTAAAGTTGTGAATGTGTATTATGTTGTGTAAAGCTGTATATGTTTGTTATTTTATGTAAAGTTGTATATGTTTGTTATGTTATGTAAAGTTGTGTATGTTTGTTATGTTAAGTTAAATGTTTGTTATGTTATGTAAAGTTGTGTATGTTTGTTATATTATGTAAAGTTGTGTATGTTTGTTATGTTATGTAAAACTGTTTATGTTTGTTATGTTATGTAAAGCTGTGTATGTTTGTTATGTTATGTAAAGCTGTGTATGTTTGTTATGTTTTGTAAAGCTGTATAAGTTTGTTATGTTATGTAAAGTTGTGTATGTTTGTTATATTATGTAAAGTTATGTATGTTTGTTATATTATATAAAGTTGTGTATGTTTGTTATATTATGTAAAGTTGTGTATGTTTGTTATATTATGTAAAGCTGAGTATGTTTGTTGTTATGTAAAGTTGTGTTTGTTTGTTGTTATGTAAAATTTAGTATGTTTGTTATGTTTTAAAGTTGTGTGTGTTTTTATTATGTTATGTAAAGTTGTGTATGTTTGTTGTTTTGTAAAGGTGTGTTTTGTTTGTTATGTAAAGTTGTGTATGATTGTTATGTTATGTAAAGTTGTGTATGTTTGTTATGTTATGTGAAGTTGTGTATGTTTGTTATGTTATGTAAAGTTGTGTATGTTTGTTGATATGCAAAGTTGTGTATGTTTGTTATATTATGTAAAGTTGTGTATGTTTGTTATATCATGTAAAGTTGTGTATGTTTGTTATGTTAAGTAAAATTGTATATGTTTGTTATGTTGTGTATGTTATGTTGTGTATGTGTATTATGTTATGTGAAGTTATGTATGAGTATTATAAAATGCGAAGTTGACTGTGTTTTATAATATGTGAAGTTGACTGTGTGTATTATGTTGTGTAAAGTTGCGTATTACACATGATGTGTGTATAACCATATGTGAAGTTGTGTGTATCGTTGTGTATTACACATGATGTGTGTATTATGTTATGTGAAGTTGTGTATGTGTATTACAATATGTGAAGCTGAGTATGTGTGAATTAGCAGGCATGCACTTCTGACTGAGACCACACCAAATGTGTGGCTTTACGCTCTGTACTATGAACAAAAAGTCTATTCAGACAATGATTGTTTGACAGAACCAACAAGCACTGATGTCGTCTGCTAAAATGTAACACGCTGGATGCTTTTCACGTGCTGCTTCAAAGTTACTTATGCTATAGTTCACAGATGCTGTAAATGTGTTTTCTCGAACATATAACCATGTTCCAGGTTTTCAAAGAAGAATCAGATTTTGTCACCTACCTGCAGGTCTCGGTTGTGATTCTCACAGAGCAGCTGAAGAAATCTAAGAATAGGTTTCATGATGGCTATCTGCTGGGACATTTTCTTGTCATCGGAGCCCTCATACTTTGATCTCTCACTATCTTCTCCTGTCTGGTGAGCATGGGCACGACTCTGACGTAATACAAAACAGGACAGTCTAAAACAATGTAACTAGACATCTCTAATATAATTAAGTTATGACAATGTTAAAGTGTCTAGACCACTCTAACATAATACAAATATAAGAATGTTAAAGTGTCTAGACAGCTCTAATATAATACAAAAACGTTAAAGTGTTTAGACAGCTCTAACAAAATACAGGTCAGTAAACTTGTATCTGATACGTTTGGTATGTACTGGACACTGAGATTTTTCGAACTTCAAATGTTGCCAAACTTGCGATCGAAAAGTAGCCCAGTTCTTGATCCACAACTTTTGCAGTTTTGATTTTTAATGTATGGCCTCAATGTCTGCTGCATGTTATTAATATTTATTTAAAGCATGAAATAGAATTAGGGTATTATGTTTCTATCTCTGCATCCTAAGCATAGACGTAAATCCTAATGCTGAACTGCTAACAGTAATCCTGTTTCCAGCGTTTAGTTTGCTTATAAATAATAAGCTGCTATAAATAACAGAACAATGACAGCTAATATTAACCATAACTCATTTCCTGTTTTCAGCGTGTTCAAAAATAATTACTGACACACAACAGCGACCTAGGGAATTTTTGAATTTCATATGTCGCCCAACTCATGACAGAGAAACAGCCCAACTCTGGAGTATTAATATTTGCTGTTGTTGTTGTAACTTTGAAAGCCCTAGTGCTTACATCAACTTGTCTTTGTATTGTGCATGCTCTAGCACAGTAGTATAAAACACATAAATCAAAAACATGAGCTAACAACTGAATACACATGTGGCTGAGTCATGTTTGCACGTGTTGAGGCATCACGAAAAAATATAAGTATTACTTTTTTCTTTGTATGAAAAATCTTTCGTTTTTCAGTTTTTTTTTTTTGAATACCAAAATTTCAAATAAATGGTAATGGACCTATACAGATGTTAAAGTCTCGACGGAGCCGCGCTAGCGTAGTGGTTACAACACCACTCTGGCGACCGGGTGATTCAGGATCAAACCCGGGCGACGGCATTTGAGGATTTTTTGTCGACCAGGAATTGGACTGGATTAACTCGAGACCTGGTGAAGACATTTGAAGGAATGTCGTCGACCAGGGATTGGCGGCTCCTGAGCCGACCCAGCTCTAATGGGTACCTCCGAAATCGGCGAGTATCTACCTGAATGGCGAGGGACACCTGTCTCTGTACAAGAAAAGGGATACTCACATAAAATCAATCTCAGGTTAGACATTAACAATAACCTGAGATTTCGCCTCGAGTATTAGCGGGCGTACGAAAAAAAAAAAAAGTCTCGACAGCTCTAACATGATGCAGACACAAGTCTAAATGATCTAGATGGTTCTGGCATATTATGAACATGACTGTCTAAACTGCTGATATAACCAAGAATATAAGGTTAACTGCACGAAGTTGCTTTCGACTTCAAAATACAACTCTAGAACCAGCACCATAGCTAGACATTGTTGTGCCTGCAGCAAATAGCATCTACTGGCAATCTCATGATGTAAAAAATACTGCTGCAGAAACCACTACTACAAGAGCACATGAATGTTTTAGTGTAGACTTCACACACGGAGACCAGCTTCAGTGGTGGTTCCACGCTCAAAAAGGAGCAAATAGGGACTGATGATGATGATGATGACATTACATGATACAGATTTCATATAAAAATATGGCTACACAGATGCTTGTGTTATTCCTGTGTGTGTCTGAGAATGGGCATGTTGTCAGTGGTGACTAAGATGAAGATGCTCATGGGGCTAGCAAGCATATTATGTAATATACACTGTTACAGAAATCAACACTGCAAGCACATGATGTCCTCTGGCAGTGGCTTCCTGGTGGGGAATCAAGTTTTATGATGACCCCCATGCTTCCGAAAGTGTGAACATAAAACATTCATGTGCCTTATATCGCACTCACCTCTCCATCTTCGTGCAAGCCTCCATCATTGTCATCCCCTCCCGTCCTACCATGGACTTGTCTTACATGATGAAAGGCTTTGTTGGTCTGACTGGCTGCGTCATCAAACTGATTTCTGAGCTCGTCATTCACTGGATGGTCAGATCTCTGAACTGGAGAATAGCAGCAAATCCAGTTTAGCTTGAAGTTTATTAGCAAACATGAGTAAGTAAGGTGTGACATAGTTTTATAACTTTATTATAGTACAGTAATAAAATAGAGTTATCTACCCTTCCAAGATGGAGGTGAAATTCGTTTCTCACCTTAGACGCCGAAAGAAAAACATCAGGAATGTGTGTATTTCGATGGATAGTACCATGTTATGTTAAATTATAGAATAAAAGATACACCAGAGTATCTAGTGGTGTAGATATTTTCCTATAACTGACCTCGAAACCCTCGAATCGGTCGGTTGGATCGGAGGGTTGATCAGTGAGTTAACAATTCACTATCGTAAAACAAGCTATTGTTACCGAAACAGAACCAGGCTCGACAGTAAACATGACTCACTCTAATATCTTGGGGGCTAAGGAGATTTTTAAAATTGGATACTGGAATGTAAGGACTATGTATCAAGACGGAAAATTGGAAGAAGTAATTAAAGAAATGGATAATTATAAGTTGGACTTATTGGGTGTCAGCGAGTGTAGATGGACGGGGAAGGGCATAAAATTTATTTCAGAAGAAAAAAAGCAAATTATATACTCTGGTAGTAATGATAATCGTCACACAGAGGGAGTAGCCATCCTAATGACACAGAAAGCAGCAGCATCGCTTATCAGCTGGGTACCTATCAATGAGAGGCTAATATTAGCTAGATTTCAGACACGATTTTTCAAGCTCTCAATTGTACAATGTTATGCACCAACTAACGACGCTCTTGATACCACAAAAGATGACTTCTATGAAGCACTTCTAAGTACCATCAACACAATACCCAAGCATGACATAATAGCAGTCATGGGTGATTTTAACGCCAAAGTAGGTGACAACAACGATGGAGTACAAAGATATCTCGGTACTCATGGCATAGGCTGTATGAATCAAAATGGCGAAAGACTTCTAGAACTTTGTGAAATATCAAACCTCGTTGTGGCAGACACCATCTTTCCACATAAGAATATCCACAAGATAACATGGAATTCACCTGATGGCAGAACTAAGAACCAGATAGATCACTTCTGCATAAGCGCTAAATTTCGCTCATCAGTTCAAGACGTCAGAGCATACAGAGGTGCAGAGATCGGAAGCGATCATAACCTCTGCATAGCTAAACTGAGAATTAAACTGAAGAAGTTATACCAACAGAATAAAAATAGAAGAATAGATGTACACAGACTGCAATCAAATGATATAAAGGAGGAATATAATGTCAAAATGAACAACTATTTCGATGCTTTAGGCAAAATTGACAACGATATCACCACCAAGACAATCGATACTAAATGGGAACAACTGAGAACAGCAATGACAGAAGCAGCAGTAGCGACCACCTGATACCTAGTACATAAAAAGAAAAAATGGATGAGAGAAGATACTTGGGATAAAATACAAGAAAGGAAAACAGCAAAACTTAAACTACTAGCGGCAAGTACACATAATGCAGTTGAATCTTGCAAACTATCTTATAACTTGTTAAAAAAGAAGTGAAGACAAAAACTCGAAGAGATAAAAGACATTTCATCAATGAACTGGCCGTAGAAGCTGAAAATGCTGCAAGAACTGGTAATAGTAGGTGCCTTTATCAAATTACAAAACAACTATGTCACCAGCCTACTGCTATGGAAACACCTGTTAAAGGTAAATTAAGGAATTCAATACCAAAAGAAAAAGAACAAATGAAGAGATGGGCTGAGCACTTCATGGAGGTGCTAAACAGACCACCACCAACAGTAACACCTGATTTTAATAATGAAACACTCACAACCACCTTGCCAATAACTCTTGAGAATTTTAGATATTATAAATGAAGTATGGAGAGAAGAACAACCACCACAACAATGGAAAGACAGTATTATTGTAAAGTTACCGAAGAAAGGTGATCTATCAGACTGTAATAACTGGCGTGGTATATCTCTATTATCAGTACCTGGAAAATTATTATGTTGCATGATGTTAGAAAGACTTAAATTGCATGCTGACGAAAAGATCAGAGAAGAACAAGCGGGTTTCAGGCCGAAACGATCATGTATTGATCAAATATTCACACTAAGAACAATTATAGAAGAATCAGTGGAAAGGCAATCGCCACTTATTATCACCTTCGTCGATTTTCAAAAAGCCTTTGATAGTCTACACCGCCCATCATTGTGGAAGATACTTACAATCTATGGTTTTCCAACAAAATATGTGAATATAATCAAAGCGCTATATGACAATGCAAGATGTTGTGTTAGAACAAATAAAGGGAATACAGAATGGTTTACAGTAGAAACAGGGGTTAAACAAGGCTGTATTATGTCACCACTACTTTTTGGAATAGCTATTGATTGGGTTATGAGAAACTATACCCACAATGAACAATTGGGTATAAAATGGACAAATGGAAAATTCCTGGGGGACCTGGATTTCGCAGATGATGTAGCATTCTTAAGTTCAACACCAAGACAATCCCAAGAAGCAATAAATAATTTGTGTCATCTCTCGGGTTAAAATAGGTCTCCAAATAAATGCCTCTAAAACTAAAGCTATGAACTTTTCTAACGAGACCTTTGATATCATCTTGAAC
Organism: Oreohelix idahoensis; assembly: GCA_024509875.1. Classification (NCBI taxonomy): domain Eukaryota; kingdom Metazoa; phylum Mollusca; class Gastropoda; order Stylommatophora; family Oreohelicidae; genus Oreohelix; species Oreohelix idahoensis. Next base: position 293,583 of record JAMPIV010009247.1, read on the forward strand.
GGGGAAAAACTACAGAAAGTTGAAAGTTTCAATTATTTAGGCAGTAAAATGACTCAGGATGGTGACACAACAAGAGAAATCCATACTAGAATTGCTTTGGCAGCTAGCGCCTTCAATAGATTATCTAACATTTGGAAATTACGATCATTGAATATACATACCAAGCTTCGTCTGTTTAATTCAAATGTAATCTCAGTGTTAACATACGGCTGTGAGAGTTGGAAAATAACAAAATCATTGGAGAACAAGCTGAATACATTCGAGAACAAATGTCTTAGAAAACTCATGAACATCAGTTGGAAAGAATTCAAGACTAATCGACAAATAAGAGAAGACTCTAGGCAGAAATATGTCTCCGACTATATAAGGAAAAGACGATGGTCATATATCGGTCATGTCCTACGAATGCAAAACAACAGAATACCACTACAGGTGCTCACTTGGGTTCCTGAGGGTAAGAGGAAAAAAGGAAGACCAAAAGAAACACTCAGAAGAACAATAATAAGAGAAGGAAGAACGTTGGGCCTAAATAATGTGCAAGAGCTAAGAGGAGTGGCGTCACAACGAACAAACTGGAGAGCACTGGTTTCTGCCTTATGCGCCGTGTTTGGTGCTTAAAGAATTTATTATTATTATTATTATTAATAAAATAATGATACAAGTCATTTTAGAGAAAAAGTCTTCATTAGTCACAATAACAAACAAGAGACTGCTTGCTTCTGTGTCTTCATTAGTTCTTTGAACATTTGTTTTGCTTACTTTCTCATCATTTACTTCAAGTTAAGAGTTATTGTCACATCCTTGGTATTTCGTGGAAGGACAAAGTAATAAATGTTGAGGCGTTGTCAATCACTGGCCTCCAAAGCATGTATACACTACTTAAGACAGTGCAGACTACGCTGGCTTGGCCATGTCCACTGCATGGAAGATGGTCACATCCCGAAACATATCTTCTACGGACAAATGGCAGATGGTAAAAGAACAGCTGGGGACAGCAGATGAGGTTCAAAGATGTGTGCTAGAGAGACATGTGGGCACTGGACATAAATCTAGCAACCTGGGAGGATGAAGCTGCTGATCACACCAAGTGGCGATGCTCTCTACGGCGCCACCTCAGATTGGGCAAAAAGAAGCTCTCACAGCAAGCAGAAGAGAGGAGAAAACGTTGAAAGGAACATCAGGAAAAAAAAAGCAGCTGAGGGCTGTCACCTCAGGGATGCATTCCCATAGTCAGTTATGACTGAAGGGGCTATTATTGTTATTATTATTAGTTATACTTAAAGACTATATGGTTTCAGGGGGTCTCTAAGAAGACAAGGAAGGAACAAATACTCCCTTAAGCATGTTGTAAGAGGAACAATCTAGAAGTGTGAATGAGGATGGCAACATCATTATGTGAAACAAATTGTTCCAAAACCACCACTACAAGAACACAAAAAGTGCTATGTTGCAGGCTTCCTGTAAGGGTAGGGCCTATTGTAGTAGTGGCCTTATGTTCCTTATGGAGCATAAAAGGAAGGGGTGAGTGAGTCAGACCTAAATACCTTAACAACAACCCAATTAACTGGGTTTAAAAAAAAAAAACAAGACTAAATATTTATTTGAACTGTAATTTATTATATACTGACAATCATCTGTCAACTGCTAGCAGATAATAGATAATAATTTGTTTTAAAAACATTTTTATTTGCCATTTATGTAGCAGAATTTACAAGCAACAGCAAATATAATTACAATGAAATCTAAGTAAAAGCACTGTTTCTAAAATGAAACATGGTTATAAGGTGATAAATATTACGTATAAGCGATAAGGTGTGTATTTTAAATATAAAGATTTATGTGATGAAACAGCTCAGCAAATGATAAGGACACAGCATCTGTCACAAAATATTTACCGGCTTGCAGAAGAAATTGAGTCAGTTAATCAAACAAAGAAAACTATAGGCAAGGTTAGATTGAAGACTGCTTGCAAAGCTAACAAATGTAGCTTCTAAAAGTTTTAATCAATCAAATCACTGATGTCCAACACTGTCCTCAGCCTACTGAGTTTGTGGTCAATTTCTAGCAACCCTATCCCATGCTAGATAAGCTGATGATCATATGTCATCAGTACACTTAAGTTCCCTGATCAGCATAAGCCTTCAACACCCCCAAGTTCATGCCAAGCTTTCCTGTCCTGTGCCATCCATACAAGGTCTTTCCATGTGTTCTCTATACCTTTTATGTCTATCTCCTGTTCTCTTCACTGTGTGTTTTTGAATCTGCCTTTATATCTCTTACCTTGGAGATTCCAGATCATGGACTCCCTTGTAATGCTAGTATTCCTTTCTATATCTCTTACCTGTATTATTTTTTTTTAAATACCTGCAGAAATGTAAGAAGGCACTAATGCCTATTTCTTTACCTAATGAAATTAAGATTTCATTCGTTCGTTACCTTGGTGATTCCAGATCAAGGATTGCCTTCTCAAGCTATTAACTGGTATTTTCAATGGGTGTTTTATCCAATATCAATGTCTTTTCCTCAGCTCGTGCCTTACTTGTATTTGTCAGGCTAATTTCCACCAATTCCATATTGGTGATTCCATCACACAATTTTTATCCTTCTATTATGAACATGTCAAATGTCAGAGTGGTTAGACCCCTTGCTTCTCAAAACAAAGTTACTGACCCCTTACTTCTCAAAACAAAGTTACTGGGTTCAAAAGAAAGTAGCGTCATACTCCAGTCTACACAGCCAAAAAAATGGATAGCCGACTGCTCATGAGTTAGGGAAGGCAAAGGCAGTGAGGAATGGAACTGGTTACTCAACCCCCATAAAACTGGGATCTAGTACAGTAAAGTCTCTAACACTTCACTCCTCCATGGCAGTACCTTTACTTTTATTCTGCACAATCTAACACTTCACTCCTCCATGGCAGTATCTGCTATGGCTCCTATCTTTACTTTTATTCTGCACAATCACCCATTTATGAAATCTTGTAACTTTTTGATTGTAGTTTTTGTTGTTCTCCACATTTCAAGGCCACACTGTAAGATGGCCATGGTGTAAGATTCTTATTTTTGTGTTGGACTTGATTTTAAAAAATTCCTCTCAGGGTCTGTGAATAGATTCTAGGGGGTCTGTGTAGATAATCTAAAACTTAAAATGTACAGTTTTTTAATTAAGCTTTCATGTGCATTTTTTTTGTTCAAAGAAGGTGTCCAAAACCTTCACCAGACAATCAAAGAGATCCATAGCACAAAAAAAGGTTAAGAAACTTTGGACTAGAGGCAGCAATGTCCAACTAATAGTCATCATTTCATACTTATTGTACAAGTCACAGGCCATGTAGTGTCCAGGGGTCTCTCAAGTGACAAAGAGCAAATATGACACTGCTGAAGAGGAAACTGTTGTGCATGTGACTAGCAACTTCATCATGTGATATAAACTACTGCAGAAATGCAGCACTTTGGTGCTGGCTTCCTACAGGAGGGTCAAGTCAACAGTAGTGGTAACCCAATGGTCCCCATGGAACAGAAGAGGAGTGTTCTGTCATTCACTACATGTCAAGCAGAAAGAAATCCATGCTAAAGATGGTCAATTGTAAATAAGTTATATCTTGACTAGCTACATTCTAATGCTACAACATACTCACTTCAGGAATAAAGGTGAATGGGGTTGAATGCGGTGAACTACAGCAAGCAGAAACAGGGACTGAAAGGGCAAGGTAGTCAAGAATGCTTCAGATGCAGACAGAAAGAGAAGAGGCAGTGAAAGAAAGAGGGGTGACATTTCTACTATTGGTGTGTGTCCTATAGTAAGCGGTCTGAGGCTATATTAGTCTAAAGTAGGGTGACCAGATGTCGGGGAAAAAAAAAAAAAAACTATTATAAAAATGATATTAAAATCTAACAAAACATCAGAGTGAAACTGATTACCATTATTATTGAACTTTTCATGCCTTATGTCACATGGGGCTATCACTGTAGGTGGTTCCCCTTGAAGGAAACCTGCACCAAAAGCATTAATGCACTCTTACAGAGGTGGTATATGTAGCATTTTGTTTGACACATGAAGTTGACCAGTCCCATGTACAACATCATAGTCAGTCGCTCGTATGAAATACCTGAGGAAGCAGTAGTCGTTTTTTGTCCTTACCTCCTCTTCTCATCTCCTCAGAGACTCCTCTTCTCATCTCCTCAGAGACCCAAATGAACTCAATGGAGCCAGTGGAACAAGTATATGTTATTTATTCCTTTCTTCTTGTTTCAAGTAATGTATGCTATCATGCTGCTGTTCCAAGTTACTGTTCATTATTCTGTTGTTAATACTCTTTTATGTTGTTAAACTAACCAGTACCTTCCATTGTTGTCTTCCTCCTATCAGTTATAACCTGTTATCACCATATTCTCACTTACTTCATAACATGCTCAATAAAAGTAGAGTGTTACTATCTGATGTATGGTATCAACCTTGTTATCAGAACAACACGACAGATTATTTCAGCAGTCAACCTTTAACATTCTTATCTACAACAATATCTCTATGGTACTTGATGATATTCTTTTCATTATTTTTTACATTTCTTTTTTAAGAGTTCATGATTCACTCCTAGTGTGATAGGATCAGTTTTATGTAACACTGTTGAATTCGATTTTTCTTTGACTGAAAGTGACCTTTTTTTTGCACCTGACACTTTTCATGTTCTAAAATGCTGTTTTTGTTGGGCTATTCTGTTCTGTTCTTCATTTCTTACATGCATCTTCCATGTAATGTTTTTAGTATGCCTCAGTCTTTAAACATATGGACTTCTTTTAGAACTGTACTATTCACTTAGATGATATATTCTGAAGAATTCTGTTTCTCTTTAGAGACCATTACTTCCGTCCTACTGCTATTTCAACTGAGACATTTATATTTACTGTCTGTCACAATCACAAGCTAAATAAAAGTACTCCAAATTTCCATTAAAATTAAAATGTATTTACAAAAAAGGAGGGAATGGAGGCAATATACATTTTATATGTACTAGGACAGTTGGTTGTGGCTGTGACAATGATATGACCCCATTAAAACACGACATCTGGTCACCCTAGTCTACAGCTGTTAAGATACAGAACAAGAACAGCAAGCAAGGGTTACAGTTCAGCTGTATGTTCCATCTTACCTTCATGTAATCTCTGGTTCTGGGAGGGTAAATTGTCTAATGTGTGTATAGAATCTGGGGACAAGTGTCCACAGTAACCCATCAACATCCACAAAGTTCATGCATGACATAGTTAAGTTTCAGTGCAGGTTTGTGATGATATTAGGTAACAAGGGTGTTAAAATATTGCAAGTAATCTTCCCAAAAACAATCTTGCAGCCTTGTTTGTCTTACATAATCTAGCTCTGGTTCCACCTACATGCACTGCTTTTGTCATTTTTCATTATGTACACTATGAAATCTCTTATGCACCATCTTAGATTTTGGAATGCTCCAAAAAACAGAAATCTTCTAGTATGAGTACAGCAATCCCCCTCTTAGCACTGTTAATTCATTCTTGAAAAATCGAGAGCTAACCGAAAATTGACTTTCCACAAGAATCAATAGAAATCAAATTAATTTGTTCCCAAGGTCCAGAGAACTGCACTAAAATTAAGTAAAAAAGTGATTTAAAATAACAAAACAAAAAAAAAAGACCAAAAAAAAATAGTTAACAAATAATGAAGATGAGTGAGCAAAGAGTGGAAGAAGAACTCTTCAAGCTGTTTAAAAAAAAACAACATTTATTAACTACATGTAACTATCAGACATTGAACACAAACAAAAACTTATGTATGAACTGTATTTAAAAAAATAAAGAAAAAATACTAAAGGACTTTGATCGCTGTTACTTCCATAGCTTGTGGCTACAGTTGTCATGGCAGAGCTGTGTTCATCATCAGATGACTGGTTAGCAGATGACTCTGTAGGTGTTGAAAAGTTTTTCTGACTCCAGATGTAGAAGGCATGGTTGTTTGGTCAATGGGGGAAGAAGATTTTCGAGGAGACTTTAAAAAAAAAAAATAATCGAGCTTGCTTTGCTGTGTCGCCTTCATTTTCTCTTCAAAAAGCACCATGTAGCAATTACAATTTTGTTCTATGTTATGGATTACCATAGAACTGCATTTCACTTTTGGCTCATTTTTCATTAAGCTAGCAATGACAATGTTTATTAACCATCCCACCACCCTGAATGAAATTGATGAGCATGTGAAAGTTATATTCCTGCCTCTCCTGGAGTTTAGTGCCGAGTAAGCTCAAATTTTTAAAGCATATAACAGAAATATGGCCTAAAACAAAAACAGCTTTATATCAAAAAAGTGATAATCGAACAGTGTAAGACCAAGGGATTGCTGTATATCTAAAATTAGTGCTACAATTTGCAGGTTATCACTGTTTGGCACAAGCTGCAAAAAAAAAAAAAGTGTCCTGTCCTGGTAAATTTTTTGTTTTTGTTTTTATGTGGAGCATCAGCATGCTGTACCAGTTGTGATTTCTGTTATGTTTATTTTGTACTGGAGATTTAGCATTTGTTCCAGCATATTTAGCATTCCTAAACATCATACCAAAAATGTTAGTCCAATATGAACGTCAACACATGTGATGCTGCTAGCTAGTGGATCAATAAATAAAACCTGAACTGGATAACCTGTTGATGATATGCTAGAAGTTTCTGTAGCCAATGAGTTTTCTGCAGGCTGAGGTAGCCAGCCCCATGACCAACCCTCACTAGTCACCTTTCATGTGTAAAACTGACGCCAATACCATTTTTTATTTTCTTTGACTTTCTATTATCAGTTATATAGCAGCTCTCTTCATTCTTTCATCATCAGTTTATATGTGTTCCTTATAGAGCATGGAGCTTCCATTGTAGCTTCCCCCCTCCCCCTCCCCCTTGCAGGAAGCCTGCACCAAACATTCACATGTTCTTGCAGTGGTATTTTTGTGGTAATTAGTTTTACATGATGAGATTGCATGTCCCATGGACAACCTCATATTAGCCACCTTGTATGACATGTCTGAGAGTGCAGTGTCCCATGGACAACCTCATATTAGCCACCTCGTATGACATGTCTGAGAGTGCAGTGTCCCATGGACAACCTCATATTAGCCACCTTGTATGACATGTCTGAGAGTGCAGTGTCCCATGGACAACTTCATATTAGCCACCTTGTATGACATGTCTGAGAGTGCAGTGTCCCATGGACAACCTCATATTAGCCACCTTGTATGACATGTCTGAGAGTGCAGTGTCCCATGGACAACTTCATATTAGCCACCTTGTATGACATGTCTGAGAGTGCAGTGTCCCATGGACAACCTCATATTAGCCACCTTGTATGACATGTCTGAGAGTGCAGTGTCCCATGGACAACCTCATATTAGCCACCTTGTATGACATGTCTGAGAGTGCAGTGTCCCATGGACAACCTCATATTAGCCACCTCGTATGACATGTCTGAGAGTGCAGTGTCCCATGGACAACCTCATATTAGCCACCTTGTACGACATGTCTGAGAGTGCAGTGTTTCGATTCTTTCTTTGTCTCTTCGGATACCCCCTGATCTATACGGCACAGCTTTTTTCATTATCTACACATACTGTTTGAATGATTGCAATAAAACTCTGATGCTACTGTATAACTAAAAGAGCATTTCCATGTGCTATTTCAGCTGTCAACAGACGTTCCACACTTGTTTTCTCTCTCTCTCTCTCTCGTTTGTTTGTTTTGTTTTTGTTTGTTTTTTCATAAAATTTTTTTAAAATTTTATTTTAAAAACTTACTTTTATTACGATGATTATTGCAAATGTATCATGTTATATTACTTTTATAATGATAAATGCCTAAATAATGCTTAAAGTAAATGTGGGGATGAAAGGATACAGTATACATGATGAGAGAGAGAGGAAGGGCAGAATGTCAGACGGGCCTGCAAACCCAATTCTTAACCCACTGAAAATAAAGTTTGTTCATTCGTTCGTTCTCTCTCTCTTACAAACACAATATATACAAATACACACACTTATACCCAAGACAAAGTATTGAAGCATGTAATAATTAGATCAGGATGCAGAGAATTTCACGAAACAAATTTTCAAAAAAATTAACTTCACAGTAGATCAACTCTGTTAGTAGCTATAAAACACTCAAGTCATCACTGCATACATTACATTACACAAAAGACCAAAATCAAATATGCCACATTCACATGTTGGACTTCTGCCTACAAGTTACCACAAATGTTCAAGTAAACAAACTACCGTCCATATATTACCGAGAAAGTCAGACTATAAGCCTCCATAAAGCACTCATGACACTCTAAGACTTAGATAAATATGTTAACATTGAGTGTAGTGCTGGCTGGCATTGGTGACTATGTCTTCAAGCTTCCGATAGTCTCTGGTGTCTATGTGTTTTCAATTTCTTCCCATACCATGTAGCCAGTTAGTCCCATGTAGCCAGTTAGTCCCATGTAGCCAGTTTGTCCCTTGTATTTCCATGGGGTCACTTATGAGACAAAGAAAGAATAGGACTCCTCCTCCCTGTGGAATGTCATACAAGGTGTGGCATGTCATACAAGGTGTGGCATGTCATACAAGGTGTGGCATGTCATACAAGGTGTGGCATGTCATACAAGGTGTGGCATGTCATACAAGGTGTGGCATGTCATACAAGGTGTGGCATGTCGTACAAGGTGTGGCATGTCGTACAAGGCAACTAATATAAGCTTGTGCATGAGGCTGACAACCTCATCATGTGACACAAATGACTACAGACACCACCACGTCTGCTAGAGTCTGTCAATGTTTGGTGCAGGCTTCCTGCTAGGGGACTAACTACAATGGTGGCTTTATCATCCATATGGAGCCAAAAGGAAAATGCAGATGATATATATATATATATATATATATATATATATATATATATATAAACAACTCAAAACTGATGTTAACCATTAAAAGGTTCTGTGCATTCTTCTCAGAATCAGATAACATGACAAGTTAATTTTTCTAGGAAATATTATACATCATTCCAGGAAAAGTTGCAAATATAAAGTAAAATGAAATTCATTGACCCCATTCATTGTTGAATATTTAACATAATATGATCTTCACAAGAGAAATATATTTCTCACCTTTTTTCTTTTTCTCTTCCTCTCTATGTGGTCTGTGTTCTGTGTCTGATGTATTGACACTAACGGTGTTACGTATCTCAGCTTGGGCGTCTCGTATGCGATCAAAGAACACCTTGAAGAAGATGTCTGCATTTTTGTCTGTGGTCAGTCTGTTAAATATAGATTTCTGTTGAGGAGAAAATGACATTCATGGTTACTGCATTTGTGACACTACACTGTAATTCTGACTTTTAACAGGCCCGATTCTGTGGTTCTATTTTGAATTTCCTAAGGTTTGGGTGGAATTCCTAACACCGAACAAGGGCGATTCATGGTGATGAAAACCCACAGAGGCATAGTCTCAGTGTCCCTGGTATCTACTCTAGGAATAGAGCAGAGACTCCAATGCTCACCAGTTTTATTTTCTTCTGATCACGCGATTTTCCGTTGTTTACGGAAATCGCTATTTTCGGGCACGCTTTTTCCACCATTTTATTTCTTCTCATGTGAATATATATCGTGTTTGGTATTTTTTTTGAGTAGATAAATTAAATGGGTTCGTTTATGATGGTAGGTTTATTTTATTCTAGCATCAGTTTTACTTTCTTCTGATTTTTCGCGATTCCCGTAAAGTTCGTTGTTTACGGAAATAATCGCCATTTCCGGCACGCGATATGACGAGGCCGGAAGCACGCGGCCGGAAGTGCGTGGGTTGATAGTATTAATTTTTCTAGCGCTCCCATTGGTCCGGGATATGCGTGGGAGAGAAATTCGCGTGGGTGTTTTCTCCTGTATATAAAGAGAGAGGAAACTGCGGGCAATTGTCTCTGAAGAAATAATTGCCTGCCGTCAGACTACGTGATTTATCGTTCTCCACTGTGGGAAAAACAAACGATAATCGGTATGTAACTATTTTATTCATCGTTTTACTTATTAGTGGGTTTTTCAGAAATTCGCCCTTAGGTAAAGATTAACTTTTCCGTTTTATAATAAACGATAGCGCCATTAATTACTATTTTTGAAGAACGACGTAATGCAACAGTGTGCTTATTCTTTCTATGATTTTGGCAATAGATAGGAGTGTGTGAAGTTGTGAGAAACACGTGTGCCATATTTGTAGGATGTTATGTAAAACCACCATTTATTCCTGTATATTTTCTAATGTAAATTTATGGGGAAATCCCTGGTGTGTTCGTTAATTTTTCTGAGCCTTAAAAATGTGAGAAATATGGTCAGAGGGTTCAGATTTACGTTGTAAATGAATTATACTGCTTAGGGGGAGGAAACTATTCCTATAGCGAGATTTAATTTAATAAGAGTAAGCCGGGGAAACTCCTGTGTTAATGGGTAAAAGGATTTCCCTAATTTTGTCAAGTTTGAACACGTGATCGGCCATGCGTAACGGCCATGTAACATGTCAGACGGGTCTGGGCTATTGTTTGTTTTACCTGGCAGATTTTAGTAGAAGGAGGGGAGGATGAGTGTGATTTTAGTGCCACGTGGGATAATAGTATTTCATGTATTATGTGAAGAACGAGAGAAGGGGAATAGAAGAAGGAGTGAGATTGACGAGACACACGTGTATAGAATTATTTTAGGTATCGTATATGTTAGAGATAAGCGATTTTAGAGTGGGTGTACATGAGTCGCTGTTTCTTTTAATTTCAGCGAGTCACGGTGGAAACAGTGGGGAGCATAATTTTGTCAAATAAAATTATCCACGGCAAAAGACATATCTCAGGGTCAGAGTACTCGAGTATCGTCAGGAGCAAAAGAAAATTACCCTATGGTCTCTGGCAGTGAAGTCCCTATGCTTCAGCTGGACCGAGGTTTATTTATCATACAGCCGAGAGCATCGCTATTATAGTCTCTAGCAACGGCAGGTGGCCGGGAGACTAGTTTCATTTTGTACAGCCTGAAATCAAGGCTGTGGTTTTTTCCTCTAACTCCGGAGCGGGTTAAAAGAGGGAAGCTATTCAGCAGCAGAGAAGTTTTGTCTACAGTTAATCAAGTCCCTCATGCTTGATATCCGAACATCGTCATCACCAAAATCAGGAACAGGTGACAGGGTTACCATACCTAGGTCCTGATAGAAATCAAGAGAAGAGAGTAACGGAGACGCCGCATCACCAGCCCTCGAGTGTTAGAGAGACACTGAGATCAAGAGAGAAAGATAGAGAAGGAGGGAGAAAATAGACAGGACCAGTAGGGTCTGTTCAGTATCCATTGGACGGATAGACACTGAGTCTGCGTTCGTAAAACTAAGTCTATTAATTTTAGCATTTCTTGTGGTGTAGTTATCAGCGCATATCGCCTAACAAGTAGAAAGCTGTGTAGAGTTTCGTTGAGGAAGAGTCACCAGGACTGAGACAATAAGAAAGCTTATTAATGTTAGAGAGTGGAGGCTAAGTTGACAGCCCCCACAAGATCAAAGCACTTTAAAGCACTAACCATTTTTATTGTTCCTCAGCAGGGTGACAGGAAGAGTGAATGTGATTTGGGGTTTTTTTTGGTTGAGTGTCTCTCAATTTAATTGTTACCTTGGTTTTTCCAGGCCGTGCAACAGTGCACGCTATTGACTGACTTGATGACGTATGATGCCATTTTATGTTTTCTTGTATGTAAATAAATATATACATATATTATTTACTGGATCAGCTTCTATTCTTTACTATACTTACTCTATGTTGTCTGTATAGTGGTGTTTGTGGTCGTAATTATACACCTTATCTCCTTGTGTTTCAAGGCAGTCAGAGGTGGGGAGACTATAGCCATTTTTTTTAGTCACGAAGCGGCAGGGGGAGATTCAAATCCTGGGTCTATCTCTTGAGCCAATAGTCTCACCTGTCCACAGGCATGTTATTTTCCATCTAAATTCTATCTTCTCAGACTTTCTCATACTAGGGTCTTGCTTTCATTCAGGCACACTCTATAAACTTAAAACCACTTCGTGACAAGTGGGCGGCAATCGTCCGGTGGATCATTCTGGTGAGATCAATTCTGTGATCTATATTCATAGATTGTCTCTAGAAAGTTTTCTGAGAATAGAATTTCTTTAACTATCCCCTAGACTTGAGCTACTAGAACTGATCCAGTATAAGTTTTTCCACAGGTTGCAGTCTAGTAGATTTTTGTGGTAATTTTGATGTATATGACATAAAGGTAATTGATGGCATACCGACAAATTTTTCTTTAACAGGAAGGTAATTTCGGGTTTTTGGTAGCTTGTTAACAAAATTTTTTTCAGGTTATTGTTCAGACTTGACGCTAGTCTGAGTTCGGGGTTTTTGAGACAGCGGTTATAGAGGGAGCATTTTATATTACGTAACAGGTTGTTCCTTCTCTTTTCCTTTTTCTGTCATTTTCTGTATTTGTGAACTTACAGCAGTTTACAGGCAAGATGGCGGATATGGCCAAGTTACGAGCTGCCTGGCGCGACGCTGCCCAGGACATGGGAATGGATAAGGAGGAGACTAAGGCCTACCTGATAAGGGAAACTGATAGGCATAATCAGCGAGAGAAAGAGAAAGAGGAAAGGGCAGCCGCCGCAGAAGCAGCAAAAGAGGAAAGGATAGCCGCCGCAGAAGCAGCAAAAGAGGAAAGGATAGCCGCCGCAAAAGCAGCGGAGAGACAGGCCGAGATGGAACTTCGGAAATTGGAAGCCCAGGAGAAGGAGAAGGCAGCAGAGATGGAATTTCGGAAATTGGAAGCAGAGAGACAAGCAGCAGAGAAGGCAGCAGAGAGACAGCATGAACTTGCCCTGCGTTCTCTGGAACTGCAGTACCGAGCTTCGGAGAGCAGTTCAGCTAATGGAGATTCACCCGGAGCAGGAGCGACAGACACCTCAGGAAACGGAGGACCCCGGATGGCAGCCATGAGCTTCCCATTTGACTCGTTCCCTAATGGGAATGAGAAGATTGACGTGTTTTTAGAAAAATTTCAACGGATGGCAAAGGCATACGGGTTGGATGAGAGTCTTTGGTGCCTGAAATTATCGCAATCTTTGAAAGGTCATGCTTATGAAGTCTACAACAAGATGCTCCTAGATGACCAGAACAACTTTGAGGCACTGCGAAATGCTTTGTTGCAAAGATTTCAGTGGACACCCCGGAAATGCCAAACCATGTTCAGGGAGAGCAGGCCGGAGAAGGGAGAGAGTTTCGCACAGTTTGCCGAGCGGGTGAGAAATTACCTTACTCGGTGGAGGGAACTGTCAGGACTGGCGAAGACTTTTGAAGGGTTGGAGGAGTTAGTTCTGTGTGAACAAGTTAAGGCAAACATGTCCCCCGACTTGAGGCGATATCTGGCAGAGCAGGGTGCCCAGCAACTTGATCAGATTATCGTGTTCGCCGAAAGGTTCCAAACAGCACAGGCCGAAGTACTGGGACAGAAACGGAAAAACCCAGACCTGCCAGCCCCAGACAAAGGAGCTTCATCATCGCAGCCGGCTACTTCCCCAGCTCATCAGCAACCAGGGCCTTCTCGCAAGGAGCCTCATTCTGGTTATAACTTGCGCCCCCAGCAGCATAACAGAGCACCGACAACAACCTCTCAGGAACCCGCTAGGAACAGAGGAGATAATGAGAGGTATTGTCAGAATTGTAGAACCACTTCCCACTGGACATCCCGGTGCATGAACAAACCCCCAGCTCACCATGCAGCTTGTTTAAGGCCGGTGAGATGGACTAAAGGGAATAAATGGGAACCAGTCCAGGCAGAGAAGTTGTTCTCTAACAGTGGACCAGCCGTAGTGAATGGGACGGCCACTACGTGTTTGTTTGACAGCGGGCTTACTTACCCCAGTATCATCGCTCGTCATTTGGTGAAACCAGGTCAGTGGACAGGAGAAATAGTTGAGATTGGTGGCATTTTGAGAAGAGGTATCTCACAGCGTCTGCCCGTAGCCAATATTGAGGTGAAATGCAAGTTTGTGTCTGGCACCATCAAGGCAGCTGTAATGGCACAGCCAGCACATGATTTCATCCTGGGAAGCCCATACTTAGTTTTGGGAAACCCCACCACACCGATCCTTGCTAACGCAAGGGGGCCTACTGCAGGCCAGAGAAGTGAAAGGGGAAAGCCCCAAATCCACGGAGCCCCACGGGAGCTCAAACATCCTTGTCTTGCTATGAGGAGGAGAGACGCCTCTAAAGACAGTGGAATGTTATTTACAGAGGCGTATTCGCCTGTCAGCCCTGTTCAGCCTAAAGGTCAAACAGTGGTGACGCCTCTTACTTCAGAAGTATCTTCTTTGTCGTCGGGAATTAGGCCCCCGATGGTATTACATCTCTCAAGGGAGGGAAATACTGACAAGAAGAAACATGTGCACGGTTCTTCAGTCAACCGCAAACAGTTACGCCCTGTTACGGCGATGTCTGGCCAAGCCAGTCAGACTGTTTCAAAACACTGGGAGGTTGCACCAGCTGGTAATCATTATTTACCACGCGCCGCCAGGAAAATTCGTGGGCGAAGGAAACACATGAAAGGGAGGAGGAAGGGCGACCAGTCAGGTTGCAGTCGCCAGGAGGAAATCACCAGGCGTGACCCTCGAAATCCAGTGCTTGCAGAGATTTTCAAGGATATGGAGATGGGCCTGTATGATAATGCTAATTATGACAGTGATTAGATCGAGAGGTAGATCTAGATACGGGCCAGTATGAAACCCAGAGATTTCAGTGATTTAGCACGGTTCCCGTACTTGAAAGGGGGGACTTATGTGACACTACACTGTAATTCTGACTTTTAACAGGCCCGATTCTGTGGTTCTATTTTGAATTTTCACCAGTTTTATTTTCTTCTGATGACGCGATTTTCCGTTGTTTACGGAAATCGCTATTTTCGGGCACGCTTTTTCCACCATTTTATTTCTTCTCATGTGAATATATATCGTGTTTGGTATTTTTTTTGAGTAGATAAATTAAATGGGTTCGTTTATGATGGTAGGTTTATTTTATTCTAGCATCAGTTTTACTTTCTTCTGATTTTTCGCGATTCCCGTAAAGTTCGTTGTTTACGGAAATAATCGCCATTTCCGGCACGCGATATGACGAGGCCGGAAGCACGCGGCCGGAAGTGCGTGGGTTGATAGTATTAATTTTTCTAGCGCTCCCATTGGTCCGGGATATGCGTGGGAGAGAAATTCGCGTGGGTGTTTTCTCCTGTATATAAAGAGAGAGGAAACTGCGGGCAATTGTCTCTGAAGAAATAATTGCCTGCCGTCAGACTACGTGATTTATCGTTCTCCACTGTGGGAAAAACAAACGATAATCGGTATGTAACTATTTTATTCATCGTTTTACTTATTAGTGGGTTTTTCAGAAATTCGCCCTTAGGTAAAGATTAACTTTTCCGTTTTATAATAAACGATAGCGCCATTAATTACTATTTTTGAAGAACGACGTAATGCAACAGTGTGCTTATTCTTTCTATGATTTTGGCAATAGATAGGAGTGTGTGAAGTTGTGAGAAACACGTGTGCCATATTTGTAGGATGTTATGTAAAACCACCATTTATTCCTGTATATTTTCTAATGTAAATTTATGGGGAAATCCCTGGTGTGTTCGTTAATTTTTCTGAGCCTTAAAAATGTGAGAAATATGGTCAGAGGGTTCAGATTTACGTTGTAAATGAATTATACTGCTTAGGGGAGGAAACTATTCCTATAGCGAGATTTAATTTAATAAGAGTAAGCCGGGGAAACTCCTGTGTTAATGGGTAAAAGGATTTCCCTAATTTTGTCAAGTTTGAACACGTGATCGGCCATGCGTAACAGCCATGTAACATGTCAGACGGGTCTGGGCTATTGTTTGTTTTACCTGGCAGATTTTAGTAGAAGGAGGGGAGGATGAGTGTGATTTTAGTGCCACGTGGGATAATAGTATTTCATGTATTATGTGAAGAACGAGAGAAGGGGAATAGAAGAAGGAGTGAGATTGACGAGACACGTGTATAGAATTATTTTAGGTATCGTATATGTTAGAGATAAGCGATTTTAGAGTGGGTGTACATGAGTCGCTGTTTCTTTTAATTTCAGCGAGTCACGGTGGAAACAGTGGGGAGCATAATTTTGTCAAATAAAATTATCCACGGCAAAAGACATATCTCAGGGTCAGAGTACTCGAGTATCGTCAGGAGCAAAAGAAAATTACCCTATGGTCTCTGGCAGTGAAGTCCCTATGCTTCAGCTGGACCGAGGTTTATTTATCATACAGCCGAGAGCATCGCTATTATAGTCTCTAGCAACGGCAGGTGGCCGGGAGACTAGTTTCATTTTGTACAGCCTGAAATCAAGGCTGTGGTTTTTTCCTCTAACTCCGGAGCGGGTTAAAAGAGGGAAGCTATTCAGCAGCAGAGAAGTTTTGTCTACAGTTAATCAAGTCCCTCATGCTTGATATCCGAACATCGTCATCACCAAAATCAGGAACAGGTGACAGGGTTACCATACCTAGGTCCTGATAGAAATCAAGAGAAGAGAGTAACGGAGACGCCGCATCACCAGCCCTCGAGTGTTAGAGAGACACTGAGATCAAGAGAGAAAGATAGAGAAGGAGGGAGAAAATAGACAGGACCAGTAGGGTCTGTTCAGTATCCATTGGACGGATAGACACTGAGTCTGCGTTCGTAAAACTAAGTCTATTAATTTTAGCATTTCTTGTGGTGTAGTTATCAGCGCATATCGCCTAACAAGTAGAAAGCTGTGTAGAGTTTCGTTGAGGAAGAGTCACCAGGACTGAGACAATAAGAAAGCTTATTAATGTTAGAGAGTGGAGGCTAAGTTGACAGCCCCCACAAGATCAAAGCACTTTAAAGCACTAACCATTTTTATTGTTCCTCAGCAGGGTGACAGGAAGAGTGAATGTGATTTGGGGTTTTTTTTTTGGTTGAGTGTCTCTCAATTTAATTGTTACCTTGGTTTTTCCAGGCCGTGCAACAGTGCACGCTATTGACTGACTTGATGACGTATGATGCCATTTTATGTTTTCTTGTATGTAAATAAATATATACATATATTATTTACTGGATCAGCTTCTATTCTTTACTATACTTACTCTATGTTGTCTGTATAGTGGTGTTTGTGGTCGTAATTATACACCTTATCTCCTTGTGTTTCAAGGCAGTCAGAGGTGGGGAGACTATAGCCATTTTTTTTAGTCACGAAGCGGCAGGGGGAGATTCAAATCCTGGGTCTATCTCTTGAGCCAATAGTCTCACCTGTCCACAGGCATGTTATTTTCCATCTAAATTCTATCTTCTCAGACTTTCTCATACTAGGGTCTTGCTTTCATTCAGGCACACTCTATAAACTTAAAACCACTTCGTGACAGCATTAACTTTATAATTCAAAGTTACAACATAAATTACAGGTCTAACTGAGAAGCTGGGACACAGAGTATAATAAGATATAAATTATCTCTATAACATGATGCATCTCTATGACAAGACTTGAATCATCTCTTTAACCAAATAAAAATCATCGCTATAACAAAACATAAATCATCTCTATAACAAGATATAAATGATCTCTATAACAAGATGCATCTCTATGACAAGACTTGAATCATCTCTATAACAAAATAAAAATCATATCTATAACAAGACATAAATCATCTCTACAACAAGATATAAATGATCTCTATAACAAGATGCATCTCTATGACAAGACTTGAATCATCTCTATAACAAGATAAAAATCATATCTATAACAAGACATAAATCATCTCTATAACAAGACATAAATCATATCTATAACAAGATATAAATGATCTCTATAACAAGATATAAATGATCTCTATTACAAATGGACAAAGTATCCTGCTCAACCCCAAATGGGTTTTAATTAGGATGTCATCCTCTCACTTCAGCTACCCCAGGAGCATAAACCTTTAAAAAACTCATGCCAAGTCTGTCCTGTGTCAAGTCTGTCCTGTGTCAAGTCTGTCCTGTGTCAAATCTGTCCTGTGTCAAGTCTGTCCTGTGTCAAGTCTGTCCTGTGTCAAGTCTGTCCTGTGTCAAATCTGTCCTGTGTCAAGTCTGTCCTGTGTCAAGTCTGTCCTGTGTCAAATCTGTCCTGTGTCAAGTCTGTCCTGTGTCAAATCTGTCCTGTGTCAAGTCTGTCCTGTGTCAAGTCTGTCCTGTGTCAAGTCTGTCCTGTGTCAAGTCTGTCCTGTGTCAAGTCTGTCCTGTCACGTGCCATCAGCTCAAGGTCTTTACATGCCTTCCTCATTCCTTTCATATCTGTCTCCAGTTCTCGTCTCCATGTGTTCTTGAGGCTACCTCTACCTCTCTTACCCTGGGGGTTTCAGAACAAGGACTGCCTTGTAATACTATCAAAAGGTTTCCTCAGTGTGTGGCCTATCTATCTCCAGCCTTGTAATACTATCAAAAGGTTTCCTCAGTGTGTGTCCTATCTATCTCCAGCCTTGTAATACTATCAAAAGGTTTCCTCAGCGTATGGCCTATCTATCTCCAGCCTTGTAATACTATCAACAGGTTTCCTCAGTGTGTGGCCTATCTATCTCCAGCCTTGTAATACTATCAAAAGGTTTCCTCAGTGTATGGCCTATCTATCTCCAGCCTTGTAATACTATCAAAAGGTTTCCTCAGTGTGTGTCTTATCTATCTCCAGCCTTGTAATACTATCAAAAGGTATCCTCAGTGTGTGTCCTATCTATCTCCAGCCTTGTAATACTATCAAAAGGCTTCCTCAGTGTGTGTCCTATCTATCTCCAGCCTTGTAATACTATCAAAAGGTTTCCTCAGTGTGTGTCCTATCTATCTCCAGCCTTGTAATACTATCAAAAGGTTTCCTCAGTGTGTGTCTTATCTATCTCCAGCCTTGTAATACTATCAAAAGGTTTCCTCAGTGTATGGCCTATCTATCTCCAGCCTTGTAATACTATGAAAAGGTTTCCTCAGTGTGTGTCCTATTTATCTCCAGCCTTGTAATACTATCAAAAGGTTTCCTCAGTGTGTGTCCTATCTATCTCCAGCATCTTTTTCACATCTCTTTTTTTCACTGGACTTGTCTGGTTCTTGTCATCAGTCCCACAAAGTGTGGAATTTGGATAAACTGTGTCAATAATTATAGATATCCAACATTTATGGATATAATATAAACAACTTGAGATATGCTGATGATACAGTCATAAAAGCAAAAAGTGAAAAAAAGTTACAAGAAATGACTGATACAATAGTCATAGAAAGTGAAAAATAAAGGACTTAATAGCAAAAAGACAAATAAAGATAATCTCAAAGAAAATGACTTCTCCAGAAAGCAAATTCCAATGTAAATGGGACAGTTTTAAAACAAGGCAACAGATTCAAATACCTAGGCACATTAAAAATACTAAATGTAAGCAGCATCTCAGAGGTCAAAAGGTAGAATAGTCCAGGCAAAAGCTGCATTTTATAAAATGAACAGTGCTTTATGAATTCTTCATCAATAGAAGTCATAAATAGAGTTCTTAAATGTTTTACAGAACGAATTATGTCAAATTTATTTTATTTTTTTGTTAAACACAAAGCAATGCTTTATACACATCTGGTCTTATTCCAGAAGGTTATCACAAATCTGCCAGCACAACACACAGGAGAAGGGGGGAAGGGGCAGAATGTACCTGAATCTTACTGTTTCCACCTTCCAACAAGGCAATACCCAGCTCCACCGTTTCTAGGAAGACTTTGTTACTTGTATTCTTTATAATGAGGTCAATGACCAGATTTGATGCTCCCTTGTCATCCAAGAAGCACTGAAACATTTCAATGGTATTTGTTACATACACAGACGTAGCCCAGTCATGTACTACATTTGATAATAGACAGACAGTCAAGACAGGTAGTGGATTGGACTCTTCCATAAGAGACAGACAGTAAAGACAGGTAGTGGATTGAACTTCTATAAGAGACAGACACTCAAGAAGGGTGGTGGATTGGACTCTTCTATAAGAGACAGACAGTCAAGACAGGTAGTAGATTGGACTCTTCTATAAGAGACAGACAGTCAAGACAGGTAGTGGATTGGACTCTTCTATAAGAGACAGACAGTCAAGACAGGTAGTGGATTGAATTCTTCTATAAGAGACAGACACTCAAGACAGGCAGTGGATTGGACTCTTCTATAAGAGACATTCAGTCAAGACAGGTAGTGGATTGAATTCTTCTATAAGAGACAGACAGTCAAGACAGGTAGTGGATTGAATTCTTCTATAAGAGACAGACAGTCAAGACAGGTAGTGGATTGAATTCTTCTATAAGAGACAGACAGTCAAGACAGGTAGTGGATTGAACTCTTCTATAAGAGACAGACAGTCAAGACAGGTAGTGGATTGAACTCTTCTATAAGAGACAGACAGTCAAGACAGGTAGTTGATTGGACTCTTCTATAAGAGACAGACAGTCAAGACAGGTAGTGGATTGAATTCTTCTATAAGAGACAGACAGTCAAGACAGGTAGTGGACTGAACTCTTCTATAAGAGACAGACACTCAAGACAGGCAGTGGATTGGACTCTTCAGGTGTATACGAAGAAAGATAAACCAAGGATATATGGATACAGACACATCTGAGACAGAACTTCAGAATGAATCAAGAAGACATATGTTTACATAAAAACATAATACAGGCATGTTCACTTTGCAGGCAGAAAACGTAGCCTCCATGTTGCATGAAACCATGTGACTTCTTTAAATAGCTCACGTAACCAGTATTTAAAAAAAATAATAAAATAAATAAATCAAGACTAGCATGTGAATGTGGAGGGAAAAAAATACAGTGTTGAAACTGAAGCTGTACTACTAAAGTAAACTGCCCTCAATTCTTAACTGAAATAGATCAAATCTGAAACTGGCTGATACATTTTTGCCAAAATCTTATATATGAAAATTTACCACAGTCAGTCAAGTAGTTCTTGAGCTACCTCTTGCAATAGATGAATAGACCGGCAAATGTGATATTAGTGCACTTTTTTGAAGTTTTCCGATGCAAACGTGTTTAAAAAAAAAAATAAACAAAACGACAACTAAAGAAACGGACAGAAAGCCACAAACAGACTGTACGGCAAATCTTTATCTATGTCGTAAGTACCTTCAGGTGTTGAGAAAGACTGATGATAATCAAATTTATAGGTAATAGTGGGAAGTCAGGAAAACAAGATGTGCAGCATCAAATATCAATATTTTGGTCTTCTTCTTCCGTCCTTAGCCACAGACCGTCAAAGCAGTCAGTGGCCATTACGCCTAATGGCGTCTTAGGGCAACAGCAGATAGGTTTTCTTTGCCATTGTTTCCCATCACGCCTATTGGCGTCTTTAGGGCAACGGCAAATCAATCCATTTGCTGTTGTTTCCGTAATCGAAGTGGCAAACGGGTGATCAGCCCGTTGGTAATATTTTTGTACTAGAGCTTAATTTTTTTGTACATCAAATATTAATAGGTATTTACTAAAGCTTGAGGTTTTAGGATGAAGGATCTGAGCAGCACTGGAGTGTGGTTGGGACACTATTATCAACATTACATTATCGGCTGTAGCAAACCACAACACTGATCAATGTAAAAACAGTATCTACATTAGACATGATCTGCAAATCTACCTTTGTACAACACAGTCACATTCCTATGTAATTAAAGGACAAGTGTCAATGGTTGAAAGATGCATATCTTGAGGAAATGTGGCATAGTTAAATATACAAATATAATTGAAATGATAAAACTAAAAAACAATATTTGGCTTGCTTTGTGCAGTGTCCCACTTAGTGGATACTGACCTGTCCATGATACTAGCTGGTAATGACCTAACCATGTTACTAGCTGGTGGTATTGACTATCCATGATACTAACTGGTACTGCATTATCGTGATACTAGCTGGTATTGACTTATCTATGATACTAGGTGGTGGTGTTCACTTATCCATGATACTTACTGGGGATATTGACCTATCCATGATACTGGCTTGCACTGACCTATCCATGACACCCACACAAACACACATACAAACAGGGAGAAAGAAATGTTTCCCCATACATACCTGCACATCATATAAGGAGAGATTGTTCGCCTGACTAAGCGTAGTGGACCCTGGACCATTCGAAGGCCCTGTGGACTGGCTTTCCCTGCGACTTCGAGGCTGTGTGCGGTCATAGTATCGCATCAGTAAGCTCTGTCTCAAGGCCTCACACTACACATAGAAGATAACAGAATCAAACAAGAAGACACTTTCTTGAGAAAATAATTGTTTTCATTAGACCTACATCAACTGTAACAGCTGATCTGGCAGCAGTGTCCACTATGCCTCAAACAGATATGTTAATCATAAGACTACACATTTAATGCCCCCACCCTGGGGTAATTACATCAGAGCACTGGAAAAATGACTGGGTGTTATAATAAGCAGCAAAAATGTAAATGCACCTTTTTAAAGATGGCTTTGATAATTCTGTGAGTGAAAAATAACTCTCAAATGATGGTAACTTTTGTCACAAAAGAATATCATGCAAACATTTTAATGCCAGTAACACATTATTTGAATTTATATATATATATTTTTAAAAACACTCACTATAAAAAAATTTGAATGCAACAATTTAAAATAAAATGTTGGTATGCAAAAAGACAGCATAAAACAAGCATGCTGGACAAACAAACTGATATGAGAAACAGACACAAAACATAGACATAAGAAAAGAAACACATATGAAAAGTCATCACAGAAATGTTTAGTGAAAAACATAGAAGAAATATACATGAAGAATCATAAGAAATGGACATGCAAAAGCTATATCTACAACTACAAACATACCAGATTGTCCTAATAATGGAAAAAAGGAGTCTAGAACTGTACATTTTGATTTTTAGGCAGAAGTTCATGTCAGTATGAATTATTAGTAAATACAGAATAAGGACTATACCAGAGGTCGGTCTTGCAGTAATAACAACAACAAATCAATCAAAATATCAAGGCTGAGAAATCCAGGAGCAGAATTTCACGTGCAAAGTTTGAGAATTTAAACTGTCCATTCATGGTTACTTTTACAAAAGTGTAAGAAGTTACCTCTGGGGCTGGGAACCACTGAGATGAACAACAAACATATAATCAAAATATTACTATGTCAAAGCCTGTAGTTGCCAACATTAATATGAAATTTGAATCAACCTAACTAAGATGTGGGTGCACATTTTCTAACCAAAAAATTGCTACAAAGGTTCTAATTGTACCAGAAATTCTGATGTCTTTTTACAGCTGTTGAGTTCTAATTTTCCAGTAAATCTATAATCTTGCTACAGAAATTGTTTATAAATGTTCAGTAATTCTAGTGTCTTGCTATATTTCTGGGTTCTAGAAAATCTGATGTCTTGTAACATATGTGGGCTCTAAATTTTCAGCAATTTTGACCTGCAATGCAGACTTAAGCTTGATACGAAAATGAGTTACAATTTCCTAATAATTTTCATGACTTGTTATAAAAGTAGGTTCTAATTTCCCAGTAATTTTCATGTCTTGTTATAGATGCCAGTTCTTAATATTTTGTAAGTTCTGATAGTCTTGCTTCAAAACTAGGTTCTAAGTTTCCAGTAATTTTCATTCCAGTGACAGATGTGAGTTTAAATTTTCCAGTAATTCTGATGTGCAAATCTGATACAAATTTGCTATAGATGTTAGTTTAAATTTTCCAGTAATTTTGATATGCAAATCTGATACAAACTTGCTATAGATGTTAGTTTAAATTTTCCAGAAATTTTGCAGTCCTGTTACAAATGTGGATTATAATTTTTGAGCAATTCTGACGTGCAAGTCAAACATAATCTTACTACACATGTGGGCCCAAACATAACTTTTCCTAAAATTAGACATCTTACTATAAAAGTAAGTTTTCTTTAAAGCTAACCTAACACAGTCTTGTTACAAAAGAGTTGTAATTGTTCAGTTATTTTAATGTGCAAATCTGACATAATCTTGCTCCAGATGTGGTTTCATTTTTTTTTTCCAAAGCAAGTCTGACACAGTCTTGTTCTAAATTTTATCTAATGTGAGTTCTAATTTTTCAACACTTGATAAAAATATCTTAAATTCTAATTTTAAACAACAAAATAAACAAGCAACGTAATATTACTTGTACGTGAATGCACTAAAGAAACTGGTTGAGTCGTGACAGCTGTTTGTTCTTTCATAGATTCTGATGTCATTTAAAAATATTTCCCAACTACACTCCCCTTCAGGTAATGCTCACTTCTGCTGATGCTAGTGATAGGATTACAAAAGCCACAGTCAACGTACACATATGTGCAAATATTGCAAGCTGAAACATCTACAATGACTCTAATAATACACAAGCTAGTAAAATCCTAATGTAGCTCTAAAACATGGAAAACAACAACAATAACAGACAAGAAACTACAGACTTCCATCAATGGATACTTGCACAGAATTAGAATACACACTGAGGAAAATAGCTGGTAGCATTATAATGCAGTACTTGTGCGGGAATCCTCACAGTAAGAAAAATTGAGGAAGACTTAAAAACACTTGCAGAAGAGTAAAAGAAAACATGGAAAGGTCTTAAATGAATGGCACAGAATAGGAAAGTTTAGCAACATTTGTTGAGGCATATGTTCCACAGGGAACTAAAGAGTAACGATGATGTGAATAAGGAACCAAAAGCTGGAACAAACAAATACATTTACATATCTAGGAAGCATAATAACACCAGACGGTGGAACAAGCAAAGACATCAGTAACAGAATGAATAAAGCCAGAACAGCCTTTGCAAACCTAAACAACATTTGGAAATCTCAGTACAGCACAGACACCAAATTAAGATTATATGAGAGTTGAGTACTTTCTGTACTTGTGTATGGCACAGAGTGCTGGAGAGTAATAGAAAAGGAGATATCCAAATGATCCTCTTTCTGTGTAGAAATATTTTTAATCTGCCTATGGAAAATTCTTAGAATTTTTTGGTCAAATACCATCTCCAGCTAGGAAATGCTTACACGTTGCAGTCAAAAAGGCATGCACACCATCATTGCAGGCAGATGCTGAAACTGGGTTGGCCATGTCCTCAGTAGGGACCCTGACACCATCACCACAACTGATATGCTAAGAACAACCACAGAAGGATGGCGAAAGAGAGGCAACCCAAAGACAACCTGGCGGAGAACAGTGGAGGCTGAGATGCAAAGCATGAACTATAGTTCAGGCATGGCACGAAGGGTGGCCACTGACCGAGCAAAATGGGGACAGTTTGTTGCTGTCCTACAGGACACCACTAGCATGAGGGCCACTGACTGCTTTGTCTGTCGTGGGCTAAGGATCCAGGAAAAAGATGAAGCGAATAAAAAGCTACAGATTATTTATTTTAGAAGGATTTTTTTTTTCTTTTAATATGAAGAACAGACTGTGCAAAACATGACAAATATATACAGACCTGAAACAGCCAACATCTAATAAATAAGATTAGTCAACATGTAATAAATAAGACAATGTCTATACTGAGTGTAACTGCAGAACACTGTGCTGTTTGTAAATCTGAAGACAGATGCTGACTCAGACGTCTAGTGACATAAAATATACTCCAGACACGGGAGAAGCTTCTTACCCTTCTGTGGTCCTCTAACTCTTTTTTAGTTAGAGTTTTTAAATCCACCTCAAATGTTAGCAAATGTTGATGAGAAATGCAGGTAGAGGTTAGTTTGGTGAAGAGGGATGTGACAAAGTGATACTTTCTAAAACATGACATATCTAAGCTAAGTTACTGTGACCAATGATTTTAGTATTGTACCTTTTCTCTATCACCTTTCTCTGACAGAGCCTTGAAGAAGACAAAAAGTGTTGTCATGATGTTAACAGTCACGTGTGGAGACCTTTTCAACAAACATCCTAAACCTAGGAGATTAACTAATGGTTTCATTTCAGCATGTTCTTATTATTTTTGTCCCTGTTTTTGGCTCATTACTGAGTACAGGACCACCACTGGAACTGGCCTTCTCCCCCATCTCCCCACAATGAAGGAAACACACCAAAGCACTTCCCATGCTCTTGCAATAGCCATTTGTACAGCAATTTGTCAGCACATAACTGCACATCAAATAATAACTTATTATTTTAAATTATGTATTTTAAATATGCATGTCAAATATTAACTATAACTAAAAATTATGTATACACTTGCCAAAAATGAACTATTTCTTCACATTCTGTATTAATAAATTCAAGTTAAACATTAAATATTAGATTAAATTCTGTACTGACATATTCATGTGACATATTAACTATTATTTTAAATGCTGTATTTACAAATCAAATATTAGCTATTGCTATAAATTATGTATTTAAAATTCACATCACATATTAACTATTACTATAAATTCTGCATTAACAAATTCACATCAAATATTAACTATTACTTTAAATTCTGAATTAAGAAATTCAGCTCAAGAGTTTTGTCTTCACAATAAAAACAAAAACTATACATTAAAAAGAAAACAAAGAAACTGACAGACAATACTAGATACCTGGATTATGGATAAATACCGTGAACATAAGTTGACAGATTCACACTGACAGGACAGTAAATTGGACACAAGATAAGATGAGACAGAAAGACAAACCGGATAAGGACTAGAATGACTCAGACATAGCAGCATACTTGATACATTTTAGACAACAAAGTGGATAAAAAGAGAATGACAATAAATACAGACAAGATGACGTGCTGGACAAAGACATGATGACACACTAGACAAATACAACAGTAAACTGGACAAAGATAAGCAGGATAGAGACAATTCACTGAATACAGATGAGATAAACTGGAAAAAGACACCACACTGATTGTAGACAAGATGACCCACAGGACAAAGACAACATACTGGGCAAAGACAAGATGACCCACTGGATAAAGGAAAAAAAATACTGTATGTTGATAAGATGAAAAACTGGATAAAGAATAAACATGGAATGTCGATAAGATGATATAATGGACAAAGACGCCACACTCGATGTAGACAAGATGATACAGTGGACACAGACAAATGAGAAACTGGAAAAAGACAAAACACAGGACACAGACAAGATGACACATTTGAAAGGACAAGATGATATGAACTTGATACTGAAACACGGAGGTAATATGAAATAAATTATGCAATTACCACTTAAAAAAAGGACACCTTAACATCTAGGAAGCAGATAAACAATCACAGCATCCCTCCACTTGAAGTTGCTGATTTATTGTCCCATAGAAGGGTAGTTCAAAATGACCTGGATCTCTGAACTGTTTATTACTGTTCATACTTTTCTGCTGCCTAATGCCCTCCTTTTTTCTTTCTTTCTTCACATGCTAACCATCTACCTAGCGTTTGAATAGCAGTGTTTAGAGCATTTGCTTCTCATGGCAAAGTTACTGGCTTCTGGGTTCAAAATAGTAGCAAGACGCTCCAGTCTATCCAGCTGTAAATGGGTACCTGATTCTGGACTTGAGGTATGGAAGACAAATGCAGCAAGGAAGAGAACTGGTCATCTCACCTCATGAAGCTGAGAACTAGTAAGGTGAAGTCTCTAACACTTCACTCCCATACACCAGTATTTCCTATGGGGCTACCTTTTACCATCTATTTATTTCCTTACTTTTTTCAAGGTTCACAGGCTTTGGGTTTGTTCTTTATTTATTTCTGTGCTTTATTGACCATGTTTATACATACACAGACTTACACTATGTTGTTATGCAACTGTACATGGTGACCTGTACGAGACTGACAGCACATAATAACAGATATCACAGTATTTTTTCAGCAGATGGTCAAACAATCATTTTGAATCTGTCTGTATGTAAGTTGTAAGGACACAAAAGTAATATATGTTACACAGGTGCACAGCTGCCAAGAGAATGTTTAAGTCATACCCTCATCAACATGCATGGAGGCATATCTGGAGTCATCCTTATATGACCACCAGCTAGGCACAATGCTACAGTATACATATGTGGAAGTGAACCTACGTCTGTGAGGCTAATTATATCCTCATTGACTCTTGAAATCATCCACACACTTCCAAGGATTCCCACTGTGGTGAAACTTGTTGAGAACCCAGCATTGCAAACTAAGCTTGGAGAAGTCACTTGAGCCATAGGCATAATTCTTTGGCTTTGACTTGATTGACTACATGAAGAAGGATCTCACTGTGGACCCAGTGATAGGGAGGGGAAGCTGAGATGTGGCTCTGTGCAGGACATGACAATTCCTTGGGGGAGCCCAGAACCAGAGCAAAGTATTTTAGCTCTGCATAGTTGGATGGTGGAGAATGCACAGTAATCCAAGCGTTTCTTACTCCTAACTTGGGACCCCTATGTGACGATCCTTTAAATGCAAGTCAAGCTGGAGAAACTAGAGCTCATGACTTCACCTCAGCATGTTTCAGAATGGCAGAAAAGCCACAGGAAAAGCCTAGATCTACAGTGTAGATAATACCAAGGATTCTTCAACTTGGTATTGGCTGCTAAAGAGCAATAAGCTCAGCAACAACATCAACAAAAACCCTCATCAACAGAATGTGCAAGTCATACAATCACCAAGTCAACACGCAGGTCATACAGTCATCACGGGAACGTATAAGTCAGACTGTCACAAACAGAATATTTAAATCAAAACGCAAGTCATTTCATCAACAAAAGAATATATTTTACACAGTCACCAAAAGTATGTACAAGTCTTACAGTCACCAAGAGTATGTGCAAGCCATATAGTCAAGAAGAGAATATAAAGTCATACAGTCAAATGTAACATCATACAGTCACCTTGAGAATATATACATATCATACAGTCACCATGAGAATATAAAAGTCACAGTCACCAAGAGAATATAAATGTCATACAGTCATCAAGAGAATATAAATGTCATACAGTCACCATGAGAATATAAAAGTTATAGTCACCAAGAGAATATACATGTCATACAGTCACCATGAGAATATAAAAGTTATACAGTCACCATGAGAAATGTCATACAGTCACCAAGAGAATATAAATGTTATACAGTCACCAAGAGAATATAAAAGTTACACAGTCACCAAGAACATATAAATGTCATACAGTCATCAAGAGAATTTAAATGTCATACAGTCATCAAGAGAATTTAAATGTCATACAGTCACCAAGAAAATATAAATGTGATACAGTCACCAAGAGAATATAAATGTCATAATAATAATAGTTGTCCATCGCAAGCGAAGATGGCTACAGCTTCAGACTTGAATTGTGAGACCTCTGTGCCGTGATCTCGTGTGGCTAATTAGTCCTATTTTTGCCCTACAGGCCATGCCACATACGGGGCACACATGGTTAGAGTCGATAGTAGTGTTGCTGCGCATTCTGACTTTTCTTGCTGCACGCTTGCCTTCTGCCTTATCAGCTAAATTCTGTTCTGCAATGCGAGCGCCTTGAGTAACGTTTGTCCGCCAGGCAGAGCGATCATGTGCGATAGTCTCCCAGGAGGAGATATCAATTTTGAAGCTGCTCAACGATGCTTTCAGTGTGTCTTTGAAGCGTTTCTTTTGTCCCCCTATTGTTCGCTTACCCACAGAGAGTTCGCTGTACATCAACTGCTTTGGGAGGCGTTTTTTGGGCATGCGAACAACATGTCCGGCCCATCTAATTTGGGCCCTCTGCAGCAATGTGTAGATGCTTGAGATATGTGCTCTGTTGAGGACCTCAGAATTAGATACTCTATCATGCCACTTGATCCTGAGTATCCTGCGAAGACAGCTCATGTGGAAATGATTAAGCTTCTTGGCGTGTCTGCTATACACTGTCCATGTTTCACAGGCATACAGGAGGGTAGTGAGCACTATTGCATGATATACTTTTATCTTGGTGGCGGCATTAATTCCTTGTCGATCCCAGACATTTACTCTTAGTCTTCCAAAAGCTGCACTTGCCTTTGCAATTCTGTTGTTGACCTCGGTGTCGATATTCGCATCTTTGGTAAGGGTACTGCCTAGATAAGTGAAGCTGTCCACCACTTGGAGACGTTGGCTCTTTACTGTGATATTTGGTTCACAGTAAGGTTTCCCAGGAGCAGGTTGCAACATTACTTCAGATTTCTTCGTATTGATGGTAAGACCAAAGTCATCACACGCTACAGAAAGCCTCCTCATATTGTTCTGCATGTCTAGTTCTGTGCAGGTGTTGAGGGCACAGTCGTCCGCAAAGACAAGGTCAGAGATCATTGTTTCATTCACCTTTGTAAAGGACTTTAATCGTCTCAAATTAAACAGCTTCCCATCTGTCCTGTATCTGATGTGTACGCCGTCACTACTGCCATGCGTAACGTTAGACAGCATGGCAGCAAATATCATACTGAATAGTGTCGGAGCAAGCACACATCCCTCATAAATGTCATACAGTCATCATGAGAATATAAATGTCATACAGTCACCAAGAGAATATAATTGTCATTCAGTCACCAAGAGAATATCAAAGTTGTACAGTCATCAAGAGAATATAAATGTCATACAGTCACCATGAGAAATGTCATACAGTCACCAAGAGACTATAAATGTTATACAGTCATCAAGAGAATATACATGTCATACAGTCATCAAGAGAATATAAATGTCATACAGTCACCATGAGAATATAAATGTCATACAGTCACCAAGAAAATATAAAAGTTATACAGTTATCAAGAGAATATAATGTCATACAGTCACCAAGAAAATATAAAAGTTATACAGTTATCAAGAGAATATAAAAGTTATACAGTTATCAAGAGAATATAAAAGTTATACAGTTATCAAGAGAATATAAAAGTTATACAGTTATCAAGAGAATATAAAAGTTATACAGTGATCAAGAGAATATAAAAGTTATACAGTCCTCAAGAGAATATAAAAGTTATACAGTTACCAAGAGAATATAAAAGTTATACAGTTATCAAGAGAATATAAATGTTATACAGTCCTCAAGAGAATATAAAAGTTATACAGTCACCAAGAGAATATAAAAGTTATACAGTCACCAAGAGAATATAAATGTCATACAGTCACCAAGAGAATATAAAAGTTATACAGTCCTCAAGAGAATATAAAAGTTATACAGTCCTCAAGAGAATATAATGTCATACAGTCACCAAGAGTATGTACAAATCCTACAGTCACCAAGAGAATGTATAAGTCATATGGTCACAAAGAGGCCATATAAGTCATATATGGTCACCAAGAAATACGTCATAGTCACCAAGAGAATTTTAAGTCATTATACAAGACTGTCACTGAGAGAAAGTATAGGTCATACAGTCACCAAGAGAATCATTAAGACAGTCACCTTCTCTGATCTACTTTCATTAGCTGACATCATGTCTTTTAATGTCTGCAAGACCTTGATACATAGTTTTTCCTCTTTCTCCTCCAGCAAACACTCAGTATGACGTATCAACCTGTGGGGAGTGGAACATGTAAGAAATAACTGATGTGTCATTTTTGTTTTCTTACTTTTATTTAATATTTATGTCATGAAGTGTCACAGGTTGGGTTAATTATTAGTTTATGATGCAGCCTTTGCTTGTCTCAACAACATCTGGAAGTCTTCCCAGTACAGCACAAACACCAAACTAAGATTATAAGAGAGCTGTGTACTTTCTATGCTTCTTGATGGTGCAGAATGCTGGAGAGTAACAGAGAAGGAAATGTCGAAAATGTCCTCTTTCCACACGATGTGCCTAAGGAAAATTCACCAAATATTTTGGCCGAATACCATCACCAAGATCTGCTTACTCGGAGCAAGCAAGAGGACATGCACACCATCATAGCTAGCAGACGCTGGAGCTGGGTTGGCCATGTCCTCAGAAGAGACCCCGATGCCATCACAAGAACAGCTATGCTTTGGACCCCTGAAGGAAAATGAAAGAGAGGCTGACCAAAAACAACTTGGCAGAGAACTGTGTAGGCTGAGATGCAAAGAACGAACCAGAGTTGGGGCACTGTAAGAAAGATGGCCTCCGACCAAACAGGGTGGAAGCAATTTGTTGCTGCCCTACAAGACACCACCAGACGTGATGGCCACTGACTGCTTTGACAGTCGGCGGCAAAGGATCAAAGAAGAAGAAGATACAGTGTGCATAAAGCAGCCAGGTGCACTGTCATGATGTATTTCTTTGAGATGTCCATCTCCACTTTATCCATATTTTCCTGAGCCATCTTCTATTTATTCACATTTTCATTCATTCATAACCTTTCAGCCCCCTTTGGAGCATAGGCTTTCAATAAATGTATGACAAACCTTCCTGTAATGTGCCATTTGATTACAGTTTTTTAAAACTCCTATCACAGATGTCTGTGATTCCCTTATCATGGATGTCTGTGATTCCCCTATCATGGATGTCTGTGATTCCCCTCTTCATGGGGTTTTTAGTCTTCCTCTACTTTACTTGCCCTGCTGATTCCAGAAAAGAGTTCCTCTCGTGCTATTCTGGTTTCCTGTAAAATGTATGTCCTATCCAATGCCAGCATGACAGATTGTTTCAAAGGTACATCTTTGGTTTCATCAGTTCAATAGTCATGATCTCATCATTCAGTCCTTCTACTCTGTGTAAGCACCCACTTATGACAGGCGGCAAGAAGACTGTATCAAAACATTCATGTTCTTTTGTAATGGTGGTTTCAATTTATTTGACTGGATAAGGCTGCCAGCCAAGCATAACCTCATATTAGTCACATGTCATAATATGCCTTAGAGAACAGTTGTCCTAAGCTTTCTATGTCTCCTCACAGACACCTGGCAATGACACACTCATGTCACTATCTTAAACTTTAGAGACATCATCCCGCCATCCAGGCTTGTTTAACCACCATATTTACTTTTAATGACACACTCATGTCACTCTGTACATCTTAAACTTTACTGACATCATGCAGCCATCCAGGCTTGTTTAACCACCATATTTACTTCTAATGACAATAACAAACAGAATCAGGGATCATAAATCTGCATAACTGGAGTTTAACCCAAGCACACCAGCCTACCTGGCAATAAACCCACCACTCTCACATTTCTCTCTGGCTTCAGTGGAAGGAGGAAACAGCAACTCAGGTCGATGAAGGACATCAACTAATACCGACATCTCAGCCAGGACAAGCGGCTTCAGGTGGTTGTTTAATGTAGCCACAATTTCCTGGGTGGAGAAACAACATGCTTTTTACTATGGCTTTGGCTGAAGCAAAAGTAACCTTGACAGAGGCTTTTGTGGAGGAAAAAACAAATAATAACAACCAAAACTCAAGATAAAAAAATGTGCAGGGTCTAGTCATCAACTATGACAATGCTCTCTTTATTATTACTAAAAATCTTCTTCTTCAAGTACCATATCAGCTGGCATAGGTGATCATGTCTCTCCACAACTTCCACTTCCACTGCTGACTTCTTTCAATGCTATGATGTTAAACTGTCTAGTATCTTCCTTCTCTGTTATCCTCTATCTCATTTTTTCTTTCAATCTTTCCTGTTGTCACAATGTATTCCAACTTTCTCATCTCATAAATGTCCACATAATTTGGATTAAAAAGTTAGTTGCTTATCCTTTACAGGACGTGGCAATCAACCCCAGCTTTTATTGGCTGTTTGTGATTTTTCTAGGCAATTTTTTTCATTCAGTAGTTTGCCATTGCTTTCTGAACGGTACAGCGCTTATACCATTGTTAAAACTCCCCACAAAGCGATCTGCTACCAAACCGCCTGCAGCAGGTTTTGAACCTGGTATATCTGGATTATGAAACTGCGTTCATATCCATTAGGCCACAGACGCCGACTGGATTTGGATTACTTCATTCTAATACGAGCAATAAGCTTGTTTTGTTCTCTGGCCTCTTTCAGGACATCCTCATTACTCTTTGTTAGCTGTTTATGGTTATCTTAGCATTTTTCTGTAAAACCCCATCTTTGTGGGGGTTTTTTTTGGCTTGTTTTCTGACTGTCCATGACTCACTTCTATATGACAGTACTGGATCTTTATAACATTAAGAATGCTCTTTTTACTTTCGATGACAAAGAATTTTATCACAATGCTGGTTTTAATTGGGCTGTTCTGCTCTTCACCTCTGAGATATATCTTCTATTCAAGTATGTTACTAACACACCCAGGTACTTGAACCTATTATCTCACTTTAAATCTTCCCTTTTATGTTGATGCATTTATTCAAGATGACCATTATTTGTGTCTTTTTGCTATTCAGGCTAAGGTCTTTATTTTTACTTTTTGTCACAACTGTATCAATCATTTTCTGTAACTTCTACACTTTTGTTAAGACTGTATGATCAAGTACTTTACATTATTTACATATTCATTATAATAACAATAATAATATTAAGGGAAGAGAATTTAACATATAATTTCTGAAGGTCTGACTGCACGAACTTGGTACCTGAAAGTAAATACTTCCATGCAACGTGCACATAAGTATGAATTTGACACAAGATAAATGTGTAATGAAGCCACATATAACTGAATCTATCAAAATATTTCAATTTTTAAGCTATAACATACTAGGGCAGATGCTGGATTCTTCTTACATAATAGTCTGTTTCAACTATAATTATAACCCTTTCTCTCCTCCATCCAAAACAAAAAAAACAAAAAACTATTCTAAGGAATAAATTATAACTGTAATTAAACCATGACTCAAACATCTGCATAATAACATACCATATCATACTATAAAAAAAGATAAACATACCTGCTACACAAATATTATAATCAAATATTATTACTTAAAATAAATTTAACAAATAAAGAAGACAAATTATGACACTTCTAAATAAATTATTAGAGAAGAAACATGTAAAGGAATTCATAAAAAGAAAAACAGAAGACAAATCTAAAGGAAAACACAATCAAAGGTACTGCTATATTTAAGTTTAGTGTGGGTAGGAAAAGGTGGAAAACTCTGATGAGCTAAACAATCATTGGGTAAACATATGGTCATGGGCAAATTTTAAAAAAGCAATCTAAAAAATAAAACAAAAGTGCAAAAAAATCAAAAAAATCTTCAAGTACAAAATACAGTAAAAATGTAAAAACCTATTTTCACATGCACAAGAAAGATTAAAGTATACGAAGAAATTTTCACACAAAATATTAAGGTCTGAAATGATCAGTGATATAAAAATGTGAACACTATAATAGCATAAAAGTAAAATTGACGCGTGTTAAAAGAAAGAATAAAATACAATTTAAATATTAAAACATGAGTGACATCTCAGCATTGTTGGTCAGGTGCAGTAGATCTTAAACATGTTCTGTCTCTTATCCTGACAACACATTCAGATAGGCTATTCCTGGTCATCTCCTGGCATTAATCCTCCCACATACAGCACTTTCACCCACTTGTCTGTTTGCATTCACCTTGGCCTTCTATTATGCCTCTCAACAAAGTGTAACGTCTCTTTCTATGTCTAAAATATTTTGTCTCATTTTTATGCCTGCCAGTAATTCTCGTATTTTGGTCCCTGTCTTTGTAAGATACTTTTATTGATTTGTTCTCTTTCCATCAAATATGTTCCATTCTTCTATTTATCCATATTTCAAGGGCTTTAGTTCTTCCTTTAGCAGCTTTTTGTTGTCCATGTATCAGTACTGGAGGGTATATGTGGATGTTCATGGTGCTATACATCAGTACAAACACAAATATAAATGCTATACTTTACTTCTTCAGGTGACTTCCCCTTCTTGATGATTGATGGTGTAAAAGTCTCAGTGTAAAACTAGTTTCTTGTTTGTTGCAATATGTCCTCATTCCATAACTCATCTTTCTCTTCTTCATTCACTCTCATATAACCACATCTGTTTCTTTAACAAAACAGGTGGTCTGTCTCAGCTTTTCACGTTGCCATAAAGTCCCTGCATCTTGTGGGTAAAGGTCATGTGGTCAATCTGCTGCTCTCACAAAGCCAAAGGTCACAGAGAACAACTTCTACCATTTGTCTTCTTCATATGTCTGTCAGCCTGGTTTTTAATTTGTTTAACAGATCTTCATTCCACTTATTTGTGTCTATATGCTTAATTGATATTCTTGCCACTTAGTGGGTTTTGAAGAAAAGTATTACAAGTCCGTCTCAATATCCTTCACTTCTTGTAATATAATTTATCTGCTTCTTCAGTAGCATGAAGTATCTACTGCAGACGGCATCTTTAAAGTAAGCCAGTGACGAATCAAAGGTTTCTGTAGCAATTGGTTTCACATGTTGTTTTGCTTGCCCCATGCTCCACCATGCTTTGTATCTCCTTTGAAACACATTTAGAAAGACAAAGTGGTTCTATTTCTCTGTTGCTTATTACTGGGCCATACTTTTCAATCAGGGGTTTACACACATGAGCTTGTTCAATGCAGTTTTTTTTCTCCATTTGTAACTTCATCATTTAATCCTTTTTTTGTTGTTGTTGTTGTTCATTAACATACAATGTACCCTCTTCTGTATAATCATCAAAAATATTTTAGTTAGACATCCAACCACCTAAACTGAAAGATGCAACACATTTAGAAACACAAAACTACAAGGTGTCAAACAGAAAGGAAAATGATTACATTAAATTTTTTTTTAAAAGAACAACAAAAAAACTGTTAGTACAACACTGTGCTAATATGTACATTTTACTTATACACATCACCAACTTTACTTTTTTGGGATGTTTCACTGATGTATACATCTTCAATGATGTATCACTGATGTATACATCTTCAATGATGTATCACTGATGTATACATCTTCAATGATGTATCACTGATGTATCCTTTAGCACGCTGCGGTCGCAAATTTGCGCCGGAGTTACTATATATTCTGTCAGCTGCAGGTGCATTGCTGCTACTTTCGGATATAGTTGGTTTCCTGCCATATTAGATGTGTACACGTCATATCACCCCCGGATGTTTAGTTTTAATCTCATTTGTGAGAGAGTTAACTTCCGATTCATATTTAGTGACAGGCGTATTCGTGTTTATTTTCTGTGCATTTTTAAAATCGAAATCAATCGGCATGGGACAAGCTATTTTTGCTGAAATTTTCATGGATTCTGACTCCGATGACTTTGTTGGTTTTACTAGCGCTGAGATCGGTTCTCAGAATATGGGTGATATCAGAGATGGGGATGACAGTAGTATGCCTAGCGTTTTTGGACGACGATTTTGATGAAGTTGATATTCCCAGGGCCCCTTCAATACAACTGCAGCACCACGAGGGCACCCTAACCCTTTCAAAATCAAATCGTTCGTCGACACTCTTCTCCCTCTATGGCAAAGCCATTACATACCCTCTAAAGAGCTTAGTGTTGATGAGAGTATGATAGCTTTCAAAGGTAGGACCAGCCTTATGCAGTACAGTCTCTCCGTTTGTTGTTGTTTTTTGTTCGGTTTTTTTTTTTTTTTCATCTTTCCATTTCTCTCTTCCTATCACATCTCACATATAAACCAACAAAACTTATAATTATCAGATTCATCATTCATTTATTTATATACATTCCAAAAATTAGAGCAATTGACTAAGAAACAAAGAAACTATAGACGTTACAAGTCACCCACTATAAAAAAGGGGGCGTTGTGAAAAATAATTCTGCGGCAGGGCAAATTTCCGCAATTTCTAATGCAGCGTGCTAAAGGTTAAACATCTTCAATGATGTATCACTGATGTATACATCTTCAATGATGTATCACAAGGAGTGAAAACTACTGATTTATTTATTTAATACACATTTTAAATCTTGCATTATCAATGTTAAGGGTAGATACTTGTGTACTGTACAAATATTAGATCTGATAAAACTGTATCAGAAGATGAAACTTGTGCAGCTGTAACAGCTTGTATCTTCACTTCTTCTTATTATTATCGGTGGTGAGCACAGTGTGTTCAAATGAATGTGTGTGTCATGTGATTGTCTTTGTGTTCTTTTATTTGCTGCTCACACCACGAGGCATCGTAGATAAAGATAACTGTTGATTTCCAATTCAATGCACATACCATGACCTTGTCATCTGTCATATAGAAACCAAAAAACATGTGGAAAAGAGAACTGGATTCAGGCTTAAAAGGAACAAAGAAGACATAGAAAGATCTTGAACTGATGGCACAGGAGAGCTTCTCGTTAACATATTAAAGACCAGACCTTCACGTTAACATATTAAAGACCTGACCTTCACGTTAACATATTAAAGACCTGACCTTCACGTTAACATATTAAAGACCAGACCTTCACGTTAACATATTAAAGACCTGACCTTCACATTAACATATTAAAGACCTGACCTTCACGTTAACATATTAAAGACCTGACCTTCACGTTAACATATTAAAGACCAGACCTTCACGTCCATGTTAACATATTAAAGACCAGACCTTCACGTTAACATATTAAAGACCTGACCTTCACGTTAACATATTAAAGACCTGACCTTCACGTTAACATATTAAAGACCTATGCTCCACAGGGAATTAAATAATGAAGGGAGCTGCTGTCAACGTGATAGAAAAAGTAAAAGAAAAATGAAAAAAAAAATGGTATTGGGGACGGCTTTACAAACAAACAACACTACAGAGACATGGGGCATTCTGGGATTCCCCACGTCAGCCAGTCACAAACAGGAAACAAAGTTGAGAAACTGGCAAAGGATGTGGCAAAAACATATGGGGGGGAAAGAGGAAAAAAAAACATAAAAATACTACAGGAAAGAAGAAAGACTACAAGAAAATGACAAAGGACATGGTAAAACTTGAATACAGAATAAAAACACTGAATATGAAAGAAATATCAACATAAAGGAACTAACAATACGGAAAATCTAATGTAACTAAACAACAAAATGTTCTCATAAAAAACATAATTCAGAGACAAAGGCATACAATAACGGAAGTGTAACCAAGAGTAAACCCTTGCATGTACTGTGATCTTGTAATCTGGCATATACAGACTGAAAAACATACGCAGAAGGAAAATGGAGACAAGCGTAAAAGGGAATAAAGAAGACGTGGTTTTATCTTGAACAGATGGCACCGTACAGGAAGGTTGGGCATGAAGTTAAAACAAGTTTCAGAGTGTTAATCTGTCTAAATGACATGTTGTCCTAAATGGAAAAAATGGACATAAAATGTCAATTATGTGCTTTAAATGTTTTTTAAAGAATTTATTTAAAACGAAAGGAAAAAAATTCCTCTTCTGAAATTACAGTGAGACTTACTCACAGGCATGAGGTAAACAAGTAAAAACAGTAACACCAAAGGTAACAATACAAATGATCAGTACTATGTAAAACTACTGTTACAGTGCTAAAGAGTGTTCACTCACAAAATAAGTGTCACACTACGTACAAAAAATGAAAATGTTTGTTATCAGTTGAAACGCAGAAATGGGCAATCTGTGACAATTTTTCTCTGTACTTCTGTCACAGATGCCTGTTCTATATCTGTCACTGTGACACTATGAGTGAGCACACACAGCACTGAAGATCTGCCTGAAAAACTAAGTAGTAAAAGCTACACAGATCTGATCTACAAATCTTAAGACTGACACCTCAAACTCAGAAAGTTCTCCTGGTGTCAAGACCTCCGGGTCATTTTGAAGCATCCACATTTGCGGAGATGGGCCGTGTTGTTGCTGCAATAAGGTGAAGGCTGAATAACTGTCTATATTAATCAAGTGGTGCAGGTACACACAGGTGAGAAGATAGTGAACAACATTGCTGTCATGGCTTACTTGACCAATTCCTGAGACCTAACTGTTCTGCCAAAGTTCATGCCTAGAAAATTGATATTCTGTAAACTATCTTTTCTATCTGTATATTTTAAAACAAAGGTTAAAGGTAGTGCTATAGCAGATACTGTTGTAGGGGAGTAAAGTGTTAGAGAATTCACTATACTAGATCCAGCAGCAAGAGGTGGGGTGACCACTTCCCATCCTCACTGCCTTTTCCTTCCCTAACTCGAGAGCAGAGCCAGATATGCCTATACAGCTAGGTAAACTGGAGCGATACCATGAATTGAACTTGGTACCTTTGCCACAAAAGACCAATGCTCTAACCACTCTCTCAGTCAGACTCTCATAAGAACATAAGAGTGATGTGACACGATCAAACAGGTAAAGATTTATAGACAAATGCAAAAACATCTTCAATTCGCTGACATATATTAATTTTGATACATTTAAATTTGAATTAGCCCCTTGTACTTGGTTCAATCCCCAGTTGAGGTGTGATTTTTTAGACCGCAAACAGCTCTGGGGTCGACCCAGCCTCATGAATTGGGTACCAGAGTAACTCTGGTAAGGTTAAGGCGGCTGCCATGATGTTGACCACATTACCCCTAGTGCGCCGATGTTCAAGAAAATATGGGCCTAACACCATATTCCCAATATGCCTCAATGGGCGTGTAATGGGATCCTTGACCTTACTTGTCAGGAGTCTCTACAGAGTCAAAGAATAGGACTTCTGTTCCCTCACAAATAACAAGTGCCCAAGCCGATGATTGTGACGTTATTCCAGAAAAGCTTAGCTTACTCTGCTGCTCATCTCTGGAACTATCTTCTACATTATCTAAAAAATAACAACCTCAGTCCCTATTCATACAATCATAGACTTTTCGATTACTTTATGAGTTCTGATTATAAGCCCCCTTAATGTGATCATGTTTCCATATAAATATTTAATATCGAATGTAGATTTAATGATAATGTTTTTACTTTTCCACATATTTTATTTCATGATTATAATTAGATACTGTGAATGTGAGTATGCTATTATTTTACTTTCATAAATTTGAATTCCTTTAAATTGTTGTGTAAAATGCATGCGAGAATAAAAGAATTCAGTATGAAAGGTGAGAGAAAGGAAGGGCAGAATGTCAGACGGGCCTGCATGCCCAATTCTCAACCCTTTGAGAATAAAGTTTGTTCGTTTGTTCGTTCACACACTTCATAAGATGAGACTAACATGAGGTTGTACAATGGGGCTGGAAACCTCATCATGTAAAAGAGACTGCTACAGAAACCACAGCTCCAAAAGCAGACGAATGCTGTCATGTAGGCTTTCTTGAAGAGGGCCACCTGCAGTGGTGGTTCCATGCTCCATGGGGGGGAAGCACAAAGGAAAACTATGATATGTTATCAGCAAGAAAGACAACCAGCCACCACATCTCATCAAGCTGAGACCTAAGACAATCAAGTCATTAACATTTCACTCCACACTGGTAGTATCTGCTATGGGACTGCCATTATCTTGAATAACTGATGAAAGTTGAACTTTGATGCTATCAAATATTACATTTGTCAAATATCATCTCAAATATATAGTTAAATGCAAATGACAACAGTGACCAATTCTGAATGTCACTTAAAAACCGAATGTTAAATGGTGATGTCAAAATGCTGACTTTTCTCAGACTTCAACATTATCAGATATGCTGTCTAAAGTTGAATGTGCTGAGTCAGGATGTGGGTGCTGCACCAGTTATCACTATCGATAACTATGAATTGGCAGTGGTGCACCACTTCAGATACCTAGGGTCTACCATCAATGACAAACTCTCACTGGATACAGAAATCGACAGCCACATTGGCAAAGCTGCAGCTACCTTTGCCCGCCTCACATCGCGTGTTTGGGGAAACTCTAAACTCACAATGAAGACCAAAGCTGCGGTATATAATGCCTGCGTCGCCAGCACACTCCTATATGGCAGCGAGACCTGGACGACCTATGCTAAGCAAGAAAGAAGGCTCAATACCTTCCATTTGCGGTGTCTACGCCGCATCCTCGGCATCTCGTGGAAAGATAAAGTGACAAATGTCGAGGTGTTGTCACGTGCTGGCCTTCAAAGTATGTATACGCTTCTTAGACAGCGCAGACTTCGCTGGCTTGGCCATGTTCGCCG
This sequence comes from Oreohelix idahoensis, assembly GCA_024509875.1. Classification (NCBI taxonomy): domain Eukaryota; kingdom Metazoa; phylum Mollusca; class Gastropoda; order Stylommatophora; family Oreohelicidae; genus Oreohelix; species Oreohelix idahoensis. Next base: position 335,593 of record JAMPIV010009247.1, read on the forward strand.
CATGGATGATGGTCGCATCCCAAAAGATATCTTCTACGGACAATTAGCAGATGGCAAGAGAACAGTTGGGCAACCACAGCTGAGGTTCAAAGATGTGTGCAAGAGAGATATGAGGGCACTGGACATGGATCCAGCAACATGGGAGGATAAAGCTGCCGATCGCACTAAGTGGCGATGCTATTTACGGCGCCACCTCAGATTGGGCGAAGAGAGGCTCACACAAGAAGCAGAGGTGAGGAGAAAACGTCGAAAGGAGCACCAGGAAAATAAGCAGCTGAGGGCTGTCACCTCAGGGGCGCATTCCCATAGTCAGTTATGACTGAAGGGGTTATTATTATTATGTCTAAAGTGACAAATAAGCTTTCACCAATATGTTTTTAAAAAAATGTTAATAAGTTCTTTTTCTCTCCAACCCCCCACACACTCACACCAAAGGCTTCCTGAAAGACCTTTCTTATGATCTCAAAATCTTCATACATCAAAACGCTGAGATGAGAGTGATTCATTGAAATATGTCAAATCTGTGAATATGACAGGTTAGTACAGGTAACAACAATTGTGCAGTTTCCTTGCTGGCTACCAGGAAGGCATGCTACAAAAAAAACTTCACATACAGTGCAAGACCTAGCACAAAAACTTCATAAAGAGTGCAATAGCTAACTTAAACACTTCACAAACAGTGTACAGCATATCACAAACATTTCACAAAGAGTGCACGACCAAACACTAGAGAACAAACACATCAAGGTCCTGTAAGTTTCAGATTAGGTTATCTGGTTCAGACGTCAGATGTGTCCTACACTTTACTGTGACAACATGATCACACATTTTTGACTTGCCAAACGTGACAAGAGCTGTTGTCAGACTACACATCATGTCAAGACAGTAGTTTCCTGTTTCTACCACAGCATGGAGGACACACCCAGTACTAACAGTATTAGATCTTTGGTAACTCTTATGGTCATATTCCCTACCTAGTCATTCACCCATTCAGCTTCTAAAAGTTCACAACAGCTGTGAACATTAGGTGAATCACCATCACCATTACATTCAGTTCTCTAAGGTGCATAGGATTCAACAAATTTATACTAAGCCTTCCTGTCCTGTGCCATCCATTGCAGGTTTTTCCATGTCTCTTTTATCCTTTCATGCCCATCTCATGTTTCTTTCTCTATGTAATTTTTAGTCTTCCTCTACCTTTCTTACTGCGGGGATCAGAACAAGGACTGCATTGTAATGCTATCAATAGGTTTTGTCAGTATATGTCCTATCCAACCCCAGCCCTTTATTCTCACCTTTTATTCCACTGGCACTTGTCTACGTCTGCCACCAGTTCTAGACAGTGATCTTGTTAAACCATTTCAATCCTTTTCTAAACAAGCACTCATTTAAATGGGTGAGCACCAATATTTCAAGCCTGGATCATAGTCCAAATTTTTTCAGACTTTGTAAAAACACAATTTATAATAGTCCTACAAAATAATATATCAAATTATTCATGTAATAAATATTGATAAAATAATCAGTTATACAATGTAATAAATTATTCTTAATAATAATATTCTTCTTCTTCACTAAGATGGTGACATAGACAATCATGTCTCTCCACAACTTCCTGTCTCCAGTACTATTTATCAATTCTGTTGCTGACTTCTTTCCATTACATATACATACACACAAACAGACACACATAAAAGAACTTATATATATATTACAAAAATAATAAGAATAAAATAAATGAACTGTCCTCTCTTCTAACCTGTAAGCCTTCTATAATGTTCCTGTAATCTCGTGAAGCATGTGCTTGGGACTCACGTCGGTTCTGACGCACATTCAGCCACCTTGCTGTAGACTTCTGGACAATGTTTGACCTCTCAAACAAGGCATTCACCTGACTGTCCAGGTCCACTGGGATGGCAATACTGCGACTCTTGGCTGCAGGAGTGAACATGTCACACATTAGCAGGAGTGAACATGTCACACATTAGCAGGAGTGAACATGTCACACATTAGCAGGAGTGAACATGTCACACATTAGCAGGAGTGAACATGTCACACATTAACAGTGGGGCAGCAAGAACCGTACTCATCTAACTTCATCATCATTATCATTTTCACTCCTGACTGAGCATGGAACCACCACTACAGTTAGCTCCCTTGCAGGAAGTCTGCCCCCAAGCAATCACATGACTCTTACAGTAGTGATTTCTGTAGCTATTTGTTTTATATAATGAGGTTGCCAGTCCACACACACACAACCTCATTTAAGCCACCTCTTACGACATACCTCAGGGGGTAGTAGTCCAATTCTTTCCCTGTATCCTCAGAGACCCCCAGGAACTTACAGGGGGTACAAAAGATACAACTGAGTTTTAACTCAATTATAGAAGTCAGGTTCAAACCCCATGGTATGGAAATCTGTGTCAAGATTGTCTTCTTTTTTTTTTTAAATCATATGACAGGTCTTTTCATAATAGGATTCCTTTTCTGGTATCAAAGCTTGCATAATAATGGTATTCTATAACTGAATTTCATATCACCCTGCATGATAATAGTATTCTATTACTGAATGTCATATCACCCTGCATGACAATGGTATTCTATTACTGAATGTCATATCACCTTGCATGATAATGGTATTCTATTACTGAATGTCAAATCACCCTGCATTATAATAGTATTCTATTACTAAATGCCATATCACTGTGCATGATAATGGTATTCTATTAATCAATGACACATTAAAGTCTAACATGTGCACACTTCAGGAGAACTAGTTTGACCTAAGAAGTTCTGTCCCACCTGTATCAGACAGAGTCCTGATGCAAGCCTCCACATGAAACCTCTGGGCACCATCCAACCACTCACAGCGAATGAGGCGAAAAGCTCCCTGAAGCAGCCGCACAAACACTGGCTGATTGGTCTAGAAAACAAACAAACTCTACATGAAGTTCAAGTGCTAGAGTAACCTGATGATAGCATGGTTATTCACCATTATACAGACAATAATGTGGTAACTCACCAGCGTACAGGCAATAGCATTCTAATTCACAGTATACAGACATTAATGTGGTAATTCACCAGTATACAGACAATAACATGCTAATTCACCAGTTTACAGACACTAACATGGTAATTCACCAGTTTACAGACAATAACATGGTAATGTTGTTAACCACATGGGGCACAGTATGTTATAGCCAGGGGAATGGAGTCAAAAAAGAATTTGTTTGAATCCAACTCTGACTCCAGTAATTTTTGATAAGTACGACTCCAACTAGAAGGGCTTAAAACAACTAAAAAAAAAAATCCTGAATTCTGGAGAAAAATCTGGATATTTTCCATGCATTCTGGATTTTAAAACAATGAGAGGAGTCGGGGTGCTTGTAACTGACTCCAACTCCAGCTCCGGATAAAACTGCTGAATCCATGACTGACTCCTGAGTCCAACTCCTACTTCACAACCCTGGTTATAATAATAATAGCCCCCTCAGTCATAACCGACTATGGTAATGTGCCCCTGATGTGACATCCCTCAGCTGTTTATTTTCCTGTGGTCCTTTTGACATTTTCTCCTCTCGTCTGCTTGCTGTGAGAGCTTCTTTTCGCCCAATCTGAGGTGATGCCGTAGAAAGCATCGCCACTTGGTGCGATCGGCAGTTTCATCCTGCCAGGTTGCTGGATTTATGTCCAGTATCCTAGTTATAGAATACACTAAAACAATATCAACAAGATGTTGTAATTCACCTGTATGTTGGTACTCTGGTCTGAGGAAGGTGAGCTGAAAAAGGTTGTGATGATGTTCATGACCGTCATAGTCACATACTGCTCCAACTCTATGTCTGCGTGCTTACGGTCATGGGTGGCGTTACACACCTGGTTGGTGGACACATCATAAACATAACTTACATAAGACAGTGAGATGAAACAAAAACACATGACCACCAGTGTTGGCAAATATCATTACAACAAAATATAAAAACACACGACATCATCATCACCATCATTACTCCCCTGGTGGCACGAAGCCACCATGGCAGCTGGTTCCCTTGCAAGAAACTTGCACCAATGTATTCATGTGCTCTTGTAGTGGTAGTTCCTGTAACAATGTGTTATAGGTCATGAGGTTGCTAGGTCTCAGTAGTTGCCACATATGACATGCCTGTGGAAACAGTGGTCCTATTCTATGTTTGTCTCATCATACAACCCCTGACAACTATATAGCAGACTTCTATCTTTGTCTCATCATACAACCCCTGACAACTATATAGCAGACTTCTATCTTTGTCTCATCATACAACCCCTGACAACTATTTAGCAGACTTATGTCTTTGTCTCATCATACAACCCCTGACAACTATATAGCAGACTTCTATCTTTGTCTCATCATACAACCCCTGACAACTATATAGCAGACTTCTATCTTTGTCTCATCATACAACCCCTGACAACTATATAGCAGACTTTTATCTTTGTCTCATCATACAAGCAATCAGCTTTGGCCAATATCATCACAGCTAACACAGTTTTTAGCTCTGTCCAGTTGGGCCAATGAAAATACTTGTAACAGAATCAAATATAAGTAACATGTTGAGATAATGGGCATTGTCCAAATCTCCTTTGTCATTCATTTAACCTTCAGCTCCCCATGGAACATAGGCCTTCATAAAATTCCCACCAAGTCCTTCCTGTCCTGTGCCGTCTGCTCAAGTTCTTTCCATGTCTTCCTTATCACTTTCATATCTGTCTTCAGTTCTCTTCTCCATGTGTTCCCTGGACTTCCTCTATTTTTCTTACCCTGGGGAACAAGGACTGTCTGGTAATGATATAAACAGTTTCCTACCAGTTAAACTTTTATCGTCTGTGATGCCTAAATGACCAAGTATTATGGAATAAGTCAAGTCAAGACAGAGCTAAAAGTATCTTACCTGGGCAATGTCCACCAGGAAATTCTCAAACAGTGTCCACATGTGTCTGCTGGTATAGATCTCCTTCATCTCCACTTCAGTGTCAACATAACAGTGGTTCAGGAAGTTGATATAGGCTGTCTTCACCTGCAGGAAGGAGACTTCATTAATGCTACACAGATGCAACTGTAACACAAACAGTGCTACATAGATGTAGCATCATAAATCTAACATTGCTACACAGAAGTAGCACTGTAACATTAACATTGCTAGATTAATGTTGCATTGCAACACTAACACATGTAGCACTGTAATACTGATGCAGCAATGCAACACAGATATAAAATGACATGATTGCAACTTTTAACACAAAAGTAACACTACTAAACATAGATGTAGAACTGTAATACTGATGCAGCAATGCAACACTGATATAAAATGACATGATTGCAACTTGTAACACAAAAGTAACACTGCTAAACATAGATGTAGCACTGTAATAATGTTGCAGCAATGCAACACTGATATAAAATGACATGATTGCAACTTGTAACACAAAAGTAACACTGCTAAACATAGATGTAGAACTGTAACACAAAAGTAACACTGCTAAACATAGATGTAGAACTGTAACACAAAAGTCGCACTGCTAAACATAGATGTAGTACTGTAACACAAAAGTAACACTGCTAAACATAGATGTAGAACTGTAACACAAAAGTAACACTGCTAAATATAGATGTAGAACTGTAACACAAAAGTAACACTGCTAAACACAGATGTAGAACTGTAACACAAAAGTAACACTGCTAAACACAGATGTAGAACTGTAACACAAAAGTAACACTGCTAAACACAGATGTAGAACTGTAACACAAAAGTAACACTGCTAAACACAGATGTAGAACTGTAACACAAAAGTAACACTGCTAAACACAGATGTAGAACTGTAACACAAAAGTAACACTGCTAAACACAGATGTAGAACTGTAACACAAAAGTAACACTGCTAAACATAGATGTAGAACTGTAACACAAAAGTAACACTGCTAAACATAGATGTAGAACTGGGTTCTTGTGTCTTTATTCACCGGCAGATTAAAATTGTTGAAATTTTCAAGCTAAATGGAGCACCGTACTTTTTCGTAAATTTTTTTTCTTACATTTTTTTTCTTTTGCCTATTGCCTGCATGGGGTTAGTCTATTTTGCAGGTAGGGGTCGCAGGCTAGTCTATTATGCCTTTTCACTGGTAGGGGTGGCAGCATGGCTCATTTTTCAGCATGGCACATTTTTTATTTATTTATTTTTTAATGTAAAATTTTTGCCTCGTCCTGGTGAGGCGCGTCCCATTCAACCTAGTCGGTTATATTAGGGCGCATGTCCAAATATAAAAGACCCTTAGGTCTAAGGAACGTCGTTAAGCCGTAGCAAAACATGCTATGTTTTATACAGTGATAGCATGGCACATGAATGTATTAAGCATAAAAAGAAATGTAAAGAGTGGTACAGGTGGACTTTTGCATGCGTATTTGAAGGTCTATGCTCCTTTGCGATCTGTAGGGCAGTGATGATAAAGATATACGACCTATTTTCATGTCTCTTTTTGAATACTTTCAACGATTTAACGTGTAGTTCTCGAAATTGTCTTGTTAAGATGATTGTCAATAAATTTAAAAAAAATTTGGGGGGGGGCGGGGGGGCGGGGAAAGGGGGTGAACAATAAGACTATTCATCATCAGACATATCAATATCTTAGATCGGCTGCAATGGCTCTCCGGCATCTTCTGCCTTTTCTCTTGATATTGTGATGGACTCTTTCTTGTCCATCTCTTGATGTTACATTTCCACTAATAGCGCTGTCTTCCCCTTGCATGTTTGCCTTTAACTCCACCTTCTATTATGGTCTTTAGTAAGGCGCTATGTCTTTTTACAAGGCCACCATATTTTTTACTGTCTAATGTTAACCTCCGTCATTAATTATCTTTTCATCCCTAGGTTGTCCGTGACCTCTTTATTTGTTTTCCTCTCTATCCATGAGACACACCCCACTCCTCTATATATCCCCATCTCAAATGCCTCAATTCTTTCCTCTAACTGCTTGTTCATTGTCCATGTTTCTAAACTACACAATGATGAAGAATATATGTAGCACTTGATGATTCTCGAGGGTATTACCAGGCTACAACGTCTTGTATACTTTGACATGCATCTTAGTATTAGCGGGTCTGAATGCACACAGCTCCAGCCTACCTAGCTATAAATGGGTACTTAACTTTGAGTTAGGGAAGGAAAAGACAGCGAGGAAGGAAACTGGTCTCCCCACCTCTCGATGCTGGACCTAGTATGGTGAAGTCTCTAACACTCCACTACCGCAATAAGTTACCAGGTTTCGGGTTCAAAGCTTGGTAGTGTCCCGCATCAGTCTAACCAGTTGTAAAAGGGTACCTGACTCTGATCTTGAGTTAGAGAAGGCAACGGCAGCGAGGAAGGGAACAAGCCACCCCACCTCATAAAGCTGGGACCCAGTACATCGAAGTCTATAACACTTCACTCCCCTACAGCAGAATCTGCTACGTGACTACCCTTACTGTTTAAATTAACGGCAGGTGTGTTTAAAAAAAAAAGTATTTCTTGTCCTTGTCACCTGTTTGTAACTGTGGCTGACGAAGGGTAAAACCCGAAACGTCCTTGTTTCCTGTGTACCGTTAACTTGTAGAACTGATTCAATACCGTTTTATTGGTTTATATACTTTAAAAAAAATACGAGGGCGGCAGTGAAGGGTCTGTCGTAAGCGTACGCACAGTTCGTGTCAACTAAGAATGCACGAGGAACGCATTTTTTTTTTTTAACTTGCCCTCCCAAACAACGGGGGGGAACTTAGGAAGCATCTATGTCAAGAGGCAAGGATGGACAACTGAAATGCCCGACAAAGCAGACAATGTAACCACAAACTACCTTTTTCAGTCAAGAAAAAAGTACGGTGCTCAGTTTGGCTTGAAAATTTCAACAATTTTCATCTGCCGGTGAATAAAGACACAAGTACCTAGAACTGTAACACTGCTAAACGTAGATGTAGAACTGTAACACAAAAGTAACACTGCTAAATATAGATCTAGAACTGTAACACAAAAGTAACACTGCTAAACATAGATGTAACATTGTAATATACATATCATCTTCATCCTTTAGCTCCCCAAGCAGCATAGGCCTTCAATAAACGTACGCCAAGTCTTTCTGTCCTGTGCCACCAGCTCCATGTCTTCTTCACGTCTATCTCCAGTTCTCTTCTCCATGTGTCCCTTGGTTTCCCTCTACCCCTCTTCTATCTTACATGGCTGAGTTGAGTCATTTTACATAGCTGACTTGTCCATATTATTTTGTTGAAATTTTTTGTGGTTTAAATTTTCTATAGGATGAGGGTTGCTAGTCCCATGCCCAACCCTCTTTAGTTACTTCTTTTGACATGCATGGTTGGTTGCAGCATTACTATTCTTTGCTCCCCTTTCTGGCCTCAGTAACACATTGGTGAGTTATATAACACTACAATAATTATGTTCTATTGTTAAATGACATTACAAATTACACATACGTAATAATGTAAAATAAAAATAGATGCAACACTAACAAAATACCAATGAAGGAGTTCATAGACAAAATGGTATGTTAGGACACCCTGGGACATGAATCTCAATCATTCAGTGGTATGTTAGGACACCCTGAGGAATGAATCTCAATCATCCAGTGGTATGTTAGGACACCCTGAGGAATGAATCTCAATCATTCAGTGGTATGGGGTTTTCATTTGTTTCATGACCCTTCAACTCCTGTCAAGCTCAGACCTTCAATAAATTATGCCAAGTCTTCTTGTCCTGTGCCATCAGCTGCAGATCTTTCCATTTTTTTTTTATGTTATGAATAAAGAAAATATCCCGTTCAACCTCTGATGGATTGTAATTAGGATATATAGTGTCACTAATTCAAGATAATAATTTTAGTTTCCTTGAATTAACTATATATCCTAGTTATAAACCATCAGAGGTTGAACAGGATATTGTTTTCTTCATAAAAAATAAATGAAAAAAGGAAAGTACTGCAGCTAATGGTACAGGACAGGAAAGCTTTGCTTACTGAAGGCCCGTATTTCTCTTTCCAAGTCATCTTTAGTACGTGTGTCTCCAGTTCCCCTCTTTATGTGTTTTTAGGACTCCTATCTCTCGCTTTGAAGGTTCCAGAACAGGCACTGCCTTGTAATGCCATCAGCTGGTTTCTTTAATGTATGCCCTGTCAAATACCAACATCTTTTCCTCATCTCTTGTTTGTCTGGTTCTGTCCATCGGTTGTCATTTTTGTTATTCTTCCGCTGTTCTCCCAGGTTCAAAGAAGTATAACAGGAAAATGTAACTTGAACACGTGCTCTCAGCGTGTAAGGTGTCATTAGGGCAAGGGCGATACACTTGGCGCCATAACAAAGTGCTAAATGAGCTTGCTGCGACAATAGATCTGGCAAGGATGAAGGCGAATAGCAAACCCGGGCCGAGCACCGCAAATACATACTTTCTGAGGGCAGGAAAGTCAGCACACCCCAAACCGAGTAAACCTGGTAGCAGTTTACCATCTCTTCTTGACTGTGCAAACGACTGGGAGATGGCGGTAGACCTACCTGGACGAGGGGCTTATCCAGAGAGTATCAGAAAATTGCGGAGACGGCCGGATATAGTGCTTCATTCTTCAGCAACGCTTCAGGTCATACTGATTGAACTGACCGTGCCATTTGAATCCAGATTAGACGAGCAACATTCGTTCAAAGCGGCCAAGTATAGTGATCTGGCCGCGGATCTGAGACACGATGGGTTCACTGCAAGGGTCATGGCTGTTGAAGTGGGCGCAAGAAGGCTTGTGGCTGCATCAGTGTATGATCTATTGAAACTGTTGGGGCTGAAGGGACAGTCGAGAACAAGGGCACTGAAGAGGCTTAGTGAAACTGCCGAAAAGGCATCAGGCTGGCTGTGGAACAACCGCAATGGGCAATGGAAATCGTGACAATAAACGCCGCGATACAGAAAACACAAGGAATTTTTCTAAGTCCACAATACGCTGAGTTTTTAGGCGTACTAGTGAAAGGGCTGTGGCTGAGAGGCGACAGGCGATGTATACTATAAGGGGTGTCAGGAAGAATTTCAGTGGCGAGCGCGCAGTGTCAAGTCTCGTCGGCTTCGTGCAGGTGACTCAGTGTGTGTCCGTAGTTGTGATGTGCGATGGAGCGAACGGAATAATTTGTCTTCTCTTTGTTACTTTCACAATTGCCTGCACGGCTAGCGGAATTGTGGATTAAAGTTGCTACCATAAGTGAAATGGGTTCATTTTCGATACAAGACAACAGGAGGCTGAGACGCTTGGGAGTCATGACCCAAGTGGGCCTGCCCCCCTTAGAGTGTAAAGAAGTATATAGGGCCAAAACACTTGTCGGGGGGACAGACTGCTTCTGATGATCAGATTGCTTCCTGTTGTATCGCTCTGTAAAGAGTTTCCTATCATCAAGATTGATATTGTTTTTGTTATCATCAGCATGTCGTATCAGTCATTGAGTATGGGCTGGGAATACTAACGTTGTCAGTAACACAATGTGAACAACTAGAATGCATTCAAAATGAAGGGATGCGTGTAGTCTTGGGCTGCACGTGTGATACCCCCATTGTGACAATGAGGTACATGCTTGGAGTGCTGTCGATAAGATCCAGATATGCGATAGCCCAGGCAAAAGCCTATATGCGAGTACCCACAGAAAAACGGAACCCCCTGCATGGAAACATAGCTGACATCAAGGGAGCAAGAATAAAGAGGGGGATGTCATGGATGGCACAGGCAGAAACAACGATCAAGCAGATGACCTCAGTTGAAAATATATTCAAAGGGGAAGAGTGGAGTAAGCCAGAGAACTGGGGAGAGAGTGTAGAACTTGGGGCAATGAGAAAGTGGAAATGGAAATAAATCGACTGAAACTTGATCATGCCGGGGATAATGATGCCAAAGTGTATACTGATGGGCATGGTGAGAAATAAGGTTGGAGCTTCTATGCTAGGGTAAAGTGCAGAATCGTCGCTAAACATAGTGGAGCATACAAGATAACAACTTCCAGCATGAGAATGGAGGTAGAGGCAGCTACTGCAGCCTTAAGGTGGCTAAATGAAACTTCAGTAACAAAGGCAGTCATTGTGTCAGATTCCAGTCCTTGCTTTGAAAGTTTCAAAATGGTTGGCTAAGGCATGAATGGGAAACCTCCATAGAAGCTTCGAATCTGCAGGAGCTGGTGTGGCTCTACTGTCCTGGTCATGCAGGGGTATGGGGTAATGAGAGAGCTGACAGACTAGCATTAAGAGCACCAACAGCGGGGACCCTGGATATGGATAAGGGAGAGATACTGAGGACAATTAATGATCACCTGTTAGAGAATGACACTGCAATAGATGAATCATCAAGGTTAACTCTTTAAGCCCCAAGAGCCAGTATACTGTACTTCCCGCTAGACCCATTTGGCCCAAGAGCCAGTATACTGGCTTTCGTATCTCTTGATCCTTTCTAGGGCTGTTTTCTAATTTTGACAACTCAAAAACGCTATCGTCTTAAAGTATAGCCATCTATTATGGACTTTTGTTATTTATGAATATGAACATTTAAAAAAAAATTATTTCCAAACAAAAACAATAAAAACATACTGGTATGGCCATTTTTGTTTGGGCCAAACCCACCTTTTTGCTTGGGACTGAAAGAGTTAAGACTATTGGAATTTGGCATCATACGTCAGGCTAGGAGAGATGGACATATGAGAGGATGCATCCATCGTGTTTATAACCAGCGAGCTACAGGAACAGTTAGCATTCATGTCTGGCCAGTTATTAAAATTCCATAATTCTACAAATCCATTTACAAAACTGACGCCATCATAAAGTAGATATATAATCTTCATGAGGCTGACTCCAGAATAAATCACATATTATACCTTTATACTCCATCATAAAGCACACATAATATCTTTATAAGACTTGACTTCAGAATTAATCACATATACCTTTATAAACTGACGCCATCATTAAGCAAGTATTATATCTTTATAAGACTGACTCCAGTATAAATCAAAATTATATCTGTTTATAAACTGACTCTATCATACAGAACAAACTATCTCTTTACAATACTGACTTCATCATGCAACACAAGATATCCTCATCATTATGAACCACAAACGACATCAATCAAGTACTCACTTCTGGAATGCAGTCTGGATGTGTTACAACCTTCACAATGTCATCCAATGGCAGAAGTGAGTGACACTTTATCTCGGTGTAAACATTCTTTCCCTCAGTACACAAGGCCAACAACTGGACCAGGTTGATGTGGTAGTTGAGAGGACTCTGCTCGTTGACCCGGTGATGCTCCGACTGCATCAGTTCAATCAAGTGCTCAAAACTGGATGGCTCATTGTAGAACACTAGCACATCTTCCCCAACATTCACGAGCTGTCCATGGCAGGAAGGGAGAAACATTATGTTTCATGAATCTTTGTTATTCCCCTAAGTTATATTTCATTTATTCATTGTTTTAGTTGTTTACACTTCAATTTCTTTCTTTTTTTCTGCCTTTTTAAAAAAGGTTTGTTAATAACATCATTAGAGGCTACTGAAATGTGGTTTTACAGAAAAACGCTAAAAATACCATGGACATCTAACAACAGTAATGAAGATGTCATGGAAGAAACAAGTGCACAATGGAAGCTTATTACTCACATAAGAAGGAAGAAAAATAACGTTCTTTGGCATTGTTAGGAGTAGAAGAATGCTGGAATATACTGTGACAAATAACAGGAAAGGCTGAAGGGAAGAAGATATAGAGGATGGCACAGATACAGGCATAAGTTTGAACATGAAACTGTTACTATTACTAACACTAATATTGTGACAACCCCAGCGTTGTGACTCTGTCAAATGTATTATTATTTCACTTGAGCATCAGCGGTGTAACAGTCAAGTCTTCAACACTGTCAGTACAGACATAACAATCAGAAATGGTGGGAAGCTTCCACTGAACAGAAGGACTAATAAGTTATGACAGGATTATTAATGTATACAAAACAGTTACATTCAATTAAACTACAGTTAAGGATTGGAATTTAGTGGCAGGCAAGTCACACATTCAGAAAGTCATCTGCTAGCATAACAAGGCTGTCCATGTTCTGGAACCCCCAGGGTAGAAGAAATAGAGGAAGACCACAAAATTCATTAAGGAGAACTGCAACCAGAAATATAAGAGGCAAAGACACAGCAAGAACAGGAGCACACTACTTATAACAGGATGGTATGGATAAGTCTGCTTGAAAACTTTTTTCTCCAAAAGCAGAGGCTATAAAAAAAAAAAAAAAAGAAGTAGATGCCACATTGCTATTTTACACCAGCAAAAAGAAAGAAATAAATGTCAAAATGGTATCTGACACTAGCAAAAGACAGAAGTATATGGAATGTTGCTATTTAACAACTACAGATATCTAACAGCCACTAAAACAAAACCATTATATAACATTCAAATGTACAAAACTCTACAGTATGGTTCAACAGCATGCGTGGCATAACTGAAGTCTGTGACCTGCAAATAATGACAGACAAGTTAGATGCTGCTGATGACCTACCTCAGACATGACCAAATCTTGACACCTCCGGATGTACTCTCCCTCGGCTTTGACCACAGTCTGTAAGAACTTGAGGTACTGGACGTGACGACCATGAGTTTCAATGTTGTGCACAAAATGCTGGATGACGCGGTCACTAACCTCATTACACAGGGCCACATTGTCTTGGAAGATGGCCTTCATGGTCTCAGCCTCCAGTAGCTACATAAGTAACAGGACAAATGAAAGGATCAGCCTTAAATATGACACGCAGATAGCTAAGTAATCTTACACATAACTCCTTACTTCTATCAACTGCCTATGCCACTGTTATTGTTACTGTTATCAGAATCGACATCACTGCACTCTGGGTAAACCCATAGGTGCTCAGTCTCCCTCAGCAAATGTTGAAGGATATGAATGCTAACTGTTCGTGCAGCACGCTAGTTGTATACATGATGGATGCATCCTCTCATACACCCATCTCTGCTAGTCTATGTTTAATGCCAAGTTCCAACAGTATTAGCCTTGTTAATTCATGGCTTGCAGTGTCATTCTCTAACAGGTGACCATTAATTGTCCATAGTGTCTCTCCCTTATCCATTTTCAATGTTCCAACTATGGTGCTCTTAAAGCTAGTCTGTCAGCTCTCTCATGGCCGTATACCCCACATGACCACGACAGTAGATCCACACCAGTTCCCGAAGTGTGGCAAGTATGACTTATTATTCATTTCTGATAGAGTGCATAATGATAGAGTGCATAATGATAGAGTGCATAAAGTGTGGCATTTGTGCTGCCATGTTGTGTTTCCTCAAGATATTAATGCAGTCACTCCACATTCAATCTTCTCTTGGGCTATTCTCTATTCCTAGTCTTTTCAATTTTAAGGCTACATGCCATGATACTATAAACCAGGTAATGAAAACAATTACATACCCCAACAAAAACGTAATTCAGTGGATTTTAACAAAAAAAAACCATGAAAAAACTAGATTTTGTTGATCACCTAGCTCTTCAGTTTCATAACCAGGCGCAAGACAAAATGAAAATACTTGTCGAATGGTTGCAGCAACCACATTTTTGTTTATTGTTTCCTCAGAGACTCGTGGAACAAAACTGAGTGACTTAACCTGAATGAGCATGAATTACCCCAGGTGTAAGGAACAGTTCCTGTTTGTCCTCCAGTAGACACTGATTAGGCTGATTGTTCAGACAAAAAGCTTGTAGGAACTCGTGGGCAAGTTTCATCAGCTCATTCATCCTGCTGTCTTGGTCCTGAAGACAACAATATTCACAGATAATAAAGATAAAACAAATATATTAGAGAAATATGTACAAAATATTAGTGAGAATTTTTTATTGTCGCCTTTTCTGTTCTCTATGGAACATTGGGTACCACTGCATTAGGCACTCTTAAAGGAAATCTGTGGCGTAACGTAGGCTCTCACGGCTTTCATGCAATCCTCACTGACACCAGATCTTGTGGTCGTAACATACTTTTAAAAAAATTTCCTTTGCTCCACGAAGTCTGCTACTATTTATTTTCATTCACCCCCCCCATTTATCATAGTCTTACTGCAGTCCTCTTCAATCATTTTTATTTTTAGGAAGTGATTTTACCCTGGACCACTAATGCACAACTGCCCTTCCTCTAGGAAGGCTGGACCAATGAAATTTGTGCTCCTGTAGCAGTGGTTTACAGGAAGATTGTATCTGACCAAATTTAAGTCATACAACTGTATCGCAGTTCAAACTTCAGCATCACTGACATTAGTGCAAACAGATGACTCATTTCAGCAATGTCTTAAGTAGATAACAGATCTAACTTTATATGTGATAATGGCAGGTTCTCCAATTACCTCACCTCTCATTATAACTGGTGAGAACAGAATCACTTTATCTCACATTATCATATGTGATCCTGGCAAGTTGTTGAATCATTTCACATCACCTCATCATATGTGAGACTGAGATGTTTCAGAATCATCTCAACTTACCTCATCATATGTGATACCAAAAAGTTCAGAAACAATTTCATTTTTTTCACATTGTATGCGATACTCAAAAGTTTGAGTCACCTCATCTCACCTTATCATATGTGATACCAAGAAGTTCAGATACAATTTCATTTTTTCACATTGTATGCGATACTCAAAAGTTTGAGTCACCTCATCTCACCTTATCATATGTGATACTAAGAAGTTCTAGAATCACACAATGGGCATTCATGTTCCGCAGCAGCCTCTGCTCATGTTTACGGGCCTTTTTGATGTCACCAGCTTCCTGAATACACAGCTTGGTCAGTCGCTGCAGAATCTGGACATGACAGAATAAACTTTGGTTAGTAATATTCAGACATGATAAAGTAAACTATTTTGTCAGTAATGTCTGGACATGATAGAATGAACTTTGGTCAGTCAGATCTGAACATGATACAATGAACTTTGGTCAGTCAGATCTGGACACGATAAAATAAACGATGGTCAGTAAGATCTGGACATGACAGAATGAAGATATGGGTGTGACAAAAAAGGATATAGTCAGATTCATAGAATGAAACAGGGTCATCATTATCTGGACATGACTAAATACAATCACCGAGAATATACAAGACAGTCATCTAAAATATAATCAATAAACTTTCCCTTAACATTCAACATATCCTTATCATTTTAATGGTCTCGTAAAGTTTTCCCTAATATTCAACCTCTCCTTACCACTTTAATGATCTCATAAAGTTGTCCCCAATATCCAACCTCTCCTTACCACTTTAATGATCTTGTAAAGTTTTCACCAATATCCAACCTCTTCTTACCACTTTAATGATCTTGTAAAATTTTCACCAATATCCAACCTCTCCTTACCACTTTAATGATCTCGTAAACTTTCCCTCAACATTCAACCTCTCCTTACCAGTTTAATATCAGTTTAATAGTCATGTAAACTTTCACTCAGCAATCACCTTCACCTTACCAGTTTTACGGTCTTCTAAACTTTCCCTCAACACACAGCATATCCCTACCACCCCAATGTTGTTATAAACTCTCCCCAACAAACAACTTATCCTTACCCCTTTAATAGTCTTGTAGTTGACAGTAGAGTCACTACTGATAGGTGGGCCTAGGTCAAGGTCAATGGCTGATTCTGTTCCTGCTCCACTCTGAAAAATCAACAGACTCACTCACTAATCAATCATCAAAAGTAAAAACTCAAAGACTAGACACAGTGACATTATCCAACCATATCTAATGTACAATACTACCCCTTCAAACATGTTATGGTACTTATAGGGGAGGATTATTAGATGAAAATGGTTACTCAAAAACTACTGTATTTTAGTACAGTATATCACACACCATTATTTCACAATACAGAACTCACTATTACAGTACAGCAAACTTTGAAGACAATTTTGATGAGACAAACCATATATAATAAATGGATCTAAATATAAGAATCAGCAAACACAACAGGACATATTATAATACAGCCATTGACAAAAAGCTACTAAAGGCACATCAACGTCATCACATGCAGTGCCAATTAGCACTGGTGATAACATCTACTCATCTCATGTAGTCTCCAGCGGCTTAAATCAGCTGTGTTTTTATTTTCTGACCACAAAAGTTTGTGGTCAGTTTATCAATGTAATATTCAATTTGTTTTCTTCTTCCTTTTAAGCTGACTTTACCAGGTGCACCAGGTTCAATGACCTATACAGTTTCCAGGGGGGAGGGGTCTGTGATGAGACAAAGAAAGAATAAGGCTGCAGTAACCCACTGCCATGTCATAAGATGACACAAATATGACGCCGTGCATGTGACTGACAACCTCATATTGTAAAACAAGTTGCTGCAGTAACTCACTGCCATGTCATAAGAAGAGACAAATATGACATCATGCATGTGACTGACAACCTCATATTGTAAAACAAGTTCCTGCAGTAACCCACTGCCATGTCATAAGAAGAGACTAATATGACGTCGTGCATGTGACTGACAACCTCATATTGTAAAACAAGTTGCTGCAGTAACTCACTGCCATGTCATAAGAAGAGACTAATAGGACGTCATGCATGTGACTGACAACCTCATATTGTAAAACAAGTTGCTGCAGTAACTCACTGCCATGTCATAAGAAGAGATTAATAGGACGTCATGCATGTGACTGACAACCTCATATTGTAAAACAAGTTGCTGCAGTAACCCACTGCCATGTCATAAGAAGAGACTAATATGACGTCGTGCATGTGACTGACAACCTCATATTGTAAAACAAGTTGCTGCAGTAACTCACTGCCATGTCATAAGAAGAGACTAATAGGACGTCATGCATGTGACTGACAACCTCATATTGTAAAACAAGTTGCTGCAGTAACTCACTGCCATGTCATAAAAAGAGATTAATAGGACGTCATGCATGTGACTGACAACCTCATATTGTAAAACAAGTTGCTGCAGTAACTCACTGCCATGTCATAAGAAGAGACAAATAGGACGTCGTGCATGTGACTGACAACCTCATATTGTAAAACAAGTTGCTGCAGTAACTCACTGCCATGTCATAAGAGACTAATATGACGTCATGCATGTGACTGACAACCTCATATTGTAAAACAAGTTGCTGCAGTAACTCACTGCCATGTCATAAGAAGAGACTAATAGGACGTCATGCATGTGACTGACAACCTCATATTGTAAAACAAGTTGCTGCAGTAACTCACTGCCATGTCATAAGAAGAGACAAATATGACGTCATGCATGTGAATGACAACCTCATATTGTAAAACAAGTTGCTGCAGTAACCCACTGCTGCAAGACCATGTTCTTTGTTGTAAGCTTCCTTAAAGGTTCCATCTGAAATGCTTAATCCATGCTCCATGATGCTGACCAGGTTTTCTAATGACAAAATACAGCATCTTCACATATCTTATAATTAGTTCTGTAGATAGAGCAACAGAATACAACAGGGGTGAGCAACATAATCTACTTCACTCCCCATAAGCATGGTGAATGAGAATTGAAATTCCTCATGACACACAAACATTTATAGAAATCTAATGCATTATAGAAATGAAACACTAATACTCAGAGTTGAGCTGGTACACAGGCATTGAAGTCTTGTATAAGTGCTGAATGTTACCTGGCAATGGTTGTGTAAAAACGTAATATATCATCTTTTGTTTGAGAATTAACTTTTAAAAATTAACTGCACCCAAATTATGCAACACTATTAACTATAAGAATACTCATAAATATAATAGATTTTTATATGGGAGCCGCGCTAGCGTAGTGGTTACAACACCGCTCTGGCGACCGGGTGATACAGGATCAAACCCGGGCGACGGCATTTGAGGATTTTTCGTCGACCGGGATTTGGACTGGATTAACTCGAGACCTGGCGAGGACATTTGAAGAAGTGTCGTCGACCAGGGACTGGCGGCTCCTGAGCCGACCCAGCTGCAATGGGTACCTCCGAAATCGGCGAGTATTTGCCTGAATGGCGAGGGACATTTGTCTCTGTACAAGAAATAAAGGGATACTCACGTAAAATCAATGTCAGGTTAGACATAAATGATAACCTGAGATTTCGCCTCGAGTATTAGCGGGCGAACGAAACAAAAAAAAAAAAAAAAAAAATATATAAACTAAAAGTATATTCTTGATTATTTTAAACTGTGTTGTAAAATAATATTACTCCTGCTAATTGCAAATATTTACTAGTGTTTTTTACGTTCTGATTACCTCCCTTGGAAATTGGGATCAAATTATGTCCCTTACATGTCTTTAAAAACAATGTGAATACTGTTAAAAAAAAAAAAATGTGTCCGTCTCATAAACAAATATTTGCTTAAAAATATACAGATGATGTTACCTGGCTTATCATAAGGAGTAGCTCTGCAAAGTTTTGTGCGGATTGGTCAAAGGGTGTGATAACATATAAAGGACAAACCTACAGAACTTGCCTTTATTTATACATATACAAGTATATATATATATATATATATATATATATATATATATATATATATATATATATATATATATATATATATATATATAAAACTTGTTATTTGCTGATGATGCTGCAGTCGTCACTCAAAGCCAACAGGAGCTTCAGAGCTTAATGAATCGCTTCACCCAAGTATGCAAGAACTTTGGTCTCACAATAAGTCTAAAGAAAACAAACGTGCTGGGTCAGGATGTGGATGTTGCACCAGTTATCACTATCGATAACTATGAATTGGTAGTGGTGCACCACTTCACATCTTCTTCTTCTTCTTCTTTGATCCATAACCGCCAACCGTCAAAGCAGTCAGCGGCCATCACGCCTGGTGGCGTCTTGTAGGGCAGCAACAAATTGATTCCACTTTGCTCGGTCGGCGGCCACCCTTCGTACAGTGCCCCAACTGTGGTTCATTCTTTGCATCTCAGCTTCCACAGTTCTCCGCCAAGTTGTTTTTGGTCGGCCTCTCTTTCGCTTTCCCTCGGGGGTCCATAGCATAGCTGTTCTTGCGATGGTATCAGGGTCCCTTCTGAGGACATGGCCAACCCAACTCCAGCGTCTGCCAGCTATGATGGTGTGCATGTCCTCCTGGTTACTCCGAATAAGTAGTTCTTGGTTGCTGATGGTGTTTGGCCAAAAGATTCGGAGAATTTTCCTTAGGCAGATTGTGTGGAAGGAGGACAGTTTCGACATTTCCTTCTCTGTTACTCTCCAACATTCCGCACCATAGAGAAGCACAGAAAGTACGCAGCTCTCATACAGTCTTAATTTGGTGTTTGTGCTGTACTGGGAAGACTTCCAAATGTTGTTGAGAATAGCAAAGGCTGTTCTCGCTTTATTCATTCTGTTGTTAATGTCCTTGCTTGTTCCGCCGTCAGGTGTTACTATGCTTCCTAGGTAAGTAAATGTGTCTGTCTGTTCTAACTTCTGGTTCCTTACTGTTATTGGCTCAGGATTGCCCACATTTAGTGTCATGACCTCCGTCTTCTTCAGATTGATGTTCAGGCCAACCTGCTGGCCATACTTATTCAGTCTATCAGTTTTGTCTTGAATGTGTTGGTGTGAATGCGCGAGCAGTGCAATGTCATCTGCATATTCCAAATCTTCCAGTGTAGAAAACATTGTCCATCTAATTCCTCTTGGACTGCCCTCTGTTGTCTGGCGCATCACCCAATCTATGACTGTCAAAAATAATGTTGTTGATAAGGGGCATCCCTGTCGTACTCCTGTTTTCACTTCGAAAGTTACATTACTCGATCCAACACTGCACGTAAAGTTAGAATAGAGGCTTTTTATAATGGAAACAATGCAGCTGGGAATTCCATAAGCCCTCAGAATTTTCCATAGGCTGTCCCTGTGTATGCTGTCGAAAGCCTTTTCAAAATCAACAAAGTTAATGTACAGCTGTCTCTGCCATTCTGAGCACTGCTCTATAATGTTCCTGAGGGCAAATATATGATCTGCACATCTTCTGTTCTTTCTGAAACCCGCTTGTTCTTTCCTCAGTTTATGGTCAACTGCTTTTGAAATTCTCTGGATGATTATCCTGCCTAGTATTTTGCTGGGAACTACCCTCCTCTCAGTTCCCAGCAAAAACCACTTCACATACCTGGAGTCTACCATCAACATCAAACTGTCTCTGGACACAGAAATTGACAGCCAGGGGATAAAAAAGCAGCTGAGGGCTGACACCTCAGTGGCACTTCCCATAGTCAGTTATGGCTGAAGGGGCTATGATATATATATATATATATATATATATATATATATATATATACACATATATATATATATGTGTATATATATATATGTATATATATATATATATATATATATATATATATATATATATATATATATATATATATATATGAGGGGCATTCAGAAAGTAATGCACCACATCGTTTTTCTCAGCTAATAATGAAGATAGAAGCATGAAATTTTGTACACTTCAAATATGGCATGTGCCAATTGTGTGCACCAAATTGCACCGCAACCGGCCAAATAATACGGCTGCCCTAAACCGTTGAAATGGAGCATGTTAGCAACTTGCGTTATAAGCAGCGAATTGTGATAGAATTTCTCGTTGCAGAGAAGGAAACTGTTGTGAACATTCACAAGCGTCTATGTGATGTGTATGGAAGTTTTGCAGTCGACAGGAGTACAGTCAGCCGCTGGGTTCAGAGAATCAAAGAATCAGGAAGTGGAGATACGGAGCTGCTTGATCGGCCGCGCCGTGGACGTCCTGCCACAGCCACCAACGCAGAAATGTTGAAATGCGCTGAGGGCATTATTCTTACTGATAGGCGAATCACTACTCAACAATTGGCCTTACAGCTGTCATTCAGCATTGGTAGCGCAAATGCAGTTATAAAAACTCTCGGATTTTCTAAGGTTTGCGCAAGATGGGTTCCTCGAAGTCTCACAAATGACCACCGATTGCAAAGGAAAGCAATGTCTTCTGAATTGTTGGAGCGTTTCAATGCTGACGGAGAGAACTTTTTGGCTAAGATCGTTACAGGTGACGAAACCTGGGCACATCATTTTGAACCTGAGACAAAAAGACAGTCAATGGAGTGGCATCATCCGCAATCACCAAGAAGAAAGAAATTCAAGACAATTCCTTCAGCTGGAAAGTTCATGATCACTGTCTTTTGGGACATTGAAGGTGTGATTCTTGTGGACGTTATGCCAAGAGGAAAGACAATCAATTCGCAAGCTTACATTAAGATATTGAAAAAACTCAATCAACATTTTCGCAGAGTTCGGCCGCACAAGAATCCAGCAGACCTGCTTCTCCTTCACGACAATGCGCTCCCTCACACAAGTCTGGCAACACGGGAAGCAATCACCAAATTGGGTTGGACTGTACTACCCCATCCACCCTATAGTCCCGATTTGGCACCCTCTGATTTTTATCTATTTGGTCCACTTAAAGATGCACTCCGTGGAACAAGGTTTGAAGATGATGAAGGAGTGATTCATGCAGCGAAGAAATGGCTACATGATCAAGACAAAATCTGGTACGGGCTAGGAATACATGCACTTGTTTCGCGCTGGCATAAAGCCGTACAAGTTGATGGAGATTATGTTGAATAATACCGATGTTTACATGACATATCCATGTATATTGTGTATAAATTTCATGCTTTTTGAATAAACAGCTCCTGAGAAAAACGATGTGGTGCATTACTTTCTGAATGCCCCTCGTATATATATATATATATCTTTGTGACTGAGGCCTCCGTTTCAGTAAGGTGTATGGCCTCCTCTGGCCTCTATCAGAGAATGACATCTCCTTGACATGGATCCGATTAGCTGTAGGATCTGTTGTTGTGGGATGGCTGCCCACTCTTCCCGCAGTGCAAGAGACAACTGTCGGAGATTGGCTGGAGCCACGTCTCGCTGGCGGAGTCGTCTGTCGAGTTCATCCCATAAGTGTTCTATGGGGTTCATGTCTGATGACATGACTGGCCACGGAATGGTCTGGACGTTGCTGTCAACGAGGAACTGGGTGGTGAGTTGTGCCACATGAGGTCGAGCGTTATCCTGTTGAAAAATCGACCCTCGTGCAGCCAGAAGTGGAAGGACGTGAGGACGAAGAATTTCAGAGACGTATCGTTGGGCATTCAGGTGTCCTTCAATTTGCACCAGGTCACTTCTTCCCATGAAGTTGATCGCCCCCCACATCAGTACACCTCCACCACCATGTGGAGGAGCCTCATCAACGCTGTTCTGGGTGTAGCGCTCATGGACTCTGCTGTAAACTCTTCTCCGTCTATCGTGTCGCTGGAGCACAAAAAATGATTCATCACTAAACCAAACCCTTCTCCAGTCATTCCCAACGGTCCATTGACGATGCTGGTTCGCCCACTGCAGTCGGTTCTGGCGATGCTGGTCCGTACGAACAGGACCTCTGTAGGGTCTTCTAGCCCAAAGACCAGAATCGTGCAGCCGGTTCCTGACCGTTTGATCTGAAATTCAACGAGTTGCTGACATTGACTGGACTGTGGAGGACGCAGATGCAAGTCGATTCCTAAGGTGACGCAGCCGTATGAAGCGGTCTTCGGCAGGAGTTGTGACTCTGGGTCTTCCACTGCGCAGCCGGTCTGCCACTGAGCCAGTTTCTTGAAATCGCCTCCAAAGGCGACTAATGATGCTTCTAACCACATTAAATTGTCTGGCCACTACACTTTGTGACTGTCCAATCTGTAAATGTCCAATGACGATGAGTCGTTCTGTAGTGAGATGAGCCATACTTGCGCATTGAATTTTCAACTGAATTTATTCGAGGAGCGTCAATCTTTTATAGCCATTCAATAATATGGTCAGAGAGTTTTGTGTTCAGTAAGTTTAACGGAATTCTCATGAACCTGTCACGAGTTATTGTCAAAAATGTTGTTTTGACCTTGACCTCTTTCATGACCTCATGAATCATGAGGTGAGTACAATTCAGGTAACCACGAGAAGTTAATGACTAGGTGGACACAGTCGATAGGTTGACTGATGTCCAATCATCGAATATCTTTCATAATCATCATCATCAGTTGCCATCTCCACAACGGAGGTTGGCTGTAATGGATCTCCAACGTCTTCTGTCTCTTGTCTTGGTGGTACACTCTGATAGACTCTTTCCCGTCCATCTCTTGATGTTATCTTCCCACTTATAGCGCTGTCTTCCCCTTGCACGTTTACCTTCAACTCTCCCTTCTGTTATGGTCTTCTGCAAGGTGTTATGCCTTTTTATGTGGCCAAAGTATTTTAGCTGCCGAACTTTGACCTCTCTCATTAGTTCTCTTTTCATACCTAGATTTTCTAGGACCTCCTTATTTGTTTTCATCTCTTTCCATGAGATACGCCCCATTCTTCTATATATCCACATTTCAAGAGCCTCAATTCTTTCTTCCAAATGCTTATTCATCGTCCATGTTTCTGCACCATACAGAAATGCAGAATATATATAACACTTTATGATTCTCAGTTTTAATTTATGAGATAACTGTTTGGATGTCAGTATATGTTTCATGTTGTTGAATGTAGCTTTGGCCATTCCTATTCTCTTCTTGATTTCTGTTTCACATCTGCCATCTTCTGTTATTATATGACCAAGATATACGTAGCTCTTGACTTGTTCCAGGATTTTCCCATTTACGCTTATCTTTAATGTGGGTTTATCGTCTGTTTTGCTAATTATCATAGTTTTAGTTTTCTCAATATTAATGTCGAGTCCATATTCATGACTTATACTGTTCACTTGCTTCACTAGTTCTTGTAACTCCTGTTCGCTTTCAGCTAACAACACGGTATCATCTGCATATCTAAGGTTGTTTATTGATCTTCCACTGATGTTCAGTCCTGGTATTTCCTGTATCTGTTTGAAAATTTTTTTCGGTGTATAAATTAAATAGGCAGGGGGACAGCACACAACCTTGTCTGACACCTCTTTTTATGTCTATGTATGGTGAATAATTCCTTCCCGATCTTACTGTGGCAGTTTGCTCCCAATAAAGGTTACTGAGTATTCTTATATCTTTTCCATCAATACCTATGTCTTTGAGGCATTCAATTATTTTCTCATGATGGATTCTGTCAAAAGCCTTTCATAAAAGTAACACCAAAAATGTTGCGTTTCTTTTTTTGAACAGTATATATATATATATATATATATATATATATATATATATATATATATATATATATATATATATATATATATATATATATATATATATATATATATATATATATATATATATATATATATATATACGAGGCGTGTTCAAATGAAACCCGACCGTGCTGTGCCAATTGGACATTTGTAGGAGGAGCATGATGATGTCACATCTGACGTAATAAGCACATACGCATGTACAAGTGTGTAAGTGTTCATTCTCCTAGTATTCATTGGTTGTGCTGCAGACCGTTAAAATAATGGCCGGTGTTATAAGGAATCCGTCCAAGGTCGATCAGCGAGTGGTGATTCAGTTCCTAACAGCCGAAGGATGTCGACCAGTCGACATTCATCGCCGAATGAAAGCAGTGTATGGTGACAAAAGTGTGTCTAAGACTACAGTGAAATACTGGGCACGAATGTTTCGAGAAGGACGTCAGTTAACGAAAGATCTTCCGCGGCCAGGTCAGGTGCATATTGTTGCGACAGAAGAAGCGATCACCGAGATTGAAGCAGCAATATGGGTGGACCGTCGTCGGAGCTTACGTTCGCTAGCAGAGGAATTCGCTGTGTCTCTTGGGACAGTTCTAATGGTGGTTAGGAAGAAACTGAAGTATCGAAAGGTGTGTTCACAATGGGTCCCACGGATGCTGACCGATCACCATAAGGAAGAACGCATGGGGTAGAGTTTGAACCACCTGCTGCGTTACGAAGAGGAGGGTGATGCATTCCTGTTGCGCATGGCAGGCGATGAGTCGTGGTGCCACCACTTTGAGCCGTGCAGCTAATCAGCGAGCATGCAATGGAAACATCCCGATCACCAAAACCCCAAAAAATTCAAGTCACAGATTTCCGCCGGTAAGGTTATGCTGACCGCATTTTTTGACCATGAAGGGCTTCTATTGGTAGACTTTAAAGAGCCTGGCGTGAACATCAATGCCATCCGCTACAAAGACACACTAGACAACCTGCATACAGCCATCAAGAATAAACGACCCGGCATGCTTTCATGTGGTGTGATTCTGTTGCACGACAATGCTCATCCACATGTTGCGAACATTGTGCAGGAAGCGTTAGCAAGGAAAAGGTGGGACGTTCTGCCACACCCAGCCTACAGCCCCGATCTGTCACCATGTGACTTTCATTTGTTCGGACCCTTAAAAAAATCTCTAAAGGGACAACGATTAGACTCCGATGCAGACGTCAGGGCCTCGGTGACCAAATGGTTCAATAAGCAACCAAAGTCATTTTTCTCGGACGGCATCCGCCGTCTACCCAAGCAGTGGGATGCGTGTCTGAATGCCTATGGTGACTATTTCTAAAGAACCCCAGTGAGTACTTGCTTCATAAAAATTGCTGTATTTAATTATACTACTCCTGCTGATGTCACTTACATATATTTGTTATAAAGCCACTGGGACGGGTTTCATTTGAACACACCTCGTATGTATATATATATATATATATATATATATATATATATATATATATATATATATATATATATATATATATATATATATATATATCATCATCATCTCAACCCGTAACCCGTCATGGGTCGTAGGGGTGCCATGGTGGAAGCATCAGCAGACAGGGTCCTCCACTGCTCTCTTTCCTCAGCAATGCGTACAAGTGTGGAAAAACCGTGTCTTGCCCATTCTTTGATGTTATCAGCCCAGGATTTTCTTTGCCTTCCTTTTCTCCGTTTACCTTCGACTGTTCCCTGGAGGATCGTTTTCGAAAGGGAGTCATGACGAGTTACATGCCCAAACCAGGCAAGCTTTCGACGTTTCACTACATGATAAAAGTGGTTCTTGGTGGCCTGCATAGGTGTTTATTTTCTCTCTAACATAGACATTTGTTTTGTGCTCTTTATAGCAAATGCGCAAAATTCTTCTATAACATTTATACTCGAAAGCCTGAATCCTTCGCTCCGTATCTAGCTGTAAGTACCAGGTGTGGTGAAGGTTTTCTAATAACAGTTTACAGAAAATTACAGCATCATGATTTCTGAAAATGTAGAAATAAAACTACAATATGTTGATTAATTCATATTGTTTAATCTGTCAATTAACACAAGTTAGAATTCATATAAATATAATCATAGATTGTTTCTTCTTTACTTATTGTTATTAGCCACATCTATTACTGCAACATGACTATTTTTCTAAGGCTCCTTAACAGTTGTTGCAAAGTTAGGAAAATTGTTGTTTTGTAATTATTGAACCGATTTAGCAAAAATCTTTTAGAAATGAAATCATGTGCCCTACTTTATGGAGTAACTCTGCAACGTTTTATGTTCATGGGTCAAGGCATGTGCATAAGTATCAACAGCAGACAGGCTTGCATTGCCATTTACATAGATAGCCATTTGAGGCAATAATCACCCAGGCTGCCCACATGTATATTACAGTGATATACTAGCAGTCTCCATACATACCATGTAGTCTTTCTTGGCTTTCTTTTCACTCTTCTCTGAAGCCTCCTTCCCATCATCCCCTTCCTCATTAGTCGGCTTTTTCTTCTTCTTCTTCTTTGGGGCATCTTCTCCATGTTTGCCCTTGTACACCCACAACTCTGATTTCTCTACCAGCAGACGCAATTTGTCAAGGTCAGATTTGATCTGTCGGTAGTTCTCCACATCACTGTTGGTGACCAACAACTGGACCTACAGAAAGTGGACAATTAAATTTAATATATGTTATGACACATGTTATTACATACAACAGATGTGACAGTTATGTGGCAGTTTATGCTGAATTATGATAACTACCATATATAAATATATATTTTATTTATTGCAGGTTAGTATATGATGAGGGTAAGAGGAAAAAAGGAAGACCAAAAGAAACACTCAGAAGAACAATAATAAGAGAAGGAAGAACGTTGGGCCTAAATAATGTGCAAGAGCTAAGAGGAGTGGCGTCACAACGAACAACCTGGAGAGCACTGGTTTCTGCCTTATGCGCCGTGTTTGGTGCTTAAAGAATTTATTATTATTATTATATGATGTGCATTAATTTTGTGTAGATGCTAGGAACTGCATCAGTTTATTTCAATTTGTATCTGATGTGAAGGATCAACCATATTCAGGAAAATTATAAGGCCTGTGAGTAATATTCGGAAGGATCAAGCTGTAAAATAATAAAGGATGTATAGGAGAGGATCAAACTAGATGATTGTTAATACTTATAACTAATTGAATTGTTTATGCTAGTACTGTATTACTGAAATGATGTCCTTACTATGACTTTATAACTTCGACATCTGATGACTGACAGATCTGACATCTGTGCTAGTCAATTACAAATCTAGCCAGATATTAGCCAAGACCGATATGTTGTTTCAGGTTTCATGTACCAACTCAAACCATACTGTCAAGTATCAGAAGCCTGTGTTGTTCATCAGAGGCAATCCCACAAAAGTGCAGGATCCCAAAGAGTGAACTACAGCTGGTCATTGGTACCCTTACTGTTGGGTCTGCCAATACTTATAACTACAGTGACAGTTCAGTGTCAGCACTATCAAGAATCAAGGTAAAGTGTTCAATAAGGCACTGACAGAATCCATATATGAACCAACAAAACGTATAGTATGGTATGAAACAAACATATACAACAGTTCTCCCAGTTATTGTAGAATCCAGTCAGATGATGACAATAATCTGTAAAGTCAAAGGACTAAGAGAACAGTGATACTAGTATTGATTCCAGTATTCATTAACTTGACTAGACAAGAGGATAGTGTTTCAGATCCTGAAGGGTAAAGGACATTAATACCTATTAAATTGCTAAAGGACTTTTTTTCAAGTAAACTATTTTTCCGGAAGGAAAGAACTTTCCTACCAACACTTTAGTTAAGAGATAACATCAATGTTGTGAATATTTTATTGCTCTTTTCCAAATAGCAGAAAGAGAAAATTAATGTAAATATTGAATGATCATAATTGTACCTGAGGACTTGTTTACTTTTTACCATTTGTGTTTAAAGTTTTTGTTCATTTCATTTATCCCCTAGCATTTAATTAATCATAGGATAGTTGTGGGGAGGAGACACCTTAAATCCTGGTACTACTTCTTATCATCTGGGCCAGTGATTTTCACAGTCTGACTATTCCTATGACATCTATACACCAGTGCTTATGTCTAAGACCAGAACTCTTGACTGGCATTCTATCTTGGTATCATCTGATACACCTGGATATCTTATCATCTACTATCAATATATATATATATATATATAATTAAAAAAACCTCTCGTTACAATCCCACTCCCCTGAAAGTCAGTATCACATTACATCCCAACATCCCATTTCCCTCAAAGTCAGTATCACATTACATCCAAATCCCCTGAACGTCAGTATCACATTACATCCTAACAAACTCACTTAACTCCACAACAGTACCTGTGTAAAGGCATTTAGAACCTCCTGGCGCTGTGAGAAATGCCTGAAGAGCAGCTGTAAAGCTCCTGACACCAAAGATGGGTAGTTGTGCATGACCATGTTGAGAAGAACTCGCAGGAACATCTTGCCTCCTTGACCATCCAGATCAAGTTCATCACTGAAACATATTCAAACACACACACACCTATATATATATATATATATCTATGCCAAGAGTAATGAGGATGTCCCAAAAGAGGCTAATGTACAAAGCTTAACACTCATTCGAGGAAGCAATCTGCTTTCTTCAAGAATCTTATAAGAAGACAAAAGCTGGAATTTATCATGACAACAGGAAAAGAGACAGAAGATGACAAAGAGAGAAGACACTGATCAGTCTGATATCATGGTATGGCAAGATGTCAACAACAGAACTGATAAATAATACTGAAGATAGAAAGTTGTGGAAAGACATGATCACATATGCCACCTGGCATGGTAATTGAAAAAGAATAAGCTGGGAGGAAGTACATGAAAATGTTAAGTGGATCTGTCAAGTTCAAGCAAAATCAGTTACAATTTGGAGAAAAACACATTACAATAACCCTTATCATCTGGGTAAAAGTATAGATTTTGAGACATTCAAAGTGTGTGAAACTTCAAATTCTCTGCTATGAAATGGTATAGGTTGCATATGGCAAAAATTGATTTTTTAATACATGTAATAACCTATTTAAAACATCAATTTGATATTGAATGTTACATCTGATCTCTGAATATAAGATCTCAGAAATACTCATACCAAATATGTGGATTTTAACATCTTTGATGGGTCTGTAGTGCGTGGTGAGAAATCAGGATTAGGCTTCTCTGCGACAATAAAGAGCAGGGTCGTTGCTGAACAGAGTGGACAACAACTTCCAGCATGAGAATGGAGGTAGAGGCAGTTACTGTAGCACTGAGGTGACTGTCTGAAACTCCATCAACCAGGGCAGTTATATTGTCAGACTCTCAAGCCATGCTTCGGACAGTTCAGAACAGATGGCTGCGGCAGGAATAGAGAACATCAATAGAATCCTCAAGTCTTCAAGAACTAGTGTGAATCTACTGTCCTGGTCATGCAGGGGTACGTGGCAATGAGAGAGCTGACAGACTGGCCTCCACAGCATCCATAGTGGGGACACTGTACATGGATAAGGGAGAGATACTAAGGGCAATTAATGATCACCTGCTAGATAATGACACTGCAATGGATGAATCAACAAGGCTGAGACTGTTGGAGTTTGGCATCTATGGGTTTGCCCGGTGTGCAATGAGGTCAATTCTGATTAACAATTAATTCATTAACATCGTTTCCCACAATTTAAAAGGTTATTAAAAATCTTGGTTGTGATACAAATATCAAAATATAAGAAAATGCCAATATGTTACAGATTATGTCACATTACATCACATATAAAAAATGTAGCTCTGAAGCACAGTATGGTACATAAGTGTCAGTACAGGATGGGTCCTAAAGATTCAGTAACTGATCCAGCAGTCAAGTCTCCACTGGAAGTTGGAAGTGTCAAGGTGTTTAAAGTGTTATGTTTGTTCACAATTCTTGATCTAACATTCATCAGCAACATCAGTGACCTGTTATGTCTAAAGATCTACAGATTACATTTTGTCTACATCAGTTGTAATCTTCTTAGTGGTAGCATGTACCAGCACCGTGACATGACTAATAATAATCAATATCAGCTTCTTTTCTAAATATCTACTTAAATGTATGTAGCAGCATCCATCACATCTCTCAATGGCATACTGACTACATCAGTATTACCTTCTTGTCTGTATGCAACCCTCATGACAAAATAGTCAATGCCTCTTGTAGTTCCCAGGGCTTTCTGAGGAGACAACGACATAATCGGACTACTGCACCCTCTGGCCCATCATAAAAGACAACAAATGTGAGGCAGTGTATGGTGCTGGCAACTCATCATGTCAAACAAATTGCACCAGAAACCACCACTGTATGAGCACAAGTAGAACTTTGTCTTGTGGTGACTCCATGTTCTGTAAGAAGTGAAAAAAGGAAATGAAGTAATGAAAAAATAAATGACAAGATGGCATGATCCCTGTCAGAATGTGTATGTGAGTAGATCTAGTGAGATGACTTTCTTCAACTCTTACCTTCCTCCGAATACATCCTCAGCTTGAGTAGCAATACTGTCCAGGTCCAGCCCTAATCAAGGAAAGCAAGATCAACATCAGTTAATGAAGACCATACAATAATATTATACATATCAAACTAACATCTTTTTGTGAAATAAACATTAATGTGAAATTTGAACAGTTGGGAAAATCACAATCATATATAACCAATACACTGAAATTAAAGAAATGAAATATAGCAAATATATTGATATAATAAAAAAAAGAAAAGAGATGAAAGGAGAGCACAAGATGAGCTGACTTTGCCTCCACTATCTCGCCAGCAAGTCTATCCTATTCAAATGAACTGTTGTTATAAATAAGGTATTTAATGTATCTTTATGTTTAGTTTTAAATGTTATTTACAACATAATGTTACTTATAGTTAAAGTGTTTATGTGATGTGATCTATTTACATTAGATTTTGTTGATGTTGCTCACTAATTGCAGTATGTTAATTTCATTGTTGGATGTGTTCATGTTTTACTCAAACAATGTGTTTTATTAACCAGTTTAATGATACCATACATAGACAATAAGTTGTTATGTATTAGCATTTCTCTTCCCTTTTATTTCTTCACTTAGAAATCATCATTCTGTGGTCAAATGATTATGCTTGCATATATAATTGTTAGCAATAATTATAAGGTAGATTATTAAAATCTCATAATTTAAATATAACAATAATTTCATGAATTCAGACTGAAATTTCATGAGTTACATAAACAAATATCATGACTTCAGATAATCTCATGATTTCAGATAAAAAAACTCATGACTTCAGATAAAAATCTCATGAATTTAAATTAAATCTCTCTAACTGATTATACAACACTGTATGGAGCAACCTGTTGTATATCAAATAGTTTTTTAAGCAGTACTAAATAGTACACTCATAAATGCAAGGTTACTTCATTCAGTACAGAGCAGTTTACAAAAATAATTTTTTTTCTTCAAATTAATGGATATAAATATCCTGTTCAACACCTGATGGGTTATAATTAAGGTATACAATGTCTATAATCGTAGATAATATGCTCATTTGCTGCCACTTGCTTACTGGCAACATTCTTCATAATCATTAATTCATACTTTATGCCGGTTAATTAAAAATTTGAATTAATATATATATATATATATATATATTAAATGGGAGCCGCGCTAGTGTAGTGGTTACAACACCGCTCTGGCGACCGGGTGATTCAGGATCAAACCCGGGCGACGGCATTTGAGGATTTTTCGTCGACCGGGAATTGGACTCGATTAACTCGAGACCTGGCGACGATATTTGAAGGAGTGTCGTCGACCAGGGATTGGCGGCTCCTGAGCCGACCCAGCTCTAATGGGTACCTCCGAAATCGGCGAGTATCTGCCTGAATGGCGAGGAACACCTGTCTCTGTACAAGAAAAGGGATACTCACGTAAAATCAATGTCAGGTTAGACATTAACAATAACTTGAGATTTCGCCTCGAGTATTAGCGGGGTGTACGAAAAAAAAAATATATATATATTAAATAATCATAATTATTGTATTATTTTAATTTTTAAACAACCACATAAATAAAGAAATATAAGATTATGTATGTGTGTGTAAACTGGAATGGATCATTTCTAGTTAATATACTATTTTTACTCATAACTTCAGACAATATACATTTTTTTTATTGTTTTTTTTTTTAACGTAAAATGTCCTTTCTGTAAACAACTTGAACTAACACTTAATAAATATTTCAGTCAAACTCACACTTAATAAATGTTACTGTTGTATCAACAAAAACTTGAAGTCAGTCACATTTAAGAAATAAATAAATTCAACTGCTATTTACATTTAACTTTTTCATATCCTGACTGGAACAAATTTTTATTTTCAAATATGCTGAAATGTTTTAAAGAAATATATCTACAATAAACTGATGGAAAGAGTCATACTAACGCCACTGGAACAAAAAAAGTGAGGGCAAGACATTGGCTGAGGATGGAATGCACAATGAGGAAAGCCAGTTATCAGCATCACAAAGACATACATGTTCTGGAGTCTCGGGGGTAAAAAAAAGAGGGGAACCCAAAAACATATGGAGAAGAGAAGTTGAGAAGGAAATAAGAAGGAAAAATAAGATAGGGATAGGAACTTGAAATAGATGGCTCAGGACAGGAGGCTTGGCATCAATGTAATAGCCTACATTCCCCACAGCTAAAAGGGAAGAAGATATTTCAAATGTATCACACAGTTTACCGGTACTTGTAATGATTGCCTACAGTGCTAGAAAAATTTCTATGCAACTTTCGTATTGTAAACTTTATAAGCTTCATGTGGTTTCCAGGGACCTCTGATGAGACAAAAGTAACAGAACCACTGCTCCTACCAGACATGTTGTAAGAAGTGACTAAGGTAAAGTTATGCAGGGGACTGGCAACCCCATCATGTGAAAGAAATTTCTACAGAAACCACCATTGCAAGAGCAATGCATGGTGGCTACTGCATTAGCAGGCCCATTCTCCATAAGGAGCGAAAAAGGGAAATAAAAAAAGCAAAAACTTTTTTTTTAAAAACTTAGCATACATGTATTTGCAGATGACAACGGGCAGTATCTTTAATACTTCTTGAAAGATGCTTGGGGAGGGGGAACTCTACGTGATATGACGTGACAAAAAGGGAAGGAAAAAATAAACTTTAAAACATTTACAATTTAAAAAAAATTAGCATACATGTATTTACACACCACAACGGGCAATATCTTTAATACTTCTAGAAAGATGCTTGGGGTGGGGAAACTCTGTGTGATATGACGTGACAAAAATTTATATATATAAATAGTTTAGAGAACAATTTTTAAAAAAACCTTTACTTTACTTACTTCAGTTTTTCCATCCACTTCTTGTGCCTTTAATTTAGTTAACAATACCAATTATGATATATCATAAAAATTCAGATATTTGTTAACAAATGACCGTTACATATGTTAAGAATGACCTGAAATATATTTAAAATACGTGTGAAAGTAATGACCTATTTTAAAACATAGATAAGATGTTGAACATTAAACATTTTTCTCAGAATATGACACTTGAAACATACAATCATCAAACATTTATGTTGTGTAACAGTAGTGACTGGAAAGAGTGTTGGAAGGAAATGCAAAGGTGTGTTTGTGGTTTGTTCACTGTGGTGAGCTTTTCATCCTCTTGTGTTCACTGGTGTAAATGATGTATGCGTGATGTTTGGCAGAGAAAGATTTGTTAACTGTTCTGGTATTTTAGGAGTGAGTTGGGTCATGATGAGTCAGGTTGAGAGATTTCAAAGTGAAAAGTTGTGTTTTAGGGAACATAAGTGAATGTTGTCGACAAGGGCCATTTCTGTGTGATGCAAGCATTTTTTGTGAAGTGTGAAGGAAATTTGATCCACTGCTCTAGTGGTGTGATAGCTGAAAGAATTTTTTAATCTGGGCTTGTGTGCAGCTGTGTATATGCACCACACTTAGTGTTTCTGGTTTGTGTGGATCAGCCAGATGTAATCGTGTTTGCTACATATATACTCTGTTGTTACAGCTTGTTCTTGTGAAATAAAATGTGATACTGCTGTAATAAACTTGTCATCTGATGACCCAAGCATGCTTATGTGACAGTGTTCTGTGCTAATTATCTGTTCCCTGGTATTGCCTATGAACTCAGGAATATGCTGTGTGTTAAACCTACAACCACAGGGTAACAATTTTTTACACAACTGTACTCTTTTAATATTTTTTTTCAACAAAAACAAGGGCCTTTGAAAGACATTTCTCAGACATCAAAGACACAAACTGAATGTCTAATACGGAAATTTAAACTTATGGGGGATATAAATAAAATAATGTTTTAGACAGGAACATGGACATGAGTGGGCCTAATAACAATCATTCTTAGGATGGTGAGGGTATAACTAAAGCCAGATGATGTCATCAACACATAAATAAAGGCATATAACTTTCTGAAAAATGTAACAAAAGCCATGCAACTTTATTAAAAAGATAACTAAAGTCAGATAATTTTGCAAAAATATACCTAAAGCCAAGCACCTTGATAAAAGCACAAACAAAGACAAACAATTTTTTGAAAATATAACTAAAGTACTAATCACTCATTTAAAAATATAACAAAAGCCAGGCAACTGTATGACAAGATAACTATAGCCAGATAATTTTGTGAAAATATAAGTAAAGTCAAGATAGAAGGCAACAAGATTATTCACGCCAGATAATTTGGTACAACGATAATTAAAAACATGCAGCCAGTTATAATATAGCATATAAAAATTGGTAAATAAGGTTATTAGAGCCAGTCAGTTTGGTAAACAGAGAACTACAGCCAGACAAATTGGTACAAGGTGAAAATAGCAGGTAACTTCATGACAAAAAATCATGAGCATTTTATATCTGAGATGTTACTGTTTTTTTTTTTTTTTTTTTTTGTGTACATATTACTGTACTGAAATACATTTAAACCACAAAAGTATTTATAGAATGTGTGATTCCTGTTGTTGTTATATGGTAATTGAAAACTTATAACTTCAAAGTTATATAGTACATCAAGAGTTAGCTCCTCTGATATTTAAAATATCACTAAATATACCAAACTTGGGGTGGAGGGGGTGGTGTGAATAGGATCCATATCATTAACTAGTGAATGGATATATCATGATATTTGAACTGGAAAATGGGGATGTGATATTTGAACTGGAAAATGAGGGTATAATGACAGTTGAACTTGAAAATGAGGATATTAAGATTGTTAAACAGGAAAATTGGGATATCATGATTGTTGAACTGGAAAATTTGGATACATCTGAACTAGAATTATGGGGATATCATGACATTTGAACTGGAAAATGAGAATATAATGGTTAAACTGGAAAATGAGGGTATCATGATATTTGAAGTAGAAAATGGGGATATCATTATATTTGAACTGGAAAATAGAAATATCATATTTATTTAATTGAAATGGACTATAGAAAAGCACAAATAAAACAACAGCTTAATAAGAAACACTGGTAGGGCAATTTTTTTAAAAGTATTCCTAAGGTTAGTATAAATGCTGATACAGCATCTACATAACAAATAATATAGTAAAATGTATAAATGAATAAACAAGAGATAACAATAAAATGTAGGTAAATTTTACACAGAAATAACACAGGTGATCTGATGGAACATTGTGGCAACAACCCTCATCTGAATACACTATGAAGCAGGGCTTGGAGAAAAGCCATTACAATGACATTTATATTATTAAATGCGAAATCGAGAAAAGCCTGTACAATAGCATCTAGACCAGGGTTTCTTAACTGGGGTTCCATGGAACCCTAGGTTTACAAGAGAGATCGTGACCGAAAAAAAAAACGTTTTTTTAACTTTGTGCGCCAGGCGATGCTAGCTCATGCAGTGGTCGGTGTGAGGAGTTACTGTGATTTGATTTGCAACAGGCCCCATGTCTCTTCTCCTTGCATTATTTACGTTTTTCTAGGAGGGATTACATGTAATCCACCCCAGGTTTCTTCTCCTTGTAGTATTTTCTTTTTTTTTTCAGAAGGAGGGGATTACGGTGGGATTTGTATCTTATCCGTTTTTTTTCCTTCTCTATGAATAATAATGGTGTTTGGACTTTTTCTGTTGATAATTAATTACGTTTTCAAGAGGGACGGTAGGTTTTAGATTCTAGACTCTCACCAGTTTTATTTCCCATGAAGAAATCGTGTTCATGTAGGAATTTCTAGTGTAACATAATGGCGGGGCATTTTTTTTCTGTAGCAGTGATCCATAATTATTAGGAGGGGTAAATTCTAAGACGGGGAAAAGTCCACGAAACCCGCATCTACTCACGCAAAAGTTGGGGGTAGGGGGTGATTTTAGCGTGTAGCTCAGTAAGTAATGGAATTACTCCGATTACTCTTACGTTCTAAATTTAGTTTATGACCATGGGCTATTTTTAGAGTTTGCAGCATGATGATTGGATCAGAGAGTGACCCGATAATGAAAAATCCACGCAATGACTCACGTTTGGCGTGGGTCGGCCTCTGGTTTCTGTAATAAATAATCGTGTTTAATAATGCAGAACCCTCTCTGATTTTAAAACTTCAAGCCGTGAAAATCAACGTCTGTATTTAATATACAGAGTTCGTCTGCTCTACGGAGATATTTGACTTTGGTAAATATATAATTTAACTAAGCTAATATAGTTTGTAAGATTTTAGCAGGGTTTTTGTACCGTTGTTATTCTAGGAGTTAAGTTAATTCGAAGTAGAAGGGCCAACAAATGCTATCTATTAGAACTAATAATAATACTAGAAAGCGCATGTAGGAGATTTCAATGCAGTGAGTATTGAATTCTGATAGTTTTCTCAGAATAGATCCTCGGACATAATTAGGTATTGTAATTAATTGGGTTATTACTATTATATTGTCAGAAGACAGGGGTACTTATTATTTCCTTGACTTGTGATCTATAAATAATTGCAGCGTAAAATACGCTCGTGAAATTAAGTGTATAAGTTAGCAGGCTAATACCTACTGAAATCGTGAGGGATGATGTATGTAACGTCACTATGATTTTTTAGGATTGGGAGAGGTGTACATGAGTGCTAGCTGTGTACTTTTCTAGCGGGCTAATTTGATAACGTAGGGGCAGGAACAGGGGAGATAGAGGTGTATGCATTTTCTGAGATAGGATTTCAGTTCCTTAAGAGATATATATATATATATAAAACTTTATATGAATAGGGTGTAAATAATATTACCGGCATGGGGATGAAGATTTCCCAATATTTGATTTATAACGTTAGCAGAGTAAATACGCTAGGTATTTGTGTGCGTTATTTAAGTGTTATTTAAGTGTGTGTAGATTACTCAGTTTGTCGTGCAGACATTGTGCTAGTTAGAGGCGGTTATTTTGCCTAAAGCGGAGAAGCTGTGTAGGCACTTCATTTTAGTGACGTCTGCAGACAGACAGACAGTAGGATTTAGATTGTGGTTACATAATATCAGGTTGATTAGGAGTAAGGCGGATCTGATGTTAGAGATCCCCCTTAACAGGTTGTTGTATTTCTTACCTTTCTTCTTTACAGGTTGAGGGGAGGAGGACATTGTGGGGTTACCATATGTAATCACTTTAATTGATTGTTATGTTCTTTCCAGGTGAGCGAACACGCACTTTATTTATTTCTAGTATGTTATCTGAATTTTGTTGTGTAAATAAAACTATTTAAACTTTAGTCTGGATCAGTTACTTACTTTAACGATACTGTACTTATATGTTGTCTGTATAGTGGTGCCTGTGGTATTTAAGTAAACCTTATCCCAGTCTTGGTAGTTAGAGGTGTTGAGGCTATAGCAATTCGATACGTCACCAGTGGCAAGGGAGAGTCAATCTAGGTTCTCGCCCCTTGACGCCAATAGCCTCATCTTCCACAGTCACTGTCATTTTCATCTAGGATCTATCTTCTTAGACTTTCTTCCCACTAGAGTCTTGTCTCTATACTTAGGCAGCCTCTAGTCTTAAATCCACTTCGTGACAGTCGGCAGTGACTGAGCAGCTCCTATGGCAGCGCACATTAGGACCGTGTTCACTCTTCCACATACCATATTTCATTAGAATCTTTTACAGTAGAAATTTGTGATAACATTTTTAGGCCTATTTGGATAAGATAAAAAAAAAAAAAAAAATCAAGAACGAAATTAAAAAATATATGAAAAACTACTTCTGTCTACATGACTGACTTACATTCAATCTTCTGTCTACATGACTGACTTGCATTCAATCTTCTGTCTACACAACTGACTTACATTCAATCTTCTGTCTACACGACTGACTTACATTCAATCTTCTGTCTACACGACTGACTTACATTCAATCTTCTGTCTACACGACTGACTTACATTCAATCTTCTGTCTACAAGACTGACTTGCATTAAGTTGATATCCTTTGTAGGGAGGGGGAACCACACAAAAAGAGTAGGCTAATAAGTTGACCAAAATAAACAGATCCACAGAAAAAAAATCATTCTCTACTCAAAACAGCACTGACAATTATTATTGGATTATTATACTTACAACTTAATGATCACGCTAATGTACCATGAGCTGTAGATATAATAATTTCTATGCAGGGGTTCCCCGATACCTGAAAATGATTTCAAGTGTTCCCTCCAGAATAAAAAGTTTGAGAAACCCTGATCTAGACAATGATCTGCTGGGTGATGAAAAACATGAATACAATTACATTTATATTATGAACTAGGCATGCAGGCAATGCTCTGTATAGTTTCCTATCATCATTGCACCTAGAATATGAAATGGGACATGGATTGCAAGCCGTAGAATGACATTCAAACTATGAACTCTGACAAAGAGAAAGCTAACATAATGACATATAAAATATGGCATTCAAGAATGCCATTATGTCAGATTCAAAACCTGCTCCTGTCTACCCAGCAATAAACAGGTACCTGACTGCTCTTGAGTTAAAGAAGGCAAAGGTAGCAAGGACAGGAATTGGTCAACCCATTTTAGAAAGCTGAACCAAGCATTAATGAACACTTCCCTCCTCTTATGAGACTACCTTTAATTTTTACTATAATGGCATCCAGAATATGAAATAAGGCACGAAGAAATGCATGACAATGAAATGACATCCAGACTATGAACCATGACATGGACAAAGTTAAAACAGCTACATTTAAATTATAAAATGAGACACACTTTTTTTTTAATTGGAAGGTGGGGGAAAGGGGGATTTTTAATGAAACAAAAGTACAACTGTTCATCTACAAGCATATATTTTCACAACAGCAAGTTACATGTAAGGGAGCTGCTGAATGGTAATGAAGTTACATGTAGGTTGTGACGTGACATACGTATGTTAGTGTTAGACTTGTAGATAGGGCTGCTATCAAGTTGAGGCTGGATCTGATTTTTAAACATAGCCAAGATCCAGGCCAGGCGGTAGTCCAGACGCACATGCATCAGATACTGGAGTAAAGACACACCAGGGATAGAAAGAGATGAATAGTGTCTTTTAGTGCAGGCAGAGGTTATCCATACTGGATGACCCATAACCTTTAAATATGTAAGCAGTTAAAACTAAGGCAAGACTAGATATTTTCATAAAATGCAAATGTCCATCACCCTTTTTGATTTTTAAGACGTTAGCCTTCAATGTTACAAAATAATAAAAACACATTCTGTCTCACATTCATATATTTTTTGTAAAATTGCAGGAAACAACTGCTGCAGCTGCCTGGTTTGTAGGATACCCACTCAGAACACTTCCTTAGCTCTTGGAGCGGTGGATTTTGCAACAATTTTTTGTTCATGAGGATGGCAGTCACATAAACTATTTCATATTATTTAATAATATGCCCCAGGGAGCAAAGGTTCTATTCATTCTGTCTCCTCAGAGACCTCACAGGAGCTACAAGGGGTTAAATGACAATACCTGTTAAAAATTGATACAGATACGACTCAATTACTAGATAAGAGGTTAAATGACATTAACTGTTAATAATTGATGTAGTGAGACTTCATAATTAGACAAGGGGTTAAATGACATTACCTGTTAATAATTGATGCAGAGAGACTTCCTAATTAGACAAGGGGTTAAATGACAGTACCTGTTAATAATTGATGCAGAGAGACTCCATAATTAGACAAGGGGTTAAATGACATTACCTGTTAATAATTGATGCAGAGAGACTCCATAATTAGACAAGAGGTTAAATGACATTACCTGTTAATAATTGATGCAGTGAGACTTCATAATTAGACAAGGGGTTAAATGACATTACCTGTTAATAATTGATGCAGTGAGACTTCATAATTAGACAAGGGGTTAAATGACATTACCTGTTAATAATTGATGCAGAGAGACTCCATAATTAGACAAGGGGTTAAATGACATTACCTGTTAATAATTGATGCAGAGAGACTCCATAATTAGACAAGGGGTTAAATGACATTACCTGTTAATAATTGATGCAGAGAGACTTCATAATTAGACAAGGGGTTAAATGACATTACCTGTTAATAATTGATGCAGTGAGACTTCCTACTTAGACAAGAGGTTAAATGACATTACCTGTTAATAATTGATGCAAAGACTTCCTAATTAGACAAGGGGTTAAATGACATTACCTGTTAATAATTGATGCAGAGAGACTTCCTAATTAGACAAGAGGTTAAATGACATTACCTGTTAATAATTGATGCAGAGAGACTTCATAATTAGACAAGAGGTTAAATGACATTACCTGTTAATAATTGATGCAGAGAGACTTCATAATTAGACAAGAGGTTAAATGACATTACCTGTTAATAATTGATGCAGAGAGACTCCATAATTAGACAAGGGGTTAAATGACATTAACTGTTAATAACTGATGCAGAGACTTCCTAATTAGACAAGGGGTTAAATGACATTACCTGTTAATAATTGATGCAGAGAGACTTCCTAATTAGACAAGGGGTTAATTGACATTACCTGTTAATTATTGATGCAGAGAGACTCCATAATTAGACAAGGGGTTAAATGACATTAACTGTTAATAACTGATGCAGAGAGACTCCATAATTAGACAAGAGGTTAAATGACATTAACTGTTAATAATTGATGCAGAGAGACTCCATAATTAGACAAGAGGTTAAATGACATTAATTGTTAATAATTGATGCAGAGAGACTTCATAATTAGAAAAGAGGTTAAATGACATTACCTGTTAATAATTGATGTAGTGAGACTCCATAATTAGACGAGAGGTTAAATGACATTACCTGTTAATAATTGATGCAGAGAGACTTCCTAATTAGACAAGGGGTTAAATGACATTACCTGTTAATAATTTATGTTGTGAGACTCCATAATTAGACAAGAGGTTAAATGACATTACCTGTTAATAATTGATGCAGAGAGACTTCCTAATTAAATAAGAGGTTAAATGACATTACCTGTTAATAATTGATGCAGAGCGACTTCCTAATTAGATGAGGGGTTAAATGACATTACCTGTTAATAATTGATGTAGTGAGACTCCATAATTAGACAAGAGGTTAAATGACATTACCTGTTAATAATTGATGCAGAGAGACTTCCTAATTAGATAAGAGGTTAAATGACATTACCTGTTAATAATTAATGCAGAGACTTCCTAATTAGACAAGGGGTTAAATGACATTACCTTTTAATAATTGATGCAGAGAGACTTCCTAATTAGATAAAAAGGTTAAATGACATTACCTGTTAATAATTGATGTGGTGAGACTCTATAATTAGGTAAGGGGTTAAATGACATTACCTGTTAATAATTGATGCAGAGAGACTTCCTAATTAGATAAGAGGTTAAATGACATTACCTGTTAATAATTGATGTAGTGAGACTCCATAATTAGACAAGAGGTTAAATGACATTACCTGTTAATAATTGATGTAGTGAGACTCTATAATTAGGTAAGGGGTTAAATGACATTACCAATTAAATACTGATACAGACAAGACTCCATAACTAGACAAGGGGTTAAATGACATTCCCTGTTAATACTGACATACGTGACTCCATAATTAAGTAAGGGATTAAGTGACATTACCAGTGGACAACTGATGCAGAGAGACTCCTTAATTAGACAAGGGATTAAGTGACATTACCTGTTAATTACTGATGTAGAAACATTCCATTACTAGACAAAGGGTTAATAGACATTACCTGTTGATTACTAATGCAGAGAGACTCCATAGCTAGACAATAGATTAAATAATGTAATTGACTGATGCAGAAGACAGATTCCATAACTAGATATTTAATGACATTACCGGTTAAATGACATTACCTGTTAATTATTGATGCAGACTTCATAACTATAGTCCGTTCGGAAATTCGTGCCCACAGAAAGCGTCAATTTTCTCCAAAACTGTTTGTTGTATGGACATGAATTTTTGCATGCAGTCTTAGATTTTCCATGCAGTTATTAATATATTTTTTGCCCTTACAAAACTCATGTCATGTTCGAATTTTCTTCTTTACGTTATATCAAAAACTCTTACTGTTGTGTGGGTTAATTTTTAGTAGTTTTACAGGAAAAGTTACAAGATCCGTTCAAAAATATTTTTTTTTTTTTTGAATTAGTTACTCGCGACTGTGTACAATAGGTGCGCACTCGTGCGGACATGTAGTCACAACACTAATTCAAAAAAAAAAAAAATATTTTTGAACGGATCTTGTAACTTTCCTGTAAAGCTACTAAAAATTGACCCAGACAACGGTAAGAGTTTTTTTATATAACGTAAAGAAGAAAATTCGAACATGACATGAGTTTTGTAAGGGCAAAAAATATATTAATAACTGCATGGAAAATCTAAGACTGCATGCAAAAATTCATGTCCATACAACAAACAGTTTTGGAGAAAATTGACGCTTTCTGTGGGCACGAATTTCCGAACTGACTATAGAAGAAAATCTTCAAATTATTTTTCTTGTCAAGTCTTAACAGATGTTGACCACAAATCTTATTAATATGACTGAAAATATGAAAATCTCAAACAAACAGATAAAACTAAAGGCATATTAGATTAGCTTGTATAAGTAGTTTCAAACAAAATAATATTTTTTTAAAAAGCAACATTACACCAAATTAAACAGCTCAGCTTAATGTAACAATGTAATAGGTTTGTTAGTGTTCAAGCAGATGCCTTCACTCTCAAAGCGCGTATGTCATGTGTAGAACCTCCCTAGTTATGATTGGTTAATTTACTTCTTTATCTGGTGATAAGAGGCACTACATTTGTATAAATAACCTTCACCTCAAATTAGTTTATT
The DNA here is from genome assembly GCA_024509875.1 of Oreohelix idahoensis. Lineage (NCBI taxonomy): Eukaryota > Metazoa > Mollusca > Gastropoda > Stylommatophora > Oreohelicidae > Oreohelix > Oreohelix idahoensis. Next base: position 380,255 of record JAMPIV010009247.1, read on the forward strand.
ATGTCAAATCCAATATAAATAATTTTAACTCAAAACTACTTTATTATAAACAAAGTTAACATCAAACCTAGTCATAATGTTTACCCCATACCTTGTCATGCTTACAGCAAACATAATATAATGTTTACCTCAAACGTAACTTACTTTATATGTTTATACTGAACCTAGTTATGATGTTTACCTCAGAATTAGTCATAATACTTAGTAGTTACATCAAACTTAGAATACCTTTTAGCACAAAGCTAATGTATTCAGAAAAAATGTTTTTAGCTCACCTACTTTATATAATGTTTACATCAAAACCATTCAAAAATAAATACTGTTTACTTAAAGTTTCATAGTTTTAGTTAAGATTAACAAATATAAAAAAAAAACAACAACAAAGAAAAGAATATACATACATTGCAAATAAATGCCAGCACAATTAAACATTATCTGTATCTACTAACATTCACTAAGTTTATCCTCTACATCCTTTGCACATTTATTTTCACGTATTGTTTGCTACAAAGGAATATTTAGAGTTTAGTTATTTTCAACAGAGCTTGTTTTAGGCTTATCTGGTGAAAAATTCTGGTTAAAATAAGCTCACACCCTGAAAAGTGCCATGCATAAAGCATAGCATAACCCCAAAAGCAGGCCAGCGTATAAAGGAAAAGTTAGTAGGTTGGAAACTGACAACCTGGCATGCAGGCAATATATGAGAACTGTGTTTACCAGTTGTTTCATTAGGGTTATAATTTTCATCATGTTCCTTCTTGAATATGGACAGAAGGGAAGTAATTCTGAAATCTAGCCTGGTATCCATGATAAACTGAAACAATGAATGATGGCAACAAACAATAAGTCATTCAGCTGATCTTCTACCAGATTATGTCTTTGATATTCATGTGGATATGTATTATGCTCACAATGACTTCCTTTATGCCTAGATCTCATAAGTAATAATGCTTACACTTCAGCAAGACTACTTGGATTAAAGCTAACAGTTGAACAAATGAATTGAGCACAAATGTATATTGCATATAAGGCAGGGTACATGGGGGATAGCAATCTCATCATGAAAAACAAACTGCCACAGAAACCACAACTACAAGAGCAAGTGAATGCCTAATGAAGGCTTCCTGCAAGGGGACCAGCTGTAGTGGTGGCTCCATGCTCCATCAGGGGTACAAAGGAAGATGATGACAAATGTATATTTGGGTCATTCTGACAGGAACTGGTGTGGATCTACTATGCTGGTCATGCAAGGATATGCAGAAATGAGAGAGCTGACAGACTAGCTTAAGAGCATCCATAGTGGGTGTTGCAAGTGGAACTTATGGAAGGGGAAGTAATCTTTAGAATGTTTTGAACAAATTAAATTTCGAGTTGCAACGCTTGATTAAGCGGATACTTGTTTGACTTTAGGATAGAATTATCTTTTCCTATTTTTCGAGTGACAGAGTACAGATAAGCGTGGGAACGCTGTTTAATCTCAAATGTTGAGATGTGTTTATTCTGTACTGTTTTGAGTCATGTGAATAGCTCGCAGCTAGTCTGCATGTGTTATCGAGAGCGGTGTTCAAGACAGCCGAGTCTCGTGATGGGGTTTTTTGGCGGGACTAATGTATTTTTTGGGAGTTGTGTTTTTGGGCGTGGACCGTGTAGGTCGAGTCCCAGTGGTTTTTGGATAATGTATACCTACGTAGGACTTGAGAAAATGTCGACTTATATATTTCGCTGTGTGTACAGCCTATGTGATAAACTGCAGTGAAGATTTGTTTAGGCCATATGAAGATTATTATAGCTGCCGTGTGATGCAGGCTTTATTGAGTATTGGAGTACTGTTTAGGCCATATGAACATTATTATAGCTGCCGTGTGATGCAGGCTTTATTGAGTATTGGAGTACTGTTTAGGCCATATGAACATTATTATAGCTGCTGTGTGATGCGCTTTATTGAGTATTGGAGTACTGTTTAGGCCATATGAACATTATTATAGCTGCCGTGTGATGCAGGCTTTATTGAGTATTGGAGTACTGTTTAGGCCATATGAAGATTATTATAGCTGCCGGGTGAGCAGGCTTTATTGTGTAATGAAGATTTGTGTAGGCCATATGAAGATTATTATAGCTGCCGTGTGAGCAGGCTTTATTGAGTATTGGAGTACTGTTTAGGCCATTTGAAGATTATTATAGCTGCCGGGTGAGCATGCTTTACTGTGTAATGAAGATTTGTGTAGGCCATATGAAGATTATTATAGCTGCCGTGTGAGCAGGCTTTATTGAGTATTGGAGTACTGTTTAGGCCATATGAAGATTATTATAGCTGCCGGGTGAGCAGGCTTTATTGTGTAATGAAGATTTGTGTAGGCCATATGAAGATTATTATAGCTGCCGGGTGAGCAGGCTTTATTGTGTAATGAAGATTTGTGTAGGCCATATGAAGATTATTATAGCTGCCGTGTGAGCAGGCTTTATTGAGTATTGGAGTACTGTTCAGGCCATATGAAGATTATTATAGGCCAGGATGTGGACAGGCCATATTATATATATTTAATGCAATGTGAAAATTATATGATTCGTGTTTTGCTGTCGAATGTGTGTCATTTATGTCATCGTGTCTGTGTTGTAACGGAATAAACAGTATCGAACTGTTCCAGTCATTTGCAACCCTTTTTGACTCCTGCATGTACTCTTATGTACGTACCGTGGTGTGCGAACATATCAACACACACCTAGGTCAACATTCCAGACACAGTGACAGGACAGCAGCACACATATATTGAATTAGCCTGTGTGGCGATGATATAGACCGAACCAGTACACTCGTTGTCATTGGTGGTTTCAAAGGCCTTAATAACATTTTTCGTTTAATAACATTACCCGTTTGAAAACACCAAGTATGTATCATTTGGTGGTTTTCAGTTAACAGGATCTGACATCTACGACTATTCGCGTCGATAGCCTAAGTGGCGTAGTTTTCGTATCATTGGATATCATTTAAGATGTGCCTGTGTGGCGTATACGATTAAGAAATTGTTACCCCTACAGTGATATGTACTTGAAGCAAGAGGGTAAAGTGAATCAAATTTTGTCCACCAGACCATAACATATCTAGAGGATCAGTCACTACAAGTTGGAAAGAATACATATGACTTTCACGGGACAAGAGTGTAGAACACTTGACTTTGTTATAATTAGCCCGGTGTGGGCGTGGCTTGAATCTGCTGTACTTCAGAACTGTGACCTAAATATTATCTGCCTGGGTGGCGCATTTGAGAAACAACGCACGCTTTATTCGTGGTAGAAGGCAACTTTACACCAGTAGCAATTGACGTCCTATTTCATGCCTATAGACTACAACAACATCTGCAGTGGTCAAGAGCGTTCAATTAGACTTGGACAGTATTTGTACCAGCATTTGTACGGGTTGTGACAGATTCTTGCAATATTCGGGTTACCTGTGCCAGTTTTCACCATCACAAGTTCAAGACGTTATGATACACGGACTTGCCGTGTACATTTCAGACTACAGAACAGTCAAGAGTTGCAGTGTGTGCTGTATTATGGTTCCTGTCAACTTGTGCATTGTTAAGCACATATCATATTGACGAAATTACCTGAAGAGAAACGAATCAAGTTCCAATGCTTTCCCACAGTGGAGGTTTCAGCAGTCTATGTGATATCCAGTAAAAATCATGACAACAATTTGCCAGAAGATATGGAGTACAAAAAAATGGCCAAAAGAATGGACGCAGTCATTAGTAATACCGCTTCCAAAGAAAGGAAATCTAAAAATGTGCAAGAACTACAGAACCATTAGCCTTATTAGTCATCCAAGTAAGGTAATGTTAAGGATACTTTTGAACAGAATAAAACAGAAATCAGAAGAAATCTTGTCAGAGGAACAGGCTGGCTTTAGACCAAAAAGAAGTACCTCAGAACAAATCTTCAATATTAGATTACTTATCGAAAAACATCTCCAACATCAACACGATTTATACCATAACTTCATCGATTTCACAAAAGCCTTCGATCGAGTCTGGCATGAAGGCTTATGGCAAGTAATGAGAAAATTCAATTTTGATACCAACATCATAGATATCATTGAAGCACTATACAAGGACGCAAGCAGTGCTGTTTTTGTAAGCAACGACATTGGAGAATTTTTCAAAACAACTGTAGGAGTTCGCCAAGGATGTATCCTGTCACCAGTGCTCTTTAATATATATCTAGAACATATTATGCAGGAGGCTCTCTACGATTATAAATCAACCATATCGATTGGAGGCCGACCTCTGTGTAACCTACGTTTTGCTGATGATATTGATCTGATAGCTGGATCAGAATCAGAACTTCAAGACCTTACCTCTAGACTGGAGAAAGTAACAAGAACGTATGGGATGGAAATTAATATAGAAAAAAAGCAAGATATTGGTGAATAGCCATAAGAAACATGTTCCGACCAACATTACGTTAAATGGGCAAACGTTAGAAGAAGTTAACACCTTTAAATATCTCGGGTCCACTATATGTAGTGATGGAAGATCAATTAAAGAAATCAAGACAAGACTTGAGATGGCCTCAGCTGCCATGACAAGGTTGAATATGATCTGGAAAAGTAACATCAGTTTTCCTGTGAAGATCAAATTATACAAATCACTTGTATTATCTATTCTCTTGTATGGGTGTGAGGGCTGGACACTCACTGCAGATACGGAGCGAAGGATTCAGGCTTTCGAGCATAAATGTTATAGAAGAATTTTGCGCATTTGCTATAAAGAGCACAAAACAAATGTCTATGTTAGAGAGAAGATAAACACCTATGCAGGCCACCAAGAACCACTTTTGTCAATAGTGAAACGTCGAAAGCTTGCCTGGTTTGGGCATGTAACTCGTCATGACTCCCTTTCGAAAACGATCCTTCAGGGAACAGTCGAAGGTAAACGGAGAAGAGGAAGGCAGAGAAAATCCTGGGCTGATAACATCAAAGAATGGGCAGGACACGGTTTTTCCACACTTGTACGCATTGCTGAGGATAGAGAGCAGTGGAGGACCCTGTCTGCTGATGCTTCCACCATGGCACCCCTACGACCCATGACGGGTTACGGGCTGAGATGAGATGATGATGTGATATCCAGTGTCGTGGCGGAAAGAAACGGGATCATTGACAGATAAGTGATTTTTTCTTGTGTAAATTGTGTCACTTCATATATGTCACTGGGCCTCCCTAATTGCTCATTCTGTTGTTATTGTTGTTTATGTCTAATTTGACATATGATTAAGATTTTATGCATAAGTGTTAATGGCTGTTGACATATGTCGATTTTCCTGATAATGATGTGACTTGATAAAGGTGCTAGAAAAAGGAATTGGTGATACAGAATTGAGGAATAAGCTCATTTCTTGACAAATAGTTAACTTTGTGATCTGGAAAGGTGATTGTCCCAACTTTTGTAAACAGTAATTTGTCATAACTATAAGTGATTGCTATATATATATTTGATTAAGTAAGTGAATCACTATGGATGATGATGATATAGATCCTGAGGATATGAGGCCTGTATTGGCTTATTTGTGGGAAGAAGGTAGAGATTATCAAGAATTAAAAGGCCCACAGCTTGAGGAACATGTGATAGACAGATTTTTGGTCAATGCGTCAAGTGCCCTTAAGTATTTTGCTGAGGATAATTTTCACTCTCATCCTCATCTAAGGATGGCTAAAGATTTAGCGCAGTTACTGGTTATGGATCTTCGATTGTTTTCGTACCACTATATGGGTGTTGAACGCGATCAGATATTGAAGAGTATACGTAAGATAGTCTTCTTCTTCTTCTTCCGTCCTTAGCCAACGACCGGCAAAGCAGTCAGTGGCCATTACGCCTAGTGGCGTCTTAAGGGCAACAGCGAATAGATTTTCTTTGCCGTTGTTCCCATCACGCCTAATGGCGTCTTTAGGGCAACGACAAATCAATCCGTTTGCCGTTGTTTCTGTAATCAAAGTGACTGGCAAACGGGTGATCAGCCCGTTGGTACGTAAGATAGTGCGCAACGACAATTCTGATGATCGGAAAAAAGAGTTAACAGGTGAGGAACAAATAAAACTCAACAAACAGAGTGCCCTACAGGAAAGGGACAATTGTTTAAAAAGTACTGCTGAAGTGAGTAAAGTACATGAAACAGTGTCTAGACTAACGGGTGAATTGCAAAAGTCAAACTCAGAACTTGCTAGTGTGCAGGCAAGTTTGGATTTAGCATTGTTGAATATAAAGCAATTGGAAGTCCAGATGAAAGATAAGCAAATTGAGGTAGAAAATATTACACAGGAGGTTCAACAAAATAAACAGATTTATGAGAATTTGAAAGTTGAGACCGATAAACGTGATAGAGATTATACAGAGTCACTTCTTGATTTAATGGATGATATTGCGAATCTTGGTCTCCAACAGGAAGAAAAGAATGCGATGATTCCAGAAAAGATTGATGAGCTTAATAATAGCAATGATTATATTAAGATTCAGTCACTACAACTAGAGTTGACTCAGTTGAGAGCAAATAAAGAACAGTACGAGAAAGAGACATTAGTGGAGTTGACAGCTGAGAAAGAGAAGGTTGCTAAGATTGAAAATTTACTAGCAGAGGAAAGCTGCAAAGTTTTAAGAGTTCAGAGTTTAAATAAGAAATTAGGTGAAGAGATCTCACATAGAGATGTGGAGATTGCACAGGCAAGGAAACGATTAGATGGCCTGCTTGACATCGTCTTGAATAACAATATGTGGTCTTCTGTCAATGTTGACAATGATAGACAGAAAGTTGCGAAAAGTCAGCCCCATACACTTTTTGCTCAGAGAGATGTCATTCATGGTAAAGACAGATCTTTTCGTGGTAAATACAACTTTAAAAGTTCTAATATTACTGATAGTTCCAGTAATAATTCTTGGCGTCAGACCAACAAAGATTCTTGTGTAACAGCCAGTTCTGTTGGTCAGGAAAAGAAAGATGATAAATTTCAGGTCAAGACTCATAAGAGCAAATATTTCTCGACTATTGGAAATTCTCAGAAATTAATAACAGGGGTTGAGGCTATTACTACTTGTTCCAAAGATGAAACCCATATGCGGAACAATAGAGATACTATTGTTTCTGGCAGTTGTCAAACTCAGCACAGTCAGTTTGAAACAATTAGTAAATATATTCCCATAGGGGAAAAGAAAAACACTTCTAGTAAGAGAGATAACCCCAAGAGTAAACAGTACCAAGGGAGATTAGTAAATAATAATTTTCCTTCTCCAAGAAACAGTAAACAATTTAACAAATCTCAAAGTTATGATTGTAAGAGTATTGGAAAGTGTGATAAAATTTATAGCTTTTCAAATGTTGCTTTACATCACCAGAGTGATGTTCCTCAACAAAAGACTAAGGTCATTATTTGTAAACAAGGCAACGGTAATAATAAGTATTTTGATCATAGAACAAATAATAAGCGCAATTGTGCTAATTTTGTTCAACATGAGCCCAGAGTCATTTATAATCGAGGTAAACGGAGTAAAAATAACAGTGGATGCTTGAATACAATAGCTTGCTCTGCTTGTTGTTGTGAATATAACACTTTGTTTCAGCCTACGGCAGCGGCTACATTCAAGTTCGGTCGTGTGGTCCCCAAGTATTCTGTGATATCTACATGTGATAGGAAGAGCTAGTGACATCATGAAGAGACCGGTGCTTTACACAAGCCGGTGCTGGGTAATTGTAAATTTGATTTCTACGTTTTTCTCATTAAATTTCACTATTGAGTAAAATGGAAATTTTATTTGTATTTGTTGACAGAAGCTACGTTGCGATAAGAGTCAAGGCTTCTGCGACATATTGACGGTCAGAAATATAGGTCAACTTTCCGCTCGAGTAGTCAACCGAAACCTGTCAGCGTCAAACTAAAATCTGAGGTGTTGCTTACTGAAGGTCAAGCATGTTTACAAGAGAGTGGGAAATTTTGCGGCTTATTAATTTTTGTGTGTGAGATAGTAAATATTTTTGTATTCTATATTAGTACATGACATGTTGTTGTTTTGAAATAACATATAATTTTGTTGTAATGATTATTTCTATGCATCATTTGATTGCTATAATTTTTTTTAATTGTTGTTATTTTTATGTCAGTAGTTTGATGTCATGGTTAATTATTATATAGAACATGCCGAGAGGATGTGAATTGTCTGTTGTGTTGTGAAAGGTAATTTTGAAAATAGCTTGCATGTATCATAAATGATCTTGTATTTGGATTTGTCAACATATTGTGAAACTTTGATTTTTCCAGAAGTTGATTTCTTGCCAGTCAGGCATGCAGATTATTTTCTTAGCAGATTTTTTGGAAAATTTTTTTTTTAAGCAAATATTTGATGGGACCTTTTTTATATTTCATAGTAGCAACAGATTGTAGATTTATTTATAGAAGTATATTATATCAAGTTGAGTAAGAGATAAAGTTATAGCTAAATAGCATTTTACTGAGCTGAACGTAATTGTCAGCAGAAAGAACTTAAAGGATAAATTAAACTTACATGTGTTGATTTAAGGGTTTGTTCGAGATAGGATTTCTGTTTTATATTTCACTCATTTTGTTAAAATGTTGATTTCATTATTAGGTTTTAGTGGTCTTGAATTACTTAAAAATTAAATACTGTTTTTGTGTAACTTATCGTAAAAAAATATGTATGTACGGTACCTTTGGAAAAAAAAATGATTTTTTTTTTTGTTTGGCATTGTAATTTTTTGTTGTGTGTGCCCAGCATTTGACTGCGTGATATCATTGATATGTAGATTGATTAGTTCTTGTAAAAAGTTGTTTTTATTATGATGTATTTTTTATTTTAGCGCTTGATTGTGCGTTGGTCGTATTAGTTATAGCAATGCTATTACTTGTTTGTTCGATGCCTATAATTTATTTATTTTAGTTTTGTATAACTCTTGTAACTTAGTTAAATTACTTATTAGGTTTTGTTTAGTTATAAATTATTTTTTGGTGGTATTAGTATAGATATACTTTGATATTTTGTGTTGTGCCTTTCGATCATGTTTATATATTTATTTTTGAATACGTTGTCTAATCTAAACATTTATTAGTATGTATTGTTATTGACTTTCTCTGCGTTCGTGCCTTTGCTTTCTATCTGTCTTTGGTAACTATTCTTCATTTCATTCCTTCTTTTCTGTTGTCTTTTCGGTATGGATTTCATATCTTATTTATACTTTCGTACCTCATCTTCGTTTTACTTGATTCTATTTGTATACTTTGTCTTCTTTCAACACTTATACCTCTATTCTTTGTATTGTTGGAATGGTTATATGACTTGATATAACATATCTACTTATGATAGTTGTATTTATTTTACATGTAATTGTCCAACTTAATTATGAGTATATGGTATTGTTGAGTTCTTACTTTCCTTTTTTACAGATCATTCTTCTTTTGATTGATCTTGTGTTTTCTCTTTCGATCGGTTGGTGTCGGTTTGGTTTGTATTACGTATAATTGACTTAATTTTGGAGCTGATCATATTGGTATATTTAGCTAATTACTTTTTATACTTGGCTGATTATACTGTATGCTTTAATTGCTACTTTACACTTTAATGCTGATATTTGTTGTAGATATAATTTGATTTAGAGTAAGATGATTTTTGTAAGCATATGTTAGAGCTTCATTTTCTTCTAAATTTTTTGTTTTTGGGTGTTAATTTTTTCAAAAAAATGATAGAATCATTTTTTTTCCCGGAGCGGGTGGTAACTGTTGCAAGTGGAACTTATGGAAGGGGAAGTAATCTTTAGAATGTTTTGAACAAATTAAATTTCGAGTTGCAACGCTTGATTAAGCGGATACTTGTTTGACTTTAGGATAGAATTATCTTTTCCTATTTTTCGAGTGACAGAGTACAGATAAGCGTGGGAACGCTGTTTAATCTCAAATGTTGAGATGTGTTTATTCTGTACTGTTTTGAGTCATGTGAATAGCTCGCAGCTAGTCTGCATGTGTTATCGAGAGTGGTGTTCAAGACAGCCGAGTCTCGTGATGGGGTTTTTTGGCGGGACTAATGTGTTTTTTGGGAGTTGTGTTTTTGGGCGTGGACCGTGTAGGTCGAGTCCCAGTGGTTTTTGGATAATGTATACCTACGTAGGACTTGAGAAAATGTCGACTTATATATTTCGCTGTGTGTACAGCCTATGTGATAAACTGCAGTGAAGATTTGTTTAGGCCATATGAAGATTATTACAGCTGCCGTGTGATGCAGGCTTTATTGAGTATTGGAGTACTGTTTAGGCCATATGAACATTATTATAGCTGCCGTGTGATGCAGGCTTTATTGAGTATTGGAGTACTGTTTAGGCCATATGAACATTATTATAGCTGCCGTGTGATGCAGGCTTTATTGAGTATTGGAGTACTGTTTAGGCCATATGAAGATTATTATAGCTGCCGGGTGAGCAGGCTTTATTGTGTAATGAAGATTTGTGTAGGCCATATGAAGATTATTATAGCTGCCGTGTGAGCAGGCTTTATTGAGTATTGGAGTACTGTTTAGGCCATTTGAAGATTATTATAGCTGCCGGGTGAGCATGCTTTACTGTGTAATGAAGATTTGTGTAGGCCATATGAAGATTATTATAGCTGCCGTGTGAGCAGGCTTTATTGAGTATTGGAGTACTGTTTAGGCCATATGAAGATTATTATAGCTGCCGGGTGAGCAGGCTTTATTGTGTCATATGAAGATTATTATAGCTGCCGGGTGAGCAGGCTTTATTGTGTAATGAAGATTTGTGTAGGCCATATGAAGATTATTATAGCTGCCGTGTGAGCAGGCTTTATTGAGTATTGGAGTACTGTTCAGGCCATATGAAGATTATTATAGGCCAGGATGTGGACAGGCCGTATTATATATATTTAATGCAATGTGGAAATTATATGATTCGTGTTTTGCTGTCGAATGTGTGTCATTTATGTCATCGTGTCTGTGTTGTAACGGAATAAACAGTATTGAACTGTTCCAGTCGTTTGCAACCCTTTTTGACTCCTGCATGTACTCTTATGTACGTACCGTGGTGTGCGAACATATCAACACACACCTAGGTCAACATTCCAGACACAGTGACAGGACAGCAGCACACATATATTGAATTAGCCTGTGTGGCGATGATATAGACCGAACCAGTACACTCCTTGTCATTGGTGGTTTCAAAGGCCTTAATAACATTTAGTGAGGAGCACACCAAAACAAGAATGTATCAGTGGGTTCACTGGATATGGGTAAGGGAGAGATACTGAAGACAATTAATGATTGCCTATTAGAGATTGACACTGCAATAGATGAATCATCAAGGCTAAGATTGCTGGAATTTGGCATCAAATGTAAGACTAGCAGAGATGGACGTATCTTCTTCTTTGATCCTTAGCTGCCGACCGTCAAAGCAGTCAGTGGCCATTACGCCTGGTGGCGTCTTGTAGGGCAACAACAAATTGATTCCACTTTGCTCGGTCGGCGGCCATCCTTCGTACAATGCCCCAACTCTGGTTTGTTTTGCGGTCGGGGCATCCGTTTTCATGCCAGTGGCTTCCTTTTGGCTTTCACCACTGTCAGTCATACGAGCCTGAGACTCCGGATGTCCGTCCCGCAGCAAAGTTTTTCCATTTATTGTTGTTTCCGTAACATGTGCAATTTTTTACATAGACAGGGGTGTCAGCCCTGTGCTAAAACCCCCAACCTAAAGGACCAGAGTACCAGCTTTTGTCTGACCCTTACCCACGCAGACCAGTCCAGCTTGGTTGAACCTACCAGGAGTAAATCTCCCACTGGCATAGCTCTGGGGATTGTCAGGGTACACAAGCTGCCATACCGCTACAAGGTATAGGTACCATTGATGGCAGAGATGGACATATGAGAGGATGCATCAGGTGTGTATACAACCAGCGCGAAACAGGAACAGTTACCATTCATACCCTTTGACATTTGCTAGAGGGAGGCTGAACACCTATGGGTTTGCCCATAGTGCAATGACATCGATTCTGATCAACAATAAACATTCTGACAAACTGACATATACAGCTCTTTCAGATTATTCTGTGAACAAATACAATATGGTCCCATGTGGTTGCCAGGGCTCTCTAGCAAAAACAGGACTACTGCACCTTTAAGCATGTCAGACCAAGTGACTAATATGACGTCATGCATGGGGCTTGCAACCTCATCGTGTAAAACATCTGCCAAAAAATTACAGAGGAACAGCATATGCATGCTTGGTGCAGACTACCTGCAAGAGTATCAGCTACAATGGTGGCTCCATGCTCCATAATGACCACAAAGGAAAATGACTGAATGATTATTACCATAACCATATTATACCATTTTATTTTAAATAAAGTAACAAATATTAAATCTATATTCTATTAGTCTATTGTAAGACTGAACTCTGCAAGTGTTTTTATTTCGGTAATTCTGCATCTATAAGCTTTTAACCAAAGGACAAAGGAAAAGAAAGATTTAACACAGCAAAAGTGTGACTAACTGCTGAAGAAGAATTTTACTCGTGTAGAATTGACAAATCATATTTCTTTCCGCTCCTTATGAATGAAGCATGGAGGCACCTCTGCAAATGGTCTCTTAATGTTGTTGTTTCTTTAACAATACATTTTATATAATGAGGTTGCCATACTCATGCATAACCTTACATTAGTCACCTCTTATAACATGTGAGTTAGCAGCAGATTTATTCTTCCTTTGTCTCCTCAGAGAACTGCACGGAGCAACTGACACACAAATAGAGGAATATGTGATTGGTGTGAACTTATAAATCACACACAAATAGAGGAATGTGTGACTGGTGTGAACCTACAAATCATACACAAATAGAGGAATGTGTAACTGGTGTGAACTTACAAATCACACACAAATAGAGGAATATGTGAACTTACAAATCACACACAAATAGAGGAACGTGTAACTGGTGTGAACTTATAAATCACACACAAATAGAGGAATAAGAAATGTGTGACTGGTGTGAACTTACAAATCACACACAAATAGAGGAATGTGTGACTGGTGTGAATGTACAAATCACACACAAATAAAGGAATGAGAAATGTGTGACTGGTGTGAACTTCCAAATCACACAATTCATGTTCCTCATTTTAATTTAAATTCCTAGCTTACAATTACAGCGACCATTACTAAGCCGTATTTCTCAAACATAGAGGAACATATAATCATATTCAATCTATTTAATAATGTGAAATATCTCCATGTACTTAACCCCTAGAAAATTCAACTTTGTCACACATGAGCATCAATATTTCATACAAAAGCTCATAACTGCACAGTTACATTTTACATCCCGCTAAATATTATCATTCTACTAGCTCTTTCAAAAGCCGCAGACTCTATGTGAAAATAATGGAGGGGGGAGGCTGTAAAACTGACAACAGAGCTAAAAAAAAAACTAAAAAAGGTATGGGAGTCAGTTTTACAAAAGAACAATGCTATCTCACTGATTGGAAGATTTCTGTTGATCAGATTACCCAACTGTAATGCAATGTATAGAGTTACCTATTATGGGATTTCTTACTTTACTAATGATTATTTTGTTTCCATATGCTGCGTTATTTGCCATTTTCTCACAGCATTTCAAAATCTCACCTTTACTGCCTGTCTGTAACTGTGACTTAGGAGGGGAACCCTGAAAAATCCTGTGTTTTATGTCAATCTACAACTCACTCCACCAACGGGCTGATCACCCGTTTGCCAGTCACTTCGATTACGGAAACAACAGCAAATGGATTGATTTGGCGTTGCCCTAAAGACGCCAATAGGCGTGATGGGAGACAATGGCAAAGAAAACCTATCTGCTGTTGCCCTAAGACGCCACTAGGCGTAATGGCCACTGACTGCTTTGACGGTCGGTGGCTAAGGACGGAAGAAGAAGAAGAAGACAACTCACTCCAGTACCATTTTTTTGGTACTCTCAGTTTTTGGTAGATCTGATAACGTCTGCTAATCTGTGGTTGGCCAGTCTAGTTCCTGGGGGTCGAAGAAAGAATACCGCTGTTGCTCCTTCAAGCACATCATGAGGCAACTAATATGAGGTTTGCATGAGGCGGCTGCTTCATCATGTAAAACAAATGACTACAGAAACCACAGCTACAACAGATTATGAATGCATTGGTACAGCTTCCTGCAAGGAGGCCAGCTTAACTTGTGGCTCCGTGCTCCAGGAGTAAAAAGAAAAATGAATGAACTAAAGTGTTGGTTACTCCAGAACTTGTTACAAAAGACAATCTCAGATGACCATGTACAAAGACAACTTATTCCATGCACTACCTTCAAGATCTCAATAATCTTCAGTTTAGTGTCCATTATTTTGGTGTCCTCCTCCTCTTCTTTCTTCTTCTTGTTCTTCAGTTCTGTGGCCTTCTCTGACATGGGCAAGTCCAGGTCCTCCCCTGAGTCCAAGAAACAAAAATCTGAGCTCATTGACACTGTGGGAGAAATTAGGAAACTCTATTAGCCATAACGTGTCAAAGATGTCACGATACAGGAGACTTGAACACAAACTGAGGTGCAGACTACACACAAAACACTGAAAGCCACAAATAAGTGTGAAAAGACAGAAAGGTCATCAGTTTTCAATATGACAACTGGAAGTCGTGTACAATCAATTCATCATTACTCAACCATGTTGAACAAACCTTGTGTTGTTTCCAGGGCTCTCTTCTCATCATCACTACTCAACCATGTTGAACAAACCTTGTGTTGTTTCCAGGGCTCTCTTCTCATCATCACTACTCAACCATGTTGAACAAACCTTGTGTTGTTTCCAGGGCTCTCTTATCATCTTCATTACTCAACCATGTTGAACAAACCTTGTGTTGTTTCCAGGGCTCTCTTATCATCATCACTACTCAACCATGTTGAACAAACCTTGTGTTGTTTCCAGGGCTCTCTTCTCATCATCACTACTCAACCATGTTGAACAAATCTTGTGTTGTTTCCAGGGCTCTCTTCTCATCATCACTACTCAACCATGTTGAACAAACCTTGTGTTGTTTCCAGGGCTCTCTTCTCATCATCACTACTCAACCATGTTGAACAAACCTTGTGTTGTTTCCAGGGCTCTCTTATCATCATCATTACTCAACCATGTTGAACAAACCTTGTGTTGTTTCCAGGGCTCTCTTATCATCATCACTACTCAACCATGTTGAACAAACCTTGCGTTGTTTCCAGGGCTCTTCTCATCATAACTACTCAACCATGATGAACAAACCTTGTGTTGTTTCCAGGGCTCTCTTATCATCATCATTACCCTTCAGCTCCATGTGGAGCATAGGCCTTCAACAAATCCATGCCAAGTCCTCGTATCATGTGCTCCAGTCAGTATTCCTTTCATTTCCATCTCCAGTTCTCTTCTCCATGTGTTTTTGGTCTCTCTTTACCTGTCTTACACTGATGATTCCAGAACATGGACTGCCTTGTAATGCTAATCTGAATGTATGCCTTATCCATTGCCAGTGGGGGGTGTCTTAGGAAACAAAGTAACGATAGAAACCACTACGCCCTCAGGCATATTATAAGAGCACCTAATGTGAGGATGTGTAAGAGACTGGTAACCTCATCACATAAACAAGCTGCTACAGACACCATCACTATAAGAGCACCTAATGTGAGGATGTGTAAGAGACTGGTAACCTCAAATCTAACTACTTTGATGATCATCTTTATTTCAAGCCCTTTACAACAATCTAACTACTTTGATGATCTTTATTTCCAGCCCTTTACAACAATCTAACTACTTTGATGATGTTCTTTATTTCCAGCCCTTGACAACAATCTAACTACGTTGATTATCTTCTTTATTTCCAGCCCTTTACAACAATCTAACTACTTTGATGATCATCTTTATTTCCAGCCCTTTACAACAATCTAACTACTTTGATGATCAGCATTATAATCCTTTAACTCGTGATGGAGCATGCAGCCATACATAAAAACCTGTACCAAAAACGTTCATATGCTGTAGCAGCAATGGTTACTTTAGCAATATATTTTACAGGATGAGGTCACCAGACCCAGGCACTTCATATTAGTCTCAAAACATTTTTGGGAGGTTCTATTTTGTCTTCTTCCAGACCATACAATTCCTCAATTTTCTTTGATTTCATTATATTCTTTCAGGTTGCAAAATGTATAATATTTATTTCTCCTCATCTATTACTTATTTGACATAATTTCTTTTGTGCCCATGTCATATTACAATTATTCTAAATTATGGACATGACTAAGATTTGATTTTGACTGTTTTGTTTTACACAGGTCTATGCTGCATAGGAAGCTAAAGGGTAATACATCAGCTAATATGCATATTCTACATTTAGACACATCTGACTGAAAAAACATTTGTGTCAATACAGAAATGAATGAAGCTGGTGATATGCATCTGGCAAATCAACTGACCTTCAAGATTGTCCAGAAAACATTGGGCAGCAAGAAAAATGCATTAGTAATAAACAAAAACACTTAAGTAAAGTATCTTATACAATTTGTACCTTGTCCCCACTAGAAAGTACAATCAAAATAAAAGCTTACAAGACAAAACACCATCAACAACAGAGAGAAAGAGAAGAGGAGAAAATGTGATCATGATGAAAATGAATAGCAAAGTGGAAACAAAATAAAAAATATTTCAGTCTTTGACACAAACCTTGACCCTGTAGTTTCCAAGGACAAAGACATAAGAGGACTATTGTTCTCCCCCAGGCATGTTGTAAGGGGTAATTGTTATGAAGTTGTGCATGGTCTGGCAACCTAAAACAAATTGTTAAAGAAATCACAGCTGCAAAAGGACATGAATATTTGTATGCAGGCTTCCATCAAGGGGACCAGCTGGGGTCATAGTTCAATGCTCCATGGGCAGTGACATGAGGAATGAAGAAGAAGATGTGAACCCTAGTACTGCATCCACTGAAATGGAAGCTCTAAAGAGCTACCAGGCAAGCAATAGAAAACAATACAAGCCAGTTATTCTGATTCAACACAAGCCATTCAATGCTGTCTTTAATCTCTATATATGAATCTCTCATCTACACAGCTGAGTCTTTAATCTCTATATATGAATCTCTCATCTACACAGCTGAGCCTTTAATCTCTATATATGAATCTCTCATTTACACAGCTGAGCATTTAATCTCTATATATGAATCTCTCATCTACACAGCTGAGCTTTTAATCTCTATATATGAATCTCTCATTTACACAGCTGAGTATTTAATTTCTATATATGAATCTCTCATCTACACAGCTGAGCCTTTAATCTCTATATATGAATCTCTCATCTACACAGCTGAGCTTTTAATCTCTATATATGAATCTCTCATTTACACAGCTGAGTATTTAATTTCTATATATGAATCTCTCATCTACACAGCTGAGCTTTTAATCTCTATATATGAATCTCTCATTTACACAGCTGAGTATTTAATTTCTATATATGAATCTCTCATCTACACAGCTGAGCTTTTAATCTTTATATATAAATATCTCATCTACATAGATGAGCCTTTAATCTCTGTATATGAAGCTCTCATCCACACATGTCACACATCCTCACATAATCAGTTATACATTAGTATGTATGACAAGAATATAACTCAAGGCAGACGTGAAGAGGATGAAGAAGACATGGAAAGACTTTGAGCTGATGGCACAGGACAGGAAGGCCAGGTGTTGTAGCCGTTTATGGTAATGGTGTTGGTCTTCACAACGCGAATGGCAAACTGAACGAAAATGTCAACAAACTGTTCTGTAAAACGGACTACAACAGGTAGTGTTTGAACTGATCACTCGATGGTAAACGGGGCAGTACATAAGTCAGTGATTGCTGGACATATAGTTTATTGACATGGCACATACGAAGAAACGATACGATCATAGTTATAGGTTATAGGTACAAAATGTCATACTTTGAAGTTGCTGATCATTCTTAGTTATTCTTCAAATGATTAAGTCTTATCAACACCCACAACAATCTATTCAGCTATTGAGTTCGGAATCGGCTAACCTCTCTCTACATCCAAGCCACGACTTTGGCATTGAAGCATGTACGGCATATAAAACATGTGCGTAAGATAAACAATATAACTTCTTCTGCTCGTAGGAATTCTCCGTCTACGATTCAAATCTTACACGTGCGTCCTAATATAACTAAATGACAGTATGCATTAAAGCACACATCCACCATCGACCTACTTTGGAACGATGTGGTAATATTCGAAGTAAAAAGAAGTTAAAAAATGAAAATGAAAATGAAAAATCAACAAAAAGATGATAATAAAATTCAACTAAGTTTTCAACAAAATTTGAAACATATGATTTCAAAAATGAAAATGAACAGCAACACTGATGATAATCAATGATAAAAGAATCAGTGAAACAGAAAATTTTGAAATACAATGTGCAAAAATGAAGCAATGCAAAATTAAACACTTTAAGAAGCAACGCACCTACTGATATCTAGCACTAGTAAGTTTGACTAGTTATCTAAAAGTAAAATATCATGTAGTGGGATACGTGACTACACGTATTGCGAGACACTAATAACGTTAGTAGATGTGTGATTTATAAACAATCAAATTGATTAAATTGAATTAATCTAATTCTAGTACTTAATTACACATAAATAAATAACTAGTAATTTATTCTAAGTAATTCTAATTTCAGTCATTGTGAATATTAGTTCAGAATTATTTAGAGTCAACAAGAATATGTTCCTAATGTTCCATGCACGAAATAAGTTTACGAACACGATATGTAGTGTAATATGTTCCATAACACTAACGAATGTCTATTTGTTGCTTTTTACCAATGTTTCCATACTACAAAAAAAATGTTACTTTAATATCACTGTTCTCGTTCTAATAAAACGTTACTTCACAAGAAATAATGTTATAATCCATATGTAAGTATGTTCTGAAAGTTATATATATACGAATACTGCAAAACTATACATAGTCTTCACAGATGTACAATTAATGACACTGTACAAAGTTATTCATGTTTCGGTGAGGACGTTTCTCCATCTAAAAGTAGTTTAGTTTCACCAAGTTCACTAGGGCATCTTGAAAGACAGTCTGCAAATACATTCTGTACTCCAGGAATAGCTCGTATCTCAAAATGGAACGGTTGAAGAGCTATAGCGTAACGCGCTGACTTTGATGACTTAACGTTTCCAGTATTCAATGCGGTAAGAGCTTTCTGGTCAGACTCCACCACAAAGTGTGATCCGAGGAGATAACGATCCAGTTTTGTGATTGCCCAGACAAGAGCGAGAAGCTCTTTGTCTAGAACGGAGTATTTCATCTCGCTCGTTGTAAGCTTTCTGGATACGTACATAATTGGAAATAAGGTGCCTCCGTATTCCTGCATCAAAACTGCCGCGATAGCGTAGGAAGAAGCATCACTGCGAAGAACAAAGGTGAGATCTTTGTTAGGCAACCTTAAAAAAGGCTTATTTGAAAAAATTTGTTTTATATAGTCTAAAGCCGTTTGGTGATCCTGCGACCACTTTATTACATTAGGTGTGCCTTTCTTCAGTAACGAAGAAAGAGGTGCAGTTATAGTAGACAAATGAGGGATGAATTTAGAATAGAACTGTATTAGTCCTAAGAGTGACCTCACTTGTTTTTTTGTCTTAGGTGCTGAGATGTTTAAAATTTTAGAGACGTTACTGTCTTCTGTATACATTAAACCGCGACCTATACGGTGACCAAGAAATGAGATGTCATGAAAACCGACAAAAGCCTTTGAAGGTTTCGCTGTTAAGTTATAATCCTGTAAGGTAGAAAGTAAAGATTTTAAACCCTGAATATGTTCATCCCAAGAGTCACTGAAAAGACAGATGTCATCTATATAAGTAATGACATCGGGACGATGAGACAATATGCGGCGCATCATGCGTACAAAGGTAGCTGGCGCATTCATTAACCCGAAAGGCATAAAATTATATTGAAAAAGACCCCGTGGCGTCGAGAAAGCGGTGAATGGCTTTGCTTTCGTAGTGAGTGGCACTTGCCAATAACCCTTTGAAAGGTCAAATTTCGAAAAGAATGTAGCATGAGATAATTTCTCTAATAAGTCGTCTAATAGAGGTAATGGTTCCGCATCGAATTTTGTAACTTTGTTTAACTTCCTGTAATCTACGCAAAGACGTATATTGTTGTCTTTCTTCCTAATGATTACCATAGAAGAAGAATATGGTGATGAAGATGGTTCAATTATATTTAATTGGAGCATCTCATCCAATTCCTTATCAACCTTATCACGAAAGTGTAAAGGAATAGGATATGGGCGAACTCGAATCGGTGTATCGTCAGTCAAAATAATGTCATGTTGGATGACTGACGTATGACCTGGGATGTCAGTGAGGACATCCTCATACGTGTGTAGAATTTTAGAAACTTGCTGACGTTGATCATCAGTAAGAGTAGATGAGATAGTAACATCATTCCATTTCTCAGTGGAATGGAGTGGTACAACTGGTATTGGTAGTTGTACATCATCGAAAGAAGATTCCTCTTCTTGGATGACTGACAAACTAGAATAGTGTTGAATAGGAGGTGTAGGATTGTCAGTTGCCTGAAACACTGACTGTAAGTAATCAGGACGTGAGTAATACTCCTTCAACATGTTAATGTGGAAGGTTTTATGTTTGCCATTAACATCAACGATGTAGTCGACATCGGATATTCTTGAGATGATCCTGAAAGGACCTCTCCAGGTAATTAAAAGACGATTGTTATGCGCAGGGAGTAATACAAAAGCTTCATCACCAGGTATGAGCTGGCGAAGACGTCTATATTTGTTTGCAGATAGACGAGCTTTTTCTTTGGCATGTTCGGATGATGCAGTAGCTAGTCTACAAGCATCTATGATTTTCTTTCTAAGAGAGATCACATACTCATAAGAGGATTGAGTTTCCTCTTCAATATTCTCATCCACTAATAAGTCGTGGATTAACGACATCGGACCGCGTGGTTGCATGCCAAAAACAAGCTGGAACGGAGAAAACCCCGTTGCTTGATTTTGTACCTCGCGATACGCAAAGAGACAAGCGGGTAGGACCCGATCCCAGTCTTGGGGATGGTCTTGAGTCATCTTACCCAACAACTGCTTGAGTGTCCTATTGAGACGCTCAATTAACCCATTTGACATCGGATGATAAATAGAACTAAGAGATCTATCTATACCTAATGTCTTCATCACTTGAGACATGGATTCAGAAATGAACTGAACCCCATGATCCGACAAAATTTTCCGTGGAAAACCAATGCGTGAGAAGATTAACATCAATGCCTCTGCTACACTGGCAGATGAAGTGTTCTTGAGAGGGATGGCCTCAGGCCAACGAGTGCACATATCAATGCACGTAAGAATATGCGTATGCCCTCTAGCAGATGGAAGCATTGGACCAATAATGTCAATGGCCATTTTATCAAATGGTCTAATCGGGATGTCCGCAGCTTGAATAGGAGCCGCATGAAATGGACCCCGTACCTTAACTTCTTGACATATCAAACAGGACCGACAATAGAGAGTAACATCTCTATGGACGCCTGGCCAGTAGAATGCCGAAAGCACTCTGGATTTGGTACGCGAAAAACCCATATGGCCCGCACATTGCGAGTCATGAGCATGTCGTAATATACGAGATCTCATACAGGATGGGACAAGAATTTGAGAACATAAGGATAAATCCTTTTCCCGTATGACTCTAACCAAAATCCCATTTTTAAGTATAAAGTCATGTCTAGATTTTGCAAGTTTGTTGCTTGTATTCTTTTTGTTAACATACTGAAAGAATTTTTTTAATGAATTATCATTCTTTTGCAATGTTGCAAACAACTCCCCTGAAATAGGAGCATCATCATCACAAGTGGTATGAACTGTAGGTTCAATAGGTGTATCATGCGACATATTAGTAGCTTGCGCTCTAGTCACTACTGCATTTGCAGTTTGAATATGTCGCTCTTCCCATTCAGCAATTTGCTGAGGTGTACACTCTTTAATACCATGTATGCGACCAAGTATCACATCACAAATTGGGTTAGGCAGAAGACATGCATGGATCTTTCCTGTAAAGAAAGGTGTGTTAAGATCAATAATAGCAGTGGGAAATGTTTCAATAGTGCCACCAAATGTTACACATTTGACAACCCGGCCCGTGGCACAACTTGGGTCGATCAGCGAAGTCCGGACACCGATTGTTGTACAACCTGAGTCAAATAGGAGAGAGCATGGAATATTATTGACAAATCCCTCGTTAAACTTAAGAGAGCCCTGTCCCTGGTGTACTGACGCAGCAGTGGCTGTACAGACTGCAGGCAGGCTAGGCAAGGTATGTCCGCAACGCAGCGTCGTGATCGCCTTAGGCTGGAAAAGAGTCGAGCATTCTGGGCAGTCTTTCACCTGGGAACAATCTAGAGAACAAGACATAGCATTGTGAGTTTCAGCTACTTTACCCTGTTCAATGTTAGCCTGTGTATCATTAAAAGCGACATTAGAATGTCTATTCGTATTACTCAACGATCTATCTCGTCGGCGCGATCGATTGTGATTTTTGTCATTAAAATTGCCATAATTGTCGTTTCTGCTAGAGTTAAAATTTGGATTAGTCCGATAATTTGTAGAATGATCGTTATGATGTTGGTTAAATGGTTTATTTCCAAAAAATTGTCTGTTTTGCGGACCCTGAGACCTTGATCTCCAGTTTTGTTTATTATAATGTCCTTGACTATTTTTAAAATAATTGTTACCAAAATCTCGCGATCTGTGAGTTTGGTTCCAAGAAACATTAAATGGAGCAGATTGTTGAAATTGCTTCCCTTTGTAAAAGTTATCATTGGTGAAATTATGATTATTTCCCTTATTGACATACCTATCAGCACTAACAGAACGATTGCGTGAAAAATTGTTTTGTTGTGCTGCAAAAGCAACAGGCAATTCACTCTTAATCTGCGCGTTACTTAGATCCATGTTTGGGTGAGCAGTGCAAAAATTTTTTGCATGTTCTTCTAAGTTTTTTCATTGATAAAGGTTTCCGTTCGTGTAAAAATGCGAGAAATGTAGGGTTTACCGACGAAAGTACCTTATCGCGCATCAGTAAATCAAAGAGACCTTCATACGACTTTTCAATTTTGGATAATTCGATCCATCTTTCTAATGTTAGTCGTATCTGTGACAGAAAATCACTAAAATTTCTGCCAGATTGAGGTAGTAATGCGTGAAATTTCAAACGATATTCGTTTTCTGTCATTTGGAATTTTTGCAGAAGTGCTGCTCTAAGAGCATTGTAGTCATTTTTCTCACCAATGCTGGTGGTATGATAAACTGCTAATGCATCTCCTGTAAGTAATCTGGATAAATATGTACAGTATAGCGCTTTATCCACGTTATAAGACCCACAAGTGGCCTCAAACCTATCTAGGAAGAATATTACATCATCAGACGGGGGATTAAATTTTGGTAATTTAAGGTGAATTTCCTTAAAATGATCCTGTCTGGATGAAGTGTGGCTTTCAAAAGTTCTCTGAGAATTAGCTTCCTGAGTTAACCTAAGTCTCTCATATTCTGACTCTGCTAATTTCAGTTCATGCTGTCGTTTTCTATCATTCTCTTCCATCTCAAGCTGAAGTCGTTTTGTGTTTTGTTCAGCTATTAATCTCCTTTCTTCTATTTCTTTTTGTTTCTGTTCCATTTCCTTGTGTTTAACTTCCATTTCTTTTCTAAGTCTTTCTTCAGACTCCTTTTGCTTCTGTTCTGCTTCTCGCTGAAATCGTTTCTCTTCTAATTCAGCGGCTAATCTCATTTTTTTCTCCTCTTCCTCAGCCATAAATTTTCTCTTCTTCTCTTGTTCCTCAGCCTCAATCCGTTTTTGATCTGCCTCAAATTGAAGTTTTTCTAGTCTTAAAGTTTCTAACTTTCTCTGTTCGGCTTCTATTTCTTGAGCTTTCCTATATTCTGCAAGTGCAAATGTTTTTGCTTCATCAGGAGCCATCTGAAGAGCTTTTGCTTGCTTAATGAAATAGTCTAAGGTAGCCATTTCAATATTATTATGTAATAATACTATTTAAAAGTGTTACTACAACTAGTGTTCTTC
This sequence comes from Oreohelix idahoensis, assembly GCA_024509875.1. NCBI lineage: Eukaryota > Metazoa > Mollusca > Gastropoda > Stylommatophora > Oreohelicidae > Oreohelix > Oreohelix idahoensis. Next base: position 404,432 of record JAMPIV010009247.1, read on the forward strand.
GTTCCTATTCTAGAACGGTAAAATCAATTTAAATAATAGGCAATAATATTAATAATTAATAATGTACTTTATAACATGTAATGGTGTGAAAGCAATAACGTGACAGACAATAGCACAATAATGACACGACAAGATATTCAAGCCAAACGAAGACGTTCGCAGAAATCCAATTAAAATAAAATGGGAAACTAAAATGGAATGTCGTAAAGAATTACGATGATAACTGCGATTAAATTCAACAAGACAATAGACACCACAGTGTAAAAACAAAGGTTTTGTAAAAAACTAAACGACAGGAAAGGTGAGACGGACAATAATCACATACAAAATTCATCACAAAACTAAGGTACAAGTAAAAATAGCTACCAAAAACAACAAGTAAACGTGACACTACAGCTAGAACAGACAGGTGTCACAGACCACCAGACACAGTGGACCTAGAATCCTTCTACGCTCACGCGTAGGAACATTCCACTGCGGGAAGTCTGCAAAATAATGTCCTACAGAACGTCTGACGAAGAGCCCGAATTGACTTCGAGATGGATCTCGTTCGTCAGATCTACCGCCCAACCTCCCGCGAAGAATACACAAAACATAACGCATAACATAGAAAATATATAAGTGTACATAATCAATCAAGGCACAGCTAATAGTAATAAAGGGTATAACGGATACAAGTTATACTTAGCTCGCGTGCAGGTAAAAATCAAAGTGCCTTGTCCCCGTGTATGTACGTAAGAGGATGCAATACTTCGCTCTGCGTATATCAAACTAGCTCGCACGTAGTACTGACGAAGAGGTGAGCAAGGCAGTCAGTCACTGTACAACCCGAAGTGAAGGTTGATAGATGACCTTGAGAATCTTGTAACGGTCAGTTGATTACGATTCATGTTGACAACAAGTTCCAACTTGACGATGATGTCGCCTTGAAAGTACACATTCTATTTTCAAACGATTAATTTGCTTGAGTAAGATCCGTTGAAATACTGAATTTCAAACCACGCTGGCGCACCAATCACTGTTGTAGCCGTTTATGGTAATGGTGTTGGTCTTCACAACGCGAATGGCAAACTGAACGAAAATGTCAACAAACTGTTCTGTAAAACGGACTACAACAGGTAGTGTTTGAACTGATCACTCGATGGTAAACTGGGCAGTACATAAGTCAGTGATTGCTGGACATATAGTTTATTGACATGGCACATACGAAGAAACGATACGATCATAGTTATAGGTTATAGGTACAAAATGTCATACTTTGAAGTTGCTGATCATTCTTAGTTATTCTTCAAATGATTAAGTCTTATCAACACCCACCACAATCTATTCAGCTATTGAGTTCGGAATCGGCTAACCTCTCTCTACATCCAAGCCACGACTTTGGCATTGAAGCATGTACGGCATATAAAACATGTGCGTAAGATAAACAATATAACTTCTTCTGCTCGTAGGAATTCTCCGTCTACGATTCAAATCTTAAAGGCAAGCGACTCTGTAGATCCATTCTAGGAACATCTTAATTCCCGCTAGACTAGTATTAGAGCGGCCCTTTTCATACAGCATTAAAATAAGAAGTGGGACGATAACTCACGTGACATTCCTGATATTGGTTTCGACCTGAAGACCAATACAGATCACTAGAAATAACTGGCTTCCTTAAAATGCCATTGAATACGAAATATAAAATTACTATCATGGACACAAGACAGTTCCATGTTTCCACTTCAAAACCTGACGTCACAAACTACTCAACTAGGTTACACGTGCGTCCAAAGCAACACTCACTGCTTTGTGCACGTCAGTGCGTGAATCAATCGAACGCTCAAACAATATAACTACATAAAACTGGTGCGTACATTTGGCAGGACCGAAGACTACCCCCTTAGGTAATAAATGTACGTAACACCAGGCATAAGTTTTTTGAAGGACTATGCTCCTTGATGAGTTGAAAGGTGAAGAAGAAGGTGACAAGAATGTCCAGCCAGTGCTACCATATGGCTGTGAAACATGGAGAACAACCAAAATGACAACCAGAAGGATACATTTTCATAAATGGGTGCTAACATAAAGTAGAAGGAATGAAACAGTATGACAAGATCACCAATGTGGAACTGATGACAAGATCACCAATGTGGAACTGATGAAAAGATCACCAATGTGGAACTGATGACAAGAACCAGACAAATACCAGTGGAACAAGAGATGATGAGAATATGTTGACCTTGAGATAGGACACATGCTCAGAACCAGCTGATAGCATTACAAGGCAGTCCCTGTGCTGCAACCCCCTGGGTAAGAGAAATAAGAGGGAAATTAAAAAAATGACATGGAAAGATCTTGAACAGATAGCACATGACAGAAAGGTTGGCAGTGTATCTGCTGAAGGCATGTGCTCCACAGGGAGCTGAAAGATAACAATGACAAGGTGATGATGAATGAAATATGACATGCTAAAAACTATTAGTCTTGTTAGAAATATCAACCATGAGATTTGTTAAGTTTAAGAAACTTCAGCTTCTCTGCTATCAAACAGTATAGATGACATGTTACATTTCTGAAAATGATCTCAAGTACAAGCTGAATACATTCTTATGAATGGCACCTGTATGGAAATGTTAAAGTCACATAAGTCTTAGAACTTGATATTTCAGGCACATTATCATCAAAAATATTTCTTCTTTGTTTGCTGCCACTCTATTGCTCTTGTGGAGCTGACAGTCACGGAAGATATGTTCTACTGTTTGTTTGTTCTCCCTACATGGACACATATCTGTCTGTCTGATTGTGAATTTGTTGAACATACAAAAATATACATTACCTTTCATCAAATTTTTCTGTTCTAATAACACTAGTCAACAACCAAAATGTACCAGAAATGAAAATAGCTGATCTTAACTAATTTTGGTGTGCTGAAAACGAAAATGACATTAAAAAATGTAGATTGGCTCTAGTTTTCAAGATATATGCTACTAGTTTATTTAATTACGATCAATTTATATATATGACGCAACTGTTGTGGGCGATTGCATAATTTTTTCTAATGACCAATAAAAATGTAACTAGAAGTTGATGATGCAATCCTACCTATGATTACATCACCTTTGTGTATAAATGTCTTATCTCTGATAAAATTTTGCCATTAGTTAGTGCATTTGTCCTTATCAAAAGTATCGTAGTTAGAAATGCCTAGGACATGTGTGAACAGTGCTAATAATTTCTGCTATATATGTGGTGAGGTGACATTTCTATCACAAAAACGAAATATAACTAAAGTGATTAAGAAGGCGTACAGTTTTTTTTTTTTTTTTTTTGGCTGCAGAATAGGAGATCAAGATAAGAGCTGGGCGCCACGCATATGCTGCAATACATGTGCAGCACATCTTAAACTGTGGTTGACTGGCAAAAGGCAAGCTATGCATTTTGCAGTCCCAATGATTTGGAGAAAGCCCACTGATCATCTCAACAACTGTTACTTTTGCATGGTCCCTCCAATTGGGAAAGGCATATCAAATCATTTTCAGCTGCTTCCACTGATGAAGAAGAGGACATTGGTGGTCCTGAACCATCAACCTCAAGCGACCCAGATTTTGAGCAAACTACATCCACTAAACTTCACTTAATAACCCAAGGTGAACTGAATGATCTTGTAAGAGATTTGAATTTACCGAAGAACAAGGCGGAGCTTTTGGGTTCCAGATTGCAACAGTGGAATTTCCTGGCAGAAGATGTTACAATTTCTGTGTATAGGAACCGCCAGAAGCCGCTTATTACATTCTTTTTCAAAGAGGGTGACCTTTCTGCGTGCCACAACATTTCTGGTTTAATGGCAGCCCTCAAAATCAATTACATACCGGAAGAGTGGAGGCTTTTCATTGATTCATCCAAGACGAGTCTTAAAGCTGTTTTGTTGAATAATGGTAATGTGTTACCGTCAATTCCAGTTGGTCACGCAGTTCATATGAAAGAAACTTATGAAAACATTAAGCAGCTTTTGAAGTGTATAAACTACGATCATCATCATTGGTCACTTTGCGGTGACTTAAAAGTGGTCGCTCTTTTGCTTGGACTACAGGGTGGATACACCAAGTACTGTTGCTTTCTCTGTGAGTGGGATAGCCGTGCACGAAGTGACCATTACATCAGAAGACATTGACCAATCAGGCAGTCATTGCAGCCTGGCAGTAAGAACGTTGAGAACCCAGCACTTGTCGACACCAGCAAGATTTTGTTGCCACCCTTGCACATTAAGCTTGGTCTCATGAAAAACTTTGTCAAGGCAATGGAGAAAACAGATGAGGCTTTCAAATACCTCATCAGAAAATTTCCAAGACTGAGTCAAGCTAAAATAAGAGAGGGAGTATTTGTTGGTCCGCAAATTCGAAAACTTCTTCATGATGACGAGTTTCTTTGCGTGTTGCATGGCAAGGAAAAAGCAGCATGGCTAGCATTTAAGTCAGTGGTGGACAATTTTCTTGGAAACAACAGATCTGATAATTACAATGAAATTGTAGAAAATCTCCTTCTGAAGTATAAGAGTCTTGGCTGCAACATGTCTTTGAAAATTCATTTTCTGGATTCTCATCTGGATTTCTTTACGTCACACTGTGGAGCGGTCAGTGATGAGCATGGTGAATGATTTCACCAGGACATTGCTGCTATGGAGACAAGGTATCAAGGCAATTGGAGCCCTTCAATGCTTGCTGATTACTGTTGGACTGTGACAAGAGACACCTCATCGATTGACTACAAGAAGCAAGCAAAGAGAGCTCGAACAGCGACTGAATAATGACGAAATGGGTTCAAATGGGCCTTTTTAAAACATGATATGTGAACTTTAAATAATGTTTTTATTGTTTCTATCATTTTATGTTGAAATATCAATTAATTGAGTATGTAACCACAATTTTTATAATGCTAAAGTAGAAAGACTAGCTGTTCATCCCATAGAATTAAACAAGCATACATTATTAAATACATGTATCCATCACACAAACTTGTAGCTTCTATCAATAAATAAATACATGTATCCATCACACAAACTTGTAGCTTCTATCAATAAATAAATACATGTATCCATCACACAAACTTGTAGCTTCTATCAATAAATAAATACATGTATCCATCACACAAACTTGTAGCTATCAATAAATAAATACATGTGCCCATCACACAAACTTGTAGCTTCTATCAATAAATAAATACATGTATCCATCACACAAACTTGTAGCTTCTATCAATAAATAAATACATGTATCCATCACACAAACTTGTAGCTTCTATCAATAAATAAATACATGTATCCATCACACAAACTTCTAGCTTCTGTCAATAAATAAATACATGTAACCATCAGACAAACTTGTAGCTTCTATCAATAAATAAATACATGTAACCATCACACAAACTTGTAGCTTCTATCAATAAATAAATACATGTAACCATTACACAAACTTGTAGTTTCTATCAATAAATAAATACATGTATCCATCACACAAACTTGTAGCTATCAATAAATAAATACATGTATCCATCACACAAACTTGTAGCTTCTATCAATAAATAAATACATGTATCCATCACACAAACTTGTAGCTTCTATCAATAAATAAATACATGTAACCATCACACAAACTTGTAGCTTCTATCAATAAATAAATACATGTAACCATTACACAAACTTGTAGCTTCTATCAATAAATAAATACATGTGTCTATCACACAAACATGTACCTTCTATCAACAAATAAATACATGTATCCATCACACAAACTTGTAGCTTCTATCAATAAATAAATACATGTATCCATCACACAAACTTGTAGCTTCTATCAATAAATAAATACATGTATCCATCACACAAACTTGTAGCTTCTATCAATAAATAAATACATGTATCCATCACACAAACTTGTAGCTATCAACAAATAAATACATGTAACCATCACACAAACTTGTAGCTTCTATCAATAAATAAATACATGTATCCATCACACAAACTTGTAGCTTCTATCAATAAATAAATACATGTATCCATCACACAAACTTGTAGCTTCTATCAATAAATAATGTATCCATCACACAAACTTGTAGCTTCTATCAATAAATAAATACATGTATCCATCATACAAACTTGTAGCTTCTATCAACAAATAAATACATGTATCCATCACACAAACATGTACCTTCTATCAATAAATAAATACATGTATCCATCACACAAACTTGTAGCTTCTATCAATAAATAAATGTATCCATCACACAAACTTGTAGCTTCTATCAATAAATAAATGTATCCATCACACAAACTTGTAGCTTCTATCAATAAATAAATACATGTATCCATCAGGCACTAACATTGTTTCCCTTTTAGCTCCCTATGGAGTATGGATCCACCACTTCAGCTGGGCCCTTTTCAGGAAGCCTGCACCAAAGCAATCATCTATTCTTGAACTGGTGGTTTATGTAGTAATTTGTCCGACATGATGAGGTCTTGCTAGCCTCAAGCACAATCTCACATTAGTCACCTCGTCAGACATTTCTGAGGTGGCAGTAGTCTTCTTTTTGTCTGTCTCCTCACAGAACTACGTGGGGCCCCAGACAATGTGTCTGACCTACGTTTACAAGGACAATGCATGGAAGGTGAAGGACTCATCATCTTTATCAATGCCATCACCATCAACAGAAATGCCTTGAATCTGTATCAATATAACTACACACACATTAACTGAATACAACGTACTGCCACTGTTTAACCTTACCCTCATTAATACCAACAGTAACTGTTGGAACGCTGTGGGATGAACTCGCGATGGATTCTGGGATACAATCAAGGATGCTCAGAAGTGTCTTAGTCAGGCGAAGAAGATCAGAGAATGAGTAGAAACCAAAGTAGATCAGCTGGCGAGCTAGGTTGACCACCTGGAGCAATGTCAAATGAATTATCAACCATGCTAATAAATGTTAAACAGTTCAGGTAATTATGACACAGACTAATATGTATACTAATTTAAATGCAACAAAATTCACAGCAAAGGAAAAATTAAAAGAATACAAAGCTCATCCATGTTTGTTTTTTGTCTTTCTCTAATTAAGAGCATTTGGTACAGAACCATGATAAATTAGAATGTTTTACTTTCTTGATTCCTATGCTCTTCATCACTTCAGAGACCCTTTTCATTATTAATTACTTAATTCTTACTCATGACTGTGCGACACACCAGGTTACATTACTGAAATTCTTGTGAGCCATATGATAGACCCGGTTGGTCTGAGTCCAAATTCATAATAAAATTCAAAAATTACCTGGCCATAAGTGTTAAAATAATTTAACTGTCATAGGTAGAGCTGAAAAAGATTATTCACAACAGACAGTGGTTGCAAGCAACAGCTACAGCGCTATACTCCACATGGAATGAAAAACAGACAGCCAGATTTATTTCATAAGAGCAATTAAGTAATATTTTCTGTAGGGGAAAAAAAGGTCACAGGGGAATTTCAAATTTCTCATGTAAAATAATAGCTACTTTTTAAAAACCAACACTCTGATTGGAAACAGCAAAGGTGCCATCCTGATTTAATATTCCAAACATTTAATAATTAGAAATAAATATCAAATACAAATAAAGCTATATTTAGGGGGAAAAAAAACAAGTAAAACATGAGCTGCTGCGACAGTGTTTGGAATAGTCATATCCAAGATAGAAGTGTGCATCACTTGTCAGATTTTTAGATTTAAAATGCTAATTTTAGACTCAGCATATTAATCTCCAACTAACATTTCTAAGAAACTGATAAACAATTTTTTTTTTTTTTATCGTACGCCCGCTATTACTCGAGGCGAAATCTCAGGTTAATATGTCTAACCTGAGACTGATTTTACGTGAGTATCCTTTTTTTCCCTGTACAAGGACAGGTGTCCTCTTGCCATTCAGGCAGATACTTGCCGATTTCGGAGGTACCCATTAGAGTTGGGTCGGCTCAGGAGCCGTTCAGGTTATTCCAGTTCCTGGTCGACGACACTCCCTCAAATGTACTCGCCAGGGCTCAAATTGTTCCAGTCCCAAGTCCCGGTCAACGACACTCTTTCAAATGTACTCACCGGGGCTCGAACCTGGATCACCTGATCGCCAGCGCAGTATGGTAACCATTACACCAGCACGGCTCCCTTGATAAACTAATGACTCTAAATATCTTATAAAAGCTTGTGAAAATATTGTATATAGAGTGTCTGATCAGCCCGCTACTGTTCTCCTTCACATTTGTTCATCAACTTTTGCTGCACCATTTCTTTATAACATCTTTACAGCAATAGTAATGTAGCATGCAAGCATGAATCAGAACAAGAAATATACCAACATCTACAAACAGTCTGTTGTGTAGACAGACAGCAGAACAAACAGACAGCAGAACAAACAGACAGCTTGGTTCTGAAATTATGTATTGACAGAATTGTTTTTCACAAGAAAATAAACAGAAAATATTTTCTTCAAAAGAAAATAACATTTACATTACATCATTACAAATTATATAGTCTTGTTTTATTTATTGTTTCATGGTCTTTCATACAAACTTGGTTTGTCATTTAAATAAATATTTAAAATTGAGCTGAGAAGCTGATAAGCAAAAAAATTTTCAAGCCTGAAGGGACAGCAATGGCTTGCTTTCATGAAATTAATTCAACAACGCTGAAATTGTAACAATTAATCATCTTTTTAAGAAAATAATCTTTACAAAGCTGAAATTATAACAATTATGTCTTTTCATCAATTGAATATTTACAAAGCTGAAATTGTAACAATTACTCCTCTTTTCATTAAATAAATATCTACAAAGCTGAAAGTATAAAATTAATTTGCCTGCATAGAGATAATTAACTAACAGCAGCAAAAATAACTAACATGAAATAAATATTTTTACAAAGCTAAACTGGTTCATTTTACTTGCTTTCATGAAATAAGTACTTAGAAAGCTCTAACACTTGGCCTCTCAGAAATAATACTGTTAATTGTACAGTTCATACAAAAGAGACACTGCATATGAGGTACTTTACCAGAGATAGACTAACACAGCTAAAAAGTTCAGCCAAAGTAGTTGAAAAACAGCGCGCTTCATATCTACATATCTACTTTTCATTCTGCTACTAGATACTATAGAAAGAGCAGAGATGTTCAGATGAAATACACTAATACCAGCAATACCAAAAACAAGATAAAGTTACATGATTTTTGTCAAAAATACAAGTTGTACTACTTATACAAAACTGAAACTGGTATCTACTACTACAATTATCTATTGCAGCTAACTGTTGTCATTCTATCATCCAATCAGTGTCCAATTGGCTAAGCGGTTAGAGCACTTTCCTCACAGCACAGTTACCGGGTCCAAGATCAAAACCTGGTAGCATCATGCTCCAGTGTACTCTGCTGTAAAATGGGTACCCAACTCTGCTCTTGAGTTAAGGAAGGCAAAGGCAGTGAGGAAGGGAACTGGTCACCCCATCTCATTTTTAAAAAAAGCTGAACCTAGTATGGTGAAGTCTCTAACACCTCATTCCCCTATGGCAGTTTTTGCTATGGGACTACCTTTACCGTATCAACCAATCAAATAGCTTAATAACACAGTATGGTCATAAAGAACAAATAAGGAAATACACCAATGGCACATATCACCAAAAATAGTCAACATCATTTGATCAAACAACTGCAATAGGCTGGGACACGATAAATGCACAAGGGTGTTGTCCAAGAAAAAGATGGATGGGCAGCACTGAAACAGGCTTCAAAATGCTGACAATGTAAAATGAAGACATATAAATCAAAGATTGAGAGGAAAGAAGCTAGACTGTGCTTGCGATAAGGGTACTCAAGGGTTTTAAAGGCTGAAAACAAAAAGAAAGTTAATCTTGTTACGAAGAAGATTCATATAATTTATAAAATCTTTGTTTGTGTAATAATCATTTTGACAAATTCTTTGTGTTTACTTTGAAGCCCCATAATGAAAAACTAATGTGAACAAATGTGTATGAAATGGCATACCTATTTAATGAGTTGTTTTACTGCACTGCAATAAAAATCAAAGATAGGTGTATGGTGTACAGTGAAGTTGGTAAAACCTTATTGTCACAGTATAATAACTACACCTTCATGACATTATCCTCTAAGCTCGTATCAAACTGCGAGAGGTCACACAATCTACATACTTGTAAACGCCATTCACAAAGCGAACACGAAGGCATGCTGACAATCTCCCTTTTTAATAATAACAATGAGACACGTATGAATTCAATAACAATAGCAATACATTGTCAGCAATAACCCTATGGCTGGATCAACAAGTCCTACTACCCTTGGAATATACAACAATGCTGTACAAAACCCAGCGACCATAAAGAGAGCACGATAAAATGCAATACGGCTTCTAAAGCCGGCAAACTGACATCTTTCTCTGTCAGGCTTCCTGTTCACTCCACTCCATTGCACTCTTTTGCACCATTTCCTTTTTAAAGCTGATGTGCGCACCAAAATATATGTTTATTCCATCAAAGCCCATGTGCGCAACAAAAGATATTATGTGACATCTACCCCCTTCCCCAGAAAAGAAAATGGAGTTTTCTTCTCCCTGAGAGTAGTAGATTGCACACCAAACAACAAAATACATGACAAAAATATAAAAAATTGACACTGGTGTACGTATACGTCGTGCCTACGAACACAGATATAACTCATGTCCTAAAAATTACAATCTAGACAGAGCATCTGCCACGACATTAAGTCTACCCTCTAATGGGATAATTGTGAACTGGAACTGTTGTAGCAATAAGGCCCAACGAGTCAACCGTGAGCTTGTCGACTTCGAAGATTTCAAAAACAGTAGAGGTCGATGATCTGTCTGAAGTATAAACTGGGACCCTATCAAGTATCGGGAGAGTTTTGACACTGCCCATACTATAGCCAGGCATTCTCTTTCGATTGTTGAGTACCTGGTCTCTGCCGGTAACAGTTTCCGACTAACATACATCACAGGATGTAGTGCACCCTCGTGGTCTTGCATAAGACATGCGCCAATGCCCACAGATGATGCGTCGGTCCGCAGTATAAAGGGTTTGCTCAAATCAGGCAAAATAAGGATTGGTCGTCTGGAAAATAACTCCTTGATTTTTTTATAACGCTTTCTCGCATTCTGCCGACCATACAACCCTGTTAGGCATCCCTTTACTAGTAAGAGAGGTTAAAGCATCAGAAATTGTAGAAAATTGAGGGATGAATTTGCGATAAAAATTGACAAGTCCCATCAGGCTTCTGACCTGCTTCTTAGTCCTAGGTGCCTGTAGTTCTAAAATTTTTGTAACCGTGCCAATCTCGGGTTTTAATAGATTATTACCTACGATAAACCCCAAAAAATTCAACTCCCTAAAACCGATACAAATCTTACTAGGGCGTGCCATTAAACCATGGTTACGTAAACAAAGCAACAGGGAAGACAACCCCAACATACGTTGCTCCCATGTTTCATGGAACAGGCAGATATCATCAATGTAGGTAATCACATCCGTACGATGACCTAGTAACTTTCTCATTATTCTGACGAAAGTTGCGGGCACATTAACTAGCCTGAAACACATAAAATTAAACTGAAATAAACCCCTTGGGGTAGAAAATGCCGTCAAAGGTTTAGCCGACTCCACAAGAGGAACCTGCCAGTATCCCTGAGATAAATCCAGTTTACTAAAAAACCTAGCATGGGAAAGTTGAGTAAGAAGGTCCTCCTGGTTCGGTATTGGCTCAGCGTCAATCACAGTGACACTATTTAATTTATGGAAGTCGATGCAGACACGCAAGGACCCATTTTTGTTCCGAACTACAACCATAGGGAAGGAGTAAGCAGACTCCGATGGAGAAATGATCCCCAACCGTAACATGTCATCTAGTTCTTTTTCAATCGCCGACTTGAAATGTAATGGCTGTGGATACGGCTTTACCCTGATCGGTTGGTCATCCGTCAGGATAATATTGTGGCAGATCAAATCGGTACATCCTGGCAAATCAGTGAGAACATCCTTAAACTCTCCAATGACCGATCGTGCCTCAGATTTCTGTGTTATCGTTAGGTTGTTACATATCTGCACATTCTCCCAAGACTCAGAAGGAGCAAGGGGAATGAGAGACAGCTGAAGATTAATATCATCTCCTATGTCACCCAATTCATTAATGACCACAGAACATGCCATCTTCAGGGTCTCCCCAGACAACCTAGTGTCCACACCTTTTAGAGCCTCTGGCCGTTCCATATAAGGTTTTAACATATTAATGTGGAATACTTTTTCCTTGTTCCGAACCTGGATTAAATAATCAACATCCGTTTCCCTCTTAAGCACCTTAAACGGTACCTGCCATGTAATGCTCAAACGGTCTTCTTTTGATGGAAAAAGAAGCCATACCTCTTCACCGGGAACCAAGAACAGTAGTTTGGATTCGCGGTTAGCGTATTGCCAGTACCGCGCCCCCGCCACGGATAAATTATCATGTGCCACGTCACATGCTTTGACAATACGGTCACGCAGGGTTATAACATATTCGTAACTGGAAACGGAGGACCCATCAGAACACCCACCAACCAATATATCTTTCAGAATGTGCATTGGGCCCCTCAAATTCGCCCCGTACAATAGTTCAAATGGAGAGAACCCGGTGCTCTCCTGAGGCGCCTCTCTATAGGCAAATAATACTGCTGGAAGGAATTTATCCCATTCTTGGGGAAATTCAGCAGTGACCTTGGCCAACATATCCTTCAATGCGCCATTAAAATGTTCACATACCCCATTTGACTGGGGATGATAAGGGCTGGTGAACGATTGGGAAATGCCCAACAATTTAGTGATCTCGGCCATTTCTTTGGAAATGAATTGACATCCCCTACCTGACAATATCACCTCGGAAAACCCAAACCTACTGAACAACATCTGCAACGCATCCGCCACAGCCTGAGAGGTTATAGTCCTCATTGGCACAGCCTCGGGCCATCTTGTGCAGATCCACCATTGTCAGAATAAAACGAAAGCCTCTCTCTGATGCAACAGAAAGCGGACCAACGATATCGATTGCAACTTTCTGGAAGGGGCGAACCGACAAATCAACAACCTGCAACGGAGCCTTCGGTTATTTACCTTTATGTGTCACTGGCTGGCATACCCGGCAAGACATGCAGTATACCTTAACGTCTTTGTTGTTTGCCGGCCAACAGAATTGTGACAGAACTCTATGGCAAGTTCTTGCAACCCCCATATGTCCAGCAAACGGTGAATCGTGTGCCACCTGCAACACCTTTGATCTAAAGGCGACAGGCACAACCACCTGGCACTTGAATTCGAATTGGCTGGAAAAGCATCTGGTAAGAACATCACTTTTCAACTCAAACCAGTAACGTGCCGACTTCGTGAACTTCACATCCCCTTTTAGAGCCAAAGTGTAACATTTCTGCAATGTTCCATCAGCTCGCTGCTGCTGGACAAAATCCGATGCTGGTACATCGGGACCCGTGGAGGCAATGCATGGGACTGCGTATGATGTCGGTAGTTCCTGCTGTATCGCCAATGAACTGTCGTCTGCTCTGGTCTGGGCCCTTGTGACCACCCCATTGGCCACAACTGACTGTTCGGCCTGCCATTTTGTGATGTCGGCCTGGGTACAGTCACGAACACCAAGCACGTTCCCTATAATCAAATCGATTACTGGCGCCTCAAGAACACACGCCTGCACCCGACCAGAAATAAAGGGTGTATCCACCTCTATAATGGCTAGGGGGTAATATTCAACATTTCCCCAAATTTCACGCATCCGACAGTCTTACCAATAAGGCACGATTTGTCAATACATGATCTGCGCACACCTATCGTAGTGCATCCTGTGTCCCTCAACACAGACACCAACCTGTTCTGAACCATGCTCTGGTGTAACTCTAAGCTTCCATTCCCATCGAGAGAAGAGAGGCAAGGCAGAGTATGACCACAAATCAGTAGTGGTCTGCCATCAGGCTCAAACAAAGGCCTACATCCCTCGCAATCCTCATTATTAAAGGTTTTTAGAACGCATGCAGCATTAGCCTTTTCTGAATTGTTTGGACAGACTCTTGCAGCATGTCCCCTTCCGTCACATGTGCCACATCAAAGCTGACTACCATCATCTTTTGTAGTAATACCCTTTGGTGAATTGAGTTGTTCTTGCTCCCGTTTCTCATCCCTGTCATTCCCTCTACTCGGACCACTTCTTCTATACCGGCGATGATCGGGATCGCTTGTAGGGTCTATTCAGACTTGCCTCTGAGTAGACCTGTCATGTCTATCTCCCGTGTATCTAAACGGAGATCTATCTTGACGGTAGCACGATTGTTTTTTCGGAGATCTGTACCCCTTAAAGCTATCATAGTTCCCATGAGATCCATGCCCACTAGAGTATTGCAGATCAAACCTTCTCCTGGCAAACCTGTCAGCACTCTTGGACCGATGTTGCCGGAAAGGTTTCCCAATAACCTTGCCAACACATGTAGCGAAAGGCTCAGGGACAAAGGACTTGTGAATTGTCTTACCAGGGTAAGCAGTAATGTACTGCCGCCCCAACTCTGCCATAGCAGTAATGTCTCTAAGTTTGCGTTCCTGAAAAAAATGCAACCATGTCAGAACAACATGAGGACAACACCTTGTCCCGCAACATGAGATCAAAGAGTCCATCAAAATCCCCACTTTTTCCCTCCAGCTCTGTCCATCTATTAAGGAGAAGTTTAATTTTGGTGACAAAAGAGCTGAAATCTTGGTCGGCACTAAGCATCGCATCTCTGAAATGAGAGCAATACCCTTCAGCTGCCAGCCTAAATTCTCTCAGCAATGTTGCCTTTACGGTATCATAATTAGTTCTGTCAGCCACAAGCAAACTATATACGGTGTTTAAAGCAGAGCCGGAAAGCAATGCAGATAAAAGTGAAGGCCATTCTTCCTTTCTTGCCCTCCAGGCAAGAGCCTCTAATTCAAATCTCTCCAAAAAGAAGTCCATGCTATCTACTTCCTCCCGAAAATTCGGTAATCGTAGCCTATAAGGGCGAGCTGGCTCCCTAGAAGTCGAACCAGGATTGCCAGAATCAAGCCCCAACTTTTTTTATAGCAATTTCCTTGTCCGCCTCAATCTTCATTCTTTCTAAATCCGCCTCAATTTTTTTTCTCTGTATCTGCTTGAATCTGTTTCATTACTCTATCAGCTTCAATCTGTTTCAGTTCCCTATCTGCTTCAATCTGTTTCAGTACCTTATCTGCTTCAATCTGTTTCAGTTCCCTATCTGCTTCAATCTTCAATTTTTGTAATTGACGCTCCTCATAGCGTTCTCATCTGTCATCTTCTTCTTTTTTCTGTAACTCATACTCTTTGTGTTCGGTCTTTGCCCACTCAAGCAGAGAATCCCCCGATTTTCCTGTCTTCTCTCCAACTTCAATAAAATCCTTAAGGCTAGACATAGTTATGATCTAGGTGCAATACAAATGCGGAGGCAAGCTACGAAATAAGTAAAATCAAGAAGGTTACCAATTCCTCAAACTGTACCCATACCCCTACAAAAATAATAATAAATATATTGTTGCACACGCCCACTATATACTTTGCAGACGATGGGTACGACGTATCTACAGTTCCGAATACACCTGATTAAAAAAAACAAGCAGGTGAAAATACAGTATGACAAGTCAGTTCCAAATAAGGGATCCGGTGAAATGAATCCTTGCTTGTCTATAGCCAATCAATGTCACGATACAATGACACAAATCTCAAGCTCACAAAGTGGTAGCTTTTGACAAGGACATCCGCATAATGGCTAAAAAATGATGTCCGTACACCTACTCTAATCACACCAATGCAATCGTGATTTTAGAAATACATATTATGTAACAAAGGAAATAAAAAATCCATATACTATGAACAGTACATATAATGATGAGACACGAACTCACTTGACAAAAAAATACCAACAGTATGACAGGAAAGTGATGACAGATATGTGGGAGAGAAACAAATAAGTATATAAAAACCGTACTGCTAACTAACGAGAACAAGGAGATTGTCAATTCAACTTATGTACAAGATAGCAAGAAGAAAACAGGAGAATACGACAGCAAAACATGACGAAAAAGAATACTTGCAAAAATATGACACTATGCATACAAACAAGACAATCACCGCTAAGACAATGAAAATGTGCACGGTCAGTTATGCAGGACAGTCAACGGGGTCAACTCTCTGTGCCTGTACCCCATTGCAAAACTGACAGTGTTACCGCCTAAAGAAATCAGTTCAACAAAATCCCTTTCCCATAAGAAAAACAGAAAATGTTAAACACGCCACCAATTTCACCCTTAAACCAATGTATTACAATAATAAGACAATAAAGACGGCACGAAAACCAATAGTGGACAGTGAAGCGACGAGGTCTGTAGCAAGGCAATATCAAAAGGCACAAAGACGTCACACAAATAATTTAAATATGTAAAACAAATGAAATTGCAAATGAAAGTATCAGAGACAATGAAAAGAACAGACAATAAAATAGTAGCAGAAAAGCGTCATTGCAAATACCAGCATATGGAGAAATGATCTAAACGAAAAAAAATCAAATGGATGAGCAGAGTAGACCAGTAATTAAAAACATGATGATAAGGGAAACACATAAAATAAAATGATGTCAAAAAAGAAAGTAGAACAGCAAAAGAAAAGAAAACAAGAAATATAACTAAATTTATGACTGTCTTTCTGTAGACTGAATCCTTAAAATCCCAATACTAGCTCCTCAATCGAATGATGATAATGAATCATGAGACAAAAGCACGAATAGTACCAACAAATGTTAGTGCCACAATCAGTTACGCTTAGTGCACTCTGCACTGTCCGGTTGCAGCAAAATGTTCTGAACAAATTCAAAGAAAAGATGTACAATCGGCGTCAGTCATTCTCGTATCTGAAGCCGTGAAGCCACCAATGGGTGTAGTAATAAGAAAATTCATCAATGTTCAGTATCTTCCCATTCCGTTCCGCTCTCAAAAATCCACACCAATGTAACTGGCCTTCTTATGTCTGTATCTAAGAAAAGCTACACCAGCATAGTAAATGATAACTGGTAAAATCCGCGACGACCAGAAATTATCATTTGTTATCAAACTATGGCTGCAGATAGAAATGACATAAAGTCCATCAGTAAGACATCACGTCTTTTATCAGCTGCGTAACATAGACCACTGCATCAGAAAATGTGTCATGGTCGTATCCGCCATTCACGTACATGTAATCAGCACGACTACAATGTTCTGTCTCATGCAACGCCATATATCAGCATCAGCATTCACAGATAATGCTGCTCAGCAAATCACGTATAGTTCCTCAGCACGACAACGATAGTCGGTAGCATTCACAAACGAGTAAAATTGTCATGCTGACAAAAAGTCACTGCAGCACGGTTGCGCAATAAGCATGCACAGGCAATGCAACGTATTCACGGTAGAGGCGAACTGAAAGATGTGTACTGGCAGGTACACACGTGTAGTATTGTCATAATTTGTTGTACCACAAATACCACTGTAGGCGACGTATTCGTGCTCTCAGCAGGTAGGCCAACAATGGGCAATCGAGAACCAAAAAATCAGCAGGCAACTGCAACGACAGACAACTTTAAAACATGTTCGCCCACGCCTGGAAGGAACTAAAACCTCAAATTTTCCACCACAATTACGACAGACCCACAATTAGCTCTCCAAATCAATGACAATGGAACGAATCCAACAATAAGACGGCATTGTCGTCGCCCCAGCCAGACAGGAACTCATTAAACCTTAGCTTCATAGTACTTAAAATCCACGAACTTGTAGCTTGTTTTCGCCGACAACAAATCCATTGCAAACTGTCCTATCAGAAAAACCAATTGCACAAATAATGTGATTCAACTCAATCGCCAACAAAAGCCTTGACAACTGTAAACTTGCTATAAGAGAGCCCGTAATAAGATCAATACTACAAATATCCAGATACCACCAGTCACTAACAAAGTGGAACGCTAAAATACACCTGTATAGAGGACCACAGCCCCCAAAAATATGCCACAGTATAATAACTACACCTTCATGACATTATTCTCTAAGCTCGTATCAAACTGCGAGAGGTCACACAATCTACATACTTGTAAACGCCATTCACAAAGCGAACACGAAGGCATGCTGACAATCTCCCTTTTTAATAATAACAATGAGACACGTATAAATTCAATAACAATAGCAATAACCCTATGGCTGGATCAACAAGTCCTACTACCCTTGGAATATACAACAATGCTGTACAAAACCCAGCGACCATAAAGAGAGCACGATAAAATGCAATACGGCTTCTAAAGCCGGCAAACTGACATCTTTCTCTGTCAGGCTTCCTGTTCACTCCACTCCATTGCACTCTTTTGCACCATTTCCTTTTTAAAGCTGATGTGCGCACCAAAATATATGTTTATTTCATCAAAGCCCATGTGCGCAACAAAAGATATTAAGTGACACTTATCTATGGTTAATGTCTTGTGATTCATGGAGATAAAGCTGATAAATGTTATTAGTTGTGAGAAACTGTAAGCATTTTTCTGATTAGCTGTGAACAATTATAGGACTGACTGTGAGAAGCTTTCTTATTGGCTGTGAAAAAACTGCTAGATTTATTGTGACCTGCTGTGAGAAGTTTCTGACTGGCTGTGGACAATTGCACGATTTATTATCAGCAGTTAATTCTTAGTTTTTTTATTGGTTGATAACAGCTGCAAGGTATACTGTGAGTTGTTAATTCTTACTGATTACAAATAGTATATGATTTGTGTGCAATAATTGGTTGTTTGCGCTTTTTGTTAACATTACACTCTGCCCAATCACGTGTAAGAAAGCTCATCTAAGTTACAGTTTTCAGTACAGTCACACAAAACAGGCTGAGTCACATCCTTGTGCAGGGTTTAAAGAGGGGTGTGGAGGCAATAGTAGATGGAGAACTGTTGGAGGTCTTTAATGGTAGACAGGTCAAAAGAACATTCATGACAGTCAAATACTATAAGATGAAATAGTATGTTGAAAAACAGTAACTTAGGCATCCAACATAATCTTCTTTTATGCTCCACAAGGAGCATAGGTGCAACCTACATTTGGCTCCCACGCTGGAATTCTGAAATATCTATATATATATATATATATATTTTTTTTTTAAATGACGTGGAAAAAAACTGGCATACTCTGGTGCCAGGCTAAAATGTAAAAACTGCTGGACAGAAACGTGTCAGGAAATATCAGTGTGAATGTACGGAGAAAGCACACAAACAGTGCGACAGTAAAGGACAATAACAGCTGGCAGATATTATAATAACAGATAGATATGTATACATATATATGCCATAGAGTAAAGGTCTGCACACAACATAGGGAACCACCTACGTTTCGCTGTTTTTACAACTTTCATATCTGCAACATCAACAGTACAATTGTGTTAGAGTGTTGCAGAACAACACTGAAGTGAACTTTGGTACAAGAAGTGGTTGTGATATAAGTAGCAAACCTCATGTATGAGTGTTACAATACAGGGTAAGTGAGAAGTGACTGTGATGAACACCAAGGTATTACAAGCAATAAAGCCACCTCTTTATTTGTATTATTGTTACATTATTATCCTAAACATCTCATTTGTAAAGACAGCCATAAAACTTACAAGAGATGAAAAAGCTGTGAGCCCAGATGAAATTTCAGTAGGGGCCATTGAAACAAACAGTGACAGCTCAAACGAGTATAAAAATTATTTGGAGTCTCTGAACGTGAAGAAATACCAGTAGACTGGAAGGAAGAATATCTGGTCAAGCTGCCAAAGAAGGGAGATTACAAGAGTGCACTTATTACACAGAAACAATGTTATTATCTGTTTCAGGAAAATAATTAAACAGGATCAGAAGGTTAAAAAAGAAGTCACAGACTACTAAGTGAAGATCAAGCATGTTTTTGATCAAACAGATCCTGTACAGGCCAGACAGCAAAACTATGCACAACAGCAGAACAGAGCTTGGAACCGAATTCCCCATTTTTTACTGGATTTTTAGACTATGCCTTCAGCAGTTCAGAGAATCACATTTAAACCTGAGGCAGTCCCTCATAACTTCATTCACCAATGATGAGTCCCTCATAACTTCATTAACCTAAAACAAAAAGCATACGAAGAACATAAAATCCAGAATTCTTCTTGAAGGACAACTTATGGAACCTTTTGAGATAAGAAGGTGAGTGTGACAGAGATGCCTCTTGTCACTATTTCTCTTATAACTGGCTAGACTGGATTATTAAAAAAACAATGACGTGAACCAACGGAAATGGAATTCAGTGAACTCTGACATAACAGCACCATGATCTCCATACTGCCTTATAAGAATTAAGATCAGTGTTCAACTCTCCCATCTTTTGTCAAACAATATCAATGAATTATTTCCATGTTTCGTTCAACGAATAGATATGAAAAAGAATGAATGTCTAAATAGTTTTATCATTTGTGAAATCAGTGGAAAGGTAAGCCCTGTGTCAAAAGTCTTGAAGTTTATATGCTATAACAATAATTGTAACAATAACAGTGACATGAATTCTATGAGGCAAATTTTACTGCTTGTAATACAGATGTACTAGTATAGTTACTTTGTTATTTTTGCTCACAATGTACCAAAATAAAAAACCAAAAACCAGTAACACACACATTAACAAAATTATGTGCCAGTCGGTAGTAAATCTACTGTTTACAGAACAACTTAAATACAGCATGAATTTAACTAATACCTACAGCCATCTTTGATTTAACTAGCAGAAGATGAAGTGAAACTACTGCCAGAAAAAGTAGATTACAAGCACTCAGAAGATAAACAGGGAAGAAACAGAAGCCAAATGCACTTTGGAGATTGACTTTTGTCAGTGCATTTAACAGCACTTCCTTGCTACTAGAAAGAGATGTGCTTCAGTTTGCTTAATTTCATAGCAACCTCTTTCTTGCTACAAGACAATATCACCACCTGGATGGACTTGGTTTGAAACTCTAGGTCTATTACTTTTATTTCTTTTTCAGCTGTCTGGTATGTTATTCTTCTTCTGAGTGTCTCTGCTTATTGTGGAGGACATTTCACTCTTCCATAACTTCACGATCTTTGAGTTTCCTGTTTCCATATTTGTTCTAGTTTGCCATAATTTCCCAAAAATGTTTTTGCCCAAAGAGCAGTCGTAAAAAGCAATGAAACATTTTATACTGTAGACTGTATTTTTATCAGAGTGGTTAGACAGCTTGCTTCTCTAAAAACCTGGTAGTGTCACACTCCAGTCTACACAGCTGTAAAAAGGTATCTGGCTCAGCTATTGAGCTGGGAAAGGCAAAGACAGCGAGGAAGGGAACCAGTCCCTCAACCTCATAAAGCTGAGACCTAGTATAGTCAAGTCTCGAACACATCACTCCCCTATGACAGTATCAGCTTTAGGATTACCTTCACCTTCATCTTGTAATGTTTAGATTAATTCTTTCATTACTGACAGCAAGAAAGCCATAATTTTGCTGTAATGACTCACAAGCCTCATGTTTTCCAGAAGTGTCTTTTTATTAATTCACTCTGAGCAAGTACCCAAACAATTTTCTTGAAGGGTAGAGTCATCAATAGGGATGAGAAATTTTTCTCAGTGCTGACTGCGCATTCATGTAAATAATATTTTGCTTAATTTGTTTTCATTACTATCAGAAAAATTACATTGACATTTTGTGTTTTTAATCTATCCAGAGTGTGTACAATGTACACTGCATGGGTTACTTCCTAAAGATACTCAATTCAATGCATGTTTTCTTACAACATTGTTCAGCTTCAGGCATAATTTTTTGGACACAATTTTTTTAAAAAGAGATCTCAATCATTATTATTATCACTGAAAAACTTCAAATGTTATTTCCACGGCCCTACAAATGTTTGGTTTCCTCATAATGTCTTCTTGAACTAAGCAGAACAATCTAGCAGTTAATTATATATAAGTTCAATCAAGATTCTACAAAGAAAAAGATGCTTGCAAGAAGCTAGTCTTTGTTAGTGGAGCATAATATGCAAGGCTAGTCTGGCTCAGCCAAAGAAGTACTGAAATGAACATTCCCTACAACAGAAGAGGCATGAGGATAAACTTGGAAGTCATGATCTAAGTGGACCCATGCCACTAAAGTGTCAAGGATGTTAAAGTTAAACAGACGAAACACTTTTTATATGAATCAGATTACTGCCTCCTGTTGTAACATTCGGTATAGAGTTTCCTATCGTCAAATGTGTGTGACCTGGTCAATTATATATTTCTCACACATATCATAAACAAAAGGTTATTGTTACTGTTATTGAGTTAAGGTTATTGAGTCGACATCATTGCACGCGGGGCAAAAACAAAAAGTTACACCGGATATGTCCGCTTCGGACCATGACTATTACCAATATCTATTATAGCTTAGTATGTCAATAAGCAACCAATATTTCAACTGACATGGAGGAAATGACACACTAATTCTAAGACATACAACATTTGTGGACAGATGATGACAAATGACAAGTTCAATGTCAAGCATTAAAAAAAATATATACGTGAAAACCAGAAAATAAAACCACTGAAGCAACTAACTATATGTGTTATTGTGACAGCATCATAAATCTTTTCACCACTAACTACATACATCAATGAAATCATGTTACATCACAATGAGTAACAAAAATTTGAAAATCATGAAAAACACAATGAAACAAAACCTTATACACATATTCAAAAGTCAAAATGTTTAAATAAAATGTCACTTGACAGAAGACAACACTGTCAGCACTGACAGTATCATGCAGACAGACAGACTTACTCCTCTATTGATATTTTCTGAGGTATCTCTGACCACAGGCGAGCAAACTTGACTGGCTTAACTTGCTCCTGTGGATCACGATCAACATGCATGGATAACATTAGACGGCAGAAGGCAGCTCGTAAGTCAGGTGGTAGGGACTCATCAGCCATACACCTATAGAGAAGAAGGAGAATAATAACTTCTGATCAGACGTACAACCACAACAATGAGGATTTTTAGTTTTCTCCAACAATTCATTTACATACAGACAAATAAAAATGTTCACCAGTTCTTATGCCCTGTGACGTCTGAGAGTGTCTCTTATTAGATGAAGAAGGAAGATGGCAACTGCTTTCTCGTCCATGTCGTACAAGGCGACAAATCTGAGGTCATCATGTAAAATAAATTGCTATAGAAACTATCACTGATTGCTTTGTGCAAGCTTACTGTAAGGGGTCAGTGGTGGCTCCATGCTTTATAGAGTGTGACAAGGAATATGAATGATACAACCACATCGATTTCTCTCATAAAGTTGGTCATCTGCCTCAGACTTCTCTTGTCACCATACAGCTTCTCCCTCACAGGGGTCGGTGAAGGCTGTACTGTCAGTATGCTCCTCTTGAGAAGCCAACATTCTTGAAGGACATGTTCTACTGTATGCTTATCTTCCTCACATGAACACCCATTGGTCTGTCCAATTTTCAATCTCTTAACAGAAGGTATCTGATTCTGCCGTGACAGGTACACAGTCTGAAAATTATAACTTCATCTCTTCTTGGTAGATAGTAGTCAAAATGTTTTTTAAAAAAACATGTCACTTGACACAGGACAATAATGTTGGCACTGACAACATCATGGTAGATAGTAGTATTCTTCTGTTTTATGTGACACTGGGTGTTCTGCTTGCCATTTTTCTTTGAGGTTATTTTTGATTATGTCTTTGAAGTTTTTTTTGATTATGTGTTTAAAGTTATTTTTGATTATGTCTTTGAAGTTATTTTTGATTATGTCTTTAAGTTATTTTTGATTATGTGTTTGAAGTTATTTTGTGGCTGATGAAATTCTTTATTGTATTTGGGCTGCTCATGACAAACAGAAGAAGGTGAAGGTGAAATACAGAGACAAGGTGCATGTGTACACTGTGTAGTTCCTGGGAATCTCTGAGGAGACAAAGAAAGAATAAGTTTACCAGTTCCTCAGGCATGTTGTAAAAGACTGCTAATGTGAGGTAGTGCATGAGGGTGGCAATCTACTGCAACAGCACATGAATGCTCTGGCGGGGGCTTTCTACAAGGGGACTGGCTACAGTGATGGTTCTGTGCTCCATTGGGAGTGAAAAGGGAATGATGATGGTCATGATTATTAAATATGAAGAATAGCTTTTAACTGGCCATGCACTTACAAGAGGATATAAATAAGTCACATAGGCTAATCTGAGAGCAGAAAAAAAGTTGAAAATGAACACTTTACATGCATCTTCTTCTTCTTCTACGTTCGTCCTGAAAAGGGTGTTGGTTATACATGCATCTAAAACACCACATTAATTTACCATGTTAAAGAGATTCTAAAGTGTGACAATGTACACGGACAATGACTTACTTGAGAATGAGATCCACATCCAAGGATTCACTAAGCTTGTTGATGGCCAGATACTGTCTGTCCAGACACATGTAGGAGAATAGATCCAGCTGGTGTCTGCAAAAGGATAAAATAATTCATACACAACTACTGGAACTTTTCCATCAAAATATTCCAGGTATACAGAGTCTGTCTGAAATAAGAACTGAACAAAATAATAAATAATATGCAGAAAATACACCTTCCTACAGCAAGCCTTTGCAACAGGTTTTAAAGGCTATAGGTTATTAATGGTATTAGGACAAACTAACTTTTTACACTTCTTTCTGGTTCGTCTCACAATACACTGATCCCTACCTGTAGTAGTCCAATATCTCCTTGTCTGACTTGATGTTGTCAGCTGCACCCATGGCCAGTTCCCGGATGCCTTTCTGACACCTGTACTCCATACCTGTACCTCCCAGCAACTGCACGACAGCGCTGTCCTTGTTATTGTCACCATCGGTCTTGTATGCCGGGTCCCAGAACAACACTACCTCGTCATCTTCATCCATAGTCATGACAGTACCCTCCTCCCCTTCAGCAGGCATCTCATACTCCATCTGTGTGCGAATCAACCTAGAAGAAATAAGGTTTTCTGTAAGGATCCCACATTTTTAGCATTTGTATGAACATATCTCAACTAACTACAGATATAAAAGTTTTAACATTTGTATTAACAGATCTCAAAGATTTAACATTTGCAGAAATAGATCTAAAAGTTTTAACATTTGCATGAACAGATCAAAATATTTAACATTTGTATGAATTACAATGTCAAGTGTCAAATTAAATTTAATACATCAATGCTTCGTACACATTTTTTTTCCAAGCCTATCCTGAGATATATAAGCTTATTTTCTATTAAACAATTTTTTCAAAATTGCTCACAAATGTATAAATTCATTCACAATAACTCAGTTTCAAAACTCATCACGGGTACATAAATATGTATTCACTTATACAAACAATTTTTTTTTCAAAGATATTAACTTTCCCACATAATAGCTCATTTTAAAGATGCTTATAGATAAATACATTACTCCTCATATAATAAATTGTTATTAAAGTAACATAGATAAGCATATTTATTCTCAATGACAAGCTATCTGTAGATACATTTATTCTAATATTAACTTCTTTTAACAGTTGCTTACAGATCACATAAACATACGGTTTCCATGTAACATTTTATCAACTACTTTACTTTAAAATGCATGATTATCATGTCAAATACTAAGGTTAGCAAACAGCAGATGTCTGTTTAAATTAATTCTCATATGGGTGAAAACATCCAGAAACACAGCTAGTTCACCTGGTCTCTATCAGGATATCCTGGTTCTCTGGTGCCAGGAGAGTTTTGCATATCAGTTCCTGGGTGATAGGGATAGCCACTCTGCTGCAAACACAGAGATCTGCCAGGTAATCCAGAAACCTGAGAACAGATTAAGTCAGGTTAAGAATTATAATACTAATGCCTGGGATAAAACTCTGGAGAAAGATCGCAATATTATTTCATCCCTTATTTCACTGCCAATATATTCTTGACAATGTCTGATAATAATATTATAATAATATCAACTTGTGCTACCAAGGACCAAAAGGGAAGAAAGGAACAGTGAAACTGTAGCCTACCAGGCGTGTCACAGAGGGTTGTACGTGATGTTGGCTACCCTAGCCTGTAAAAACTTTGTGCAAAAAAACAAAAAAAAAGAAGGAAAAAAATCAACATGATTAAGTTTTCTAAAGTAAGTAGTAATTCAGCTCAGGGATGCAAGACGGAAGAAGTTGCTCTATCAAGGAGGATTATAATGTGGTTCAGAGAAGGCTGAAAGAAGTCTGGACTGCTGACTCACATTCTTTCTTCAAAGAAAAATCTCAGGACTAGACATCTAGAATGTCTGAGTACTAAATGAACAAGGAAACACTGAACAGGTGGCAGCAGAAATGAAAAATATAAAATTGACAAGAGATGATCTCCCATGATCTCTTGATTCCTATCTTTGCACTCAGGTCATCCATCACAATTGTAACGTCTTTACCGCTCTTTTTATCCATGGTATTTTGAAGTCTGATGTACAATTCTCCTTTCACAAATTCTTTTTTAGAGCCACACTTTCACCATAAAGTGAGCACTACCCTTCATGTGCTGAAAATACCACCCTTTGTTCTGTGTTCAGTTTCTTCTCTTTTTTTTTTTTTAATTCCCTTCCAACTAGTTTCAAACAGTCCTAGCAAATCAATTTAATAATTTCTCATTCCTGCTGTCACCTATGCAATTTTCCATTGTTCATTTAGTGTTCTAATATTCCAGGTGCCCAGTCTATAGCTCTTGCTAGAAGTAAGAAGATCAGTGAGCAGTCCAGACTCCATTCAGCTTTCACTGCACTGTAATATTCCTCTTTGAGAGAGAATATTCTTCTGCCGTGCATGGCTGAGTTGAATTACCTACCTTGGATGCTGACAAATAAAATAAAAACAATAATCTTTCAAGAAATGCCAAAACTTCAGATCCATCAAACAACTTATTCTATACATCACATGAAATTATCATTTCCTTTTTTGGTGCTCATGAAGCATGGAGCCATGGCTGCAGCCAGTCCTGTTGCAGAAAGCCTATATAACATTATTCCTGTGCTCTTGGAGACGGGCCTGCGTGTCCAATTCTAAACCCTTTGAAAATAAAATTTGTTCGTTCATTTCTGCAGCTACTTTTGTACAAGAGGAGGTTGAAAGCCCCATGCGCAATCTCACTTTAGTTGCCTTGTATGACATGCCTGAAGAAGGAGCAGTTCTATTCTTTAACATCAAATGTGTCTCTCAAAATGTGACAATGATTATTTTAAGCTAGTGGTAATTTAATAAATTACGCTAGCCTTCTCCACACAGGCTGTTCATATGTACAGACATGCTGACCTGGGCTCTTTCTTTCTCCTGACCAGGGAGACAAACATCTCAATCTCTGGCTTCTTGATATGCTTCTCCAGCAGCTTGCGGTTGTTATGGAGAAGGGCTGTGATCGTGTCTTCTGCCAGGACATCATAGCCAATCTGGCGCTGCATGAACTGCAGTTTGGCTGCTACATATTCCTGGAAGTAAAAGAGTGACAAAATATGTTAACTCTTAACTGTCAATATTTAGTCTTGCTTGAACATTAAGATAAGTTAACATGTAACCGCAGAATGGAGCTTTCAGGAGGAATTTAGTAATTTTTAGAACCTATAAAACCACAAAAGTTAGCAGACAAAAGCTTCAAAACAATTTATGAGTAATATGAATCAAGTATTATGTCTTTCAAACAATGTATGGGGGAATATTTTAACACTATATTAGATAATTTGGTGAAATAAAATGAGGTAACAGGGAAAATCTTACAAAGACACAAGACAACAAATTTTGCTGCCAAATGTTCCTTCACTTTTGTTCATCTCATAATTTCAAACAGGACTCTGATTTTAGAGATGCTATGTTGAGAAACATCTCTACACGATCTGCACATACATCCAAAGCAAGTCATTAAAAAGCTATAGCCTTTCATAAATAACAGTGCAGAACAGAAGGATTAAAATTGTATGACAAGATCACCAATGCAGATAGGGCATATCTTCAGGAAATAACCTACTCATGTGACATGACATGCTTGCGTTTGGGACCCACAAGGGAAGTAAGGAAAAGGGAGACCAAAGAGAACCTGAAGAAGAGGAAGCTAGAGTATGAGACTTAAAGAATACAACCCAAAACATAAATCAATGGACAGCAACAACTACAGCTTTATGCTCCACAGGGTATGAAAGGGCTGAATGATGAAAGTTAATGTTAAAAAAAAACACAAATTGCAACCTCTGTTCCAGAAAGTAATCAAGACTGACCTGGTTCTTTCTGTAGTTCTGGAAGGACAACTTCAGAAGCCTGTAACACAGGCGACACAGATGTCTGAATGCAGCATGCCTCTGATCAGCTAACTCTTCCATCGACTGCATCAGGGCTCCATCTCCGACATCATTGAATGGGGCTTGAAGGATCTTGAAAATCTGAAATGTGATCAAATACAGTTATGTTTACTGGGTAAAGTTCAAACTAGCAGGGCAGTTTGACCTAATAACAGAAACAGTAGCACAGCAACAAGAAGAACACAAAGCATGGGGAACTCATTTTACCTAACATTAAAATATACAATGGATCTTATTTCACTTTTATTCTTTCCATCTACTATTTATTTGTCTGATTCTACTACTACTTTCTCATACTTATACTTCATTTTTTCTATCTGTGATTCATTTCTTTCACAACTACTTAATAGTGCAAAATCTATTTTTTTTTAAATCACTATTTCTACAAGATGTTGACTCACATATATCCTGGCAGCCATAAAGACAAAGTTAGACAAACAGACAATGACATCACAATAAGAATACAAATGGTAAGAGGGGCTTAACTGCTTTGGACAACACAAGGAAATCAAAAGAAATCATGTGCAATGAAGAAATAAGAATTTTCATCTCAAATGCTGAGGCAGTGCTATTGTATGGCTGTGAAACATGGCTAACAACAAGAATAACAACTAAGACATTACAGGCTTTCATAAATGGGTGTTTGCACAGAACAGAGTAATTAAAATGGTACAACAGGATAACCAATGTGGAACTGATGGAAAGAATCAAAATAAACAAAAGTGGAACAAGGTGTGATAAAAAGACCTTTGTGACTAGGGCATACACCAAGGATACCAGCTGATAGCATTACAAGGCATTCCTTTGTTCTAGAATCCTCTAAGTAAGAGAAATAGAGGATTATCTAAAAAAAAAAAAATGCACAGAGAAGGGAACTGGATATTGATATGCAAGGAATTCAGAAAACATGCAGAGAATGTGAACTGATGGCACAGAAAAAGAAGGCCTGGCATGTACTTGTAGAAGGTTGACAATTCACATGAAGCTGAAGGCCAGTGACAATGTTGATGATGATTTCCTCATGCACATCTATTTATTCCTCTACAACTTCTTTATTAAATTACTACATCTTGTTGTCAGTGGTTACAGACCCACTGTACAGGATTTACGTTAGACATGTGACTTTAATCTGAATAGAACTGCTGCTTCCTGGTCCTTTCAGATGTATTTGTTAGGATTCACAAAAAACCATATTTGATCATTTCTCCATAATCCCCCCTCATCCCCCCCCCCCCCCCAACTCTTTTAGGATTTACAAGATAACCATGCTTGAATAAACATCTGTAATTTTTTTTTCAGACTGACTGCTAAATATTCTTTTCCTTCCCACAAAATATGAGCAAACCTGTTTCAAAATGTTTTGCTCTCTGATAAGCTTCTGCCTCTCTCTGTCAGGCTTGGAGATGACGAGGTCCAGACAATCTCCCTGATGGTTGGACAGTTCCAGATGACCAAGAAAGTAAATCACATCTGTGATCAGCTGGATAACTGACCTGTGGAGGATAAAGATTAAACTATAGCAATTATTAACCCCTTTATCAATGAATCCTTCCCATGCCAATATATTATTTCTTATGTCAGGAGTCTTCGACACAACTCTCTACTTGCAAGCCAAATAGTTGTTGTAAATGTTCATATTTCCATTATTTAAAAAAATTGTAAGTTTAGATTTGCTTTAAATGGTAATACAAAGTAGAAAATAATTGTGTTCATATCTCTGGAGCATCTAATTGATAGAATGATTAGACATCTGGTCTCTCATGGCCAGGTTCGAATCATGGTACAGACACGCTCCGGTCTACCCAGCTGTAAATGGGTACCTGACTATCTGCGTTAGGGAAGGAAAAGGCAGCGAGGAAGGGAACTGGTCATCCCACCTCTATGCTGTGTGATGAAGTCTCTAACATGTCACTCCCCTAAGGCAGTATCCTACTATGGGACTACCTTTACTTATTGACATATCTCTGACAATTCTCAAAATGATTTGATATGGTCAAGGACATTTCAAGGATTCATTCATCATCATTTCCTTGTTTGCTGACTATAAAACATGCAGTGACCACATACAGCAGGGGCCCCCTTGTATGAAACCAGCACCAACCAACACATGTATGGCAGCAGTGGTTTCTGTAGCAATTAGTTTGACATGATGATGCTGTCAGCCTCATGTACAACCTCAATTAGATGCCTCTTATGACATGCCTGTGGAAGCAGAAGTCATATTCATTCTTTGTCTCCTCAGAAACACATGTTAAGAGTGCTTGTCTATTGGCAGCATAGTTACCAGGTTCCAGGATCTAA
Organism: Oreohelix idahoensis; assembly: GCA_024509875.1. Taxonomy (NCBI): domain Eukaryota; kingdom Metazoa; phylum Mollusca; class Gastropoda; order Stylommatophora; family Oreohelicidae; genus Oreohelix; species Oreohelix idahoensis. Next base: position 435,207 of record JAMPIV010009247.1, read on the forward strand.
ATCTGGTAGGATCACACTCCACTACTCAGCTAATAGGTACCTGACTCTGCTCCCGAGCTATGGAAGGCAAAAGGAGCAAGGAAGGGAACTTGTCACCCCACCTCATAAAGCTGAGGTATATAGAAGTCTCTAACACTTCACTCCCCTACAGCAATACGTGTTATGGGACACCTTTACCTTTTGTATCAGACCATATCTGGATTTCAGACCAGGATTTACCAGAGTGACCACAGGGATCATTTTCAGTTATTCATATTTTTATTTTTATGCATTAAAATTAGTTCTCACTTTCTTTTCTGTGCAGTTTTTATACATCTTGTTCTTTATGAAGACCTCAGGGTAGACAGCTCTTTCTCATTTGTCTTTGTAACACTACTATACTTCCTATTTTCATTTACAAGGTAAATCAAATTAATCCTTGACAAAGGATAAAGCAGGTGTTAACTACTAGAAACAGCTCAAAGAAAAAAGTTATTTGAACTCTGACCTTCTTTGATTCTGCGTGATGGAGGACTTTTCCAGCTTGTTGGCTATTTCAGTGAGGACCTTGGCAGCATCATTAGCAAAGTCAAGGTCTCTCACCTCCTGGGCAGACACAGGCACGATGGCAAATGCTTCTTTGTCTTCTTTGATCTTGGCACAACCAACCTAAAAAGACATAAATTTAGCAATGTTATAGATTTCTTAACCAATGTGGTCAGTGTGGGTAACTGTGATGACACTTCAGCTGAGGAAAATCCATGCCAGAAGTGTTTTAATGGTTTGATTTCCTTTTTCTGAAAATCAAGTGTCCAAAGTACTCTTAAAGCATCACTGTGATAAATTCATTGTGATAACAGAGAAAATTATCCTACGACACCTCCTTACAATTGCAAAAGGTGCTCCATTAGATAATAATTTTCCTTTTTGCTCTCAATGGAGTTAGGAGCCACTACTGCAGCTGGCCCATTGCAGGAAACCTGCACAAATAAGTCACATGATCTTGCAGCAGTAGTTTTTGTAACATTTTGTTTTACGTGATGAGGTTGCCAGCCTCATGCACAACCCCCTCATTAGATGCCTTGTATGACATGCCTGAGGGAGTAGTGGTCATCTTCTTTCTTTGTCTCCTCTGTGAGACCTGGCAACTACATGTGCTCCATTAGATAGCCTCAATAAAATAGATGAAGAGGATATAGACATTTTCAATATTCAAAATTATGCTCCAAGAATTCACTCAATGACTGATGATAAAATAGCCAAAACAGCTCTGAACAAAGTGGATCATGATCATACAAGCTGCTAAAAGTGGAACAAGTTCCTGCAGAGAATATGTGTGATGAACTTATGAAATGACAGGAGCAGCATGAAATGCTAACACAACACACAAGTTTATAGAAATAAGGAGAGACCACTACAAACAAAAACCAATACTGATAAGGTAGATGATGCTTAAAGAAATATTTCAGCAACCTTTATCAGTCCTTTATGCTTGATGTAATATTTAATGTGACTGTCAACCCATATGCCATATCTGTCAAACCATAGTGTAGCACAATAACAGTCACTGTGACATTAAACCAAGACAAAAGGACCACAACTACTTCTGATGGTCTGATTACCTCCCTGTTGCACTGCTCTTGTATATAGTTTTCCTATTACAAAATAACTATTCTTTTTCCTACTCGCTTTAAAATGAATTTTTAAGCATTTATTTCAAAGTCTGAAAATATCTACAACTTGAAACCATCCAGCACCTTCACATTTAAGATAACTGATTTTCAACCTGTACTGGAATAAAAACTATTAAAACTAATCAATACTGACATATAATGTGACCTAGATTGTATAACTTTTAACCTTTCATTACTTCTAACTGTCAATGGATAGCTAGACAGAATAATGAGGATGCCCTGAAACAGGCCAATGTGCAAAGGAAGTTTATTACTTAATGTTAGAAGGAAGTTTATTACTTCATGTTAGAAGGAAGTTTATTACTTCATGTTAGAAGGAAGTAATCCACTTTCTTAGGGCATGTTATGAGAGGAGGAAAGCTAGAATATATAGTGATAACTTGGAAAGATTGAAGGAAAAGAAGATAAAAGACAACTAAGAGAAAAAGATACTGGATAGTTTGAAGACATAGCATGGAAAGAAGTCAACAACAGATAAACAGTGTGGGTTACATTCCAAGACGTTGTGCAGAGACATGATCACCTGTGCCAACAGTCATGATACTAAAGAAACACTTCTAACTACTTCTGAATTCCAGATTCTAAATGTGACTATGGCTATCCTCAGACTACTTCTGAAATTCGGACTCTAAATGTGGCTAAGGTCATCATCTAACTACTTCTGAATTCCAAATGTGACTACAGTTATCCTCAGACTACTTCTGAATTCCAGATTCTAAATGTGACTACAGTTATCTTCAGACTACTTCTGAATTCCAGATTCTAAATGTGACTACAGTTATCTTCAGACTACTTCTGAATTCCAGATTCTAAATGTGACTAGTTATCCTCAGACTACTCCTGAATTCCAGATTCTAAATGTGACTACAGTTATCCTCAGACTACTTTTGAATTCCAGATTCTAAATGTGACTACAGTTATCTTCAGACTACTTCTGAATTCCAGATTCTAAATGTGACTAGTTATCCTCAGACTACTTCTGAATTCCAGATTCTAAATGTGACTAGTTATCCTCAGACTACTTCTGAATTCCAGATTCTAAATGTGACTACAGTTATCCTCAGACTACTTCTGAATTCCAGATTCTAAATGTGACTACAGTTATCCTCAAGCTACTTGTTACCTGACCTTGTTCATGATGGGCTTGTCTTCTTCCTTGTCCAGCGGTATGGACGTACTGTGTACCCATGAGTCTGTACACAAGTGGTGGAGTCGTACATATGTGTGCCTGCAACAGACAATATTTTACTTGGTCAATTGGGCAACATTTCTTCTATTCACTCTCAATGGAGCATGGAGGCCACCACTATGGCTGATCGATCCCCTTGTAGGAAGCCTCAAAGCACTCTCTCTCTCTCTCTCTCTCTCTCTCTCTCTCAGATGTGTGTATGTGACGAGATGGAAATATAGGGGTGTTTCTAGATGATACTAGGTGATAGTCCCAGACAAGAATTCTGGACTAAAAGAAATACCCCAGTCTCAGAAAAGAGCACTGGTGTATGGATGGCACAGGTTATAGTCTGGCTGTAAAGTATTCTGGTCCAAATAGAGATGTAGCAGATCCAGAGCCTATGGTGCCCTCTCATTCAGACTACCCTATGCTTACACAGTAATGTAATTCCAATTTAAGAATTCAAAATTGAACAAAAAGGAATTTACAAAGTCCCAATGTGACATTAATGAATCAATTTATTTATAAGTAATTTCTTTTCTTCTTATCTTCAGAATGAATAAGAATGAATTTTATATGATAATATATTTCACAATAATTCACAGTTTCCAATTATATTTACACTAATAAAGTGTCACTGAAATAACAGATTTCCTCCAAACTGTTCTGTGATTCTATAAAGTTTCTTCATTGACAACTCGAACTTAAATTGCAACAATAGTTCATGTTGTGTTGAACTTATCTTAAAAGTCTCTTGGGCTGCAAGACTGCAATGTCCCAGACCAGAGTTGATAGGGTTACACACGATGATGAAACTCTTCACTGGTGTTCCTCAAACACTAGAGTTAACAGTGAATATGAGTGGTCCCACTGCAGTGATCCTTGACAATTGGGCAGGACAACACTAGGAGTTCCCACTTAGAGTTCCTTCATGAAGATCTAGTTTATCTTATGCTCTGACATGAACTGAACTGAGCCCTTCTAGCTCTCAGAAATTACACAACTGGACAATTGCTGTGGTCAAGGCAGGTTGCTACAATACACAAATAGTGAAAGAATTCATGACTAGCTCTTTCCTCTGTCCGTCCTGCAAAAACTGATTTTGTGTGTGTCTACATTCAAATTTAGCGCGGCTTAAATAGCCTTGCATCCGACATAAGTTAGAGCTGTGACGTCACCAGAGCTTGGTGTGAGATTTTATTTTGCTGGACTGGTACATTTGGTCAGCTGTGCTTTTCATTCCCCATGGTTCTTCGTCGTGCTCATCTCCTACACCAGCTATCCTTTCCATCCTTATCTCTTTTAATCTAGCAGAAGTGTAGCTTTCTTTCCATACATAGTTTTTCCAAATCAGTTCAGCTTTCGATTTGCTATGCTTTGCAAAAATCGAACTTTAGCCCTATTTGCTAACAACTTGACACACTTACTTGCTATTATCTCAGAAAATACAGCATGCATTATACTTTCTCATATATCCACATATACATTGTCTCCTCCTTGAACAAATGGATTAAGTAGAATTTCAATATGTCCATCAGCTTTATTATACTTCGACTGAAGCGATGCAGTCTTAACACAAATGCTTTCGCTGCCATATTTCCATTGTAAGATTGGCAATGCATTGTCGGCGAGCTTGCACAAAATGCGCGAATCTGACTGGACGCTATTTCAGAAACACTACTAGGCGATTCCACGGTATGTTTCATTCTTCGACAGTGTGTGTGTGTGTGTGTGATTATAAACTCTCCTCTGCTTCTCTATTTCTACCGCTACCCCTCCCGCCTCTCTATTTCTACCTCTAACCCTACCTGCCTCTCTATTTCTTCCTCTAACCCTACCTGCCTCTCTTTTCTGTTTCTCTAGAACTTACCTGGGCACTAGAGAATCTCCTCTGATCATGGTAGTTGGATCAAGCTCAAAGATGGAAGCAATGTCATGGCCATGCGGTACTGACACCAAGCAATACACAGGAAGGTTGGGCTGACCTCTCAACTTGCTACGAGTCACATCTGGTGTTGGGTCATTATCAACCTGCAAGTGTTAGGTACAAACTAGTTACAGACTACACAGAAGCTAGGAAAACTTTCTGTACAATTGTGATAAGTTGTCTCTCATTTTCCTGTCGACCCTTACATTGCACCGTAAATGATGCATCAGCTTTAGAGATGAGAATATGAGTGCATACGATGGCTTCATCGAAGAAAAATCTTTAAAATAAAATTCATTCATCAAGACATCTTAAAATTTAGCAAAGTTATGGCATTTTACTTTGGCCACATAAAAAGGCATAACACCTTGCAGAAGACCATAACAGAAGGGAGAGTTGAAGGCAAACGTGCAAGGGGAAGACAGCGCTATAAGTGGGAAGATAACATCAAGAGATGGACAGGAAAGAGTCTATCAGAGTGCACCACCAAGACAAGAGACAGAAGAAGTTGGAGATCCATTACAGCCAACCTTCGTTGTGGAGATGGCAACTGATGATGATGATGATGGCATTTTATTTTATGTCAAACTTTAAACGGTAATATCTTTTTTTATACAAATGGCAGACTCATCCTTGTCATATGGAAGGCCTCATGTCAACTTAGAAATAATTGCTCCACATCATTACCTCAGCTGCCAGATACTGCCCAGTGGCCAAATGCTTGAACCGAAATAGACTGTTCCAGTGTCCTGCACCTCCACGACATGGGTCATGCTGTACAACCTGGCAAGAATACAATACAATATTTCACGTCTACTTAGCAAATGACATTCTATATAATCTTATAATGAATCAATAATACACACTAGCTATCATATAAATAACTTTTAGCACAAGCTGTGGTGCTCCATGCTGGTATGGTAGTAATAGTCTGTCATGTAGAAGACCAGGAGGTTAACACCAAAGGAGGAGACCAACTGCAAGATACCATGCAATTCAACGACGTCTTCTACTTCTTTCCATTTTTTTTTTTTAAAACCTTATGAGTACAAGTGGTCACCTCTGCATTATCCTAGATAAATGAAGCTTGCATTTCCGTGCTCCTACAGTAAGGGTTTCTGCAGCAATTCGTTTTAAAGTACATGGTAGGGTTTTCAGTCCCATATACAATCTGGCAAGTGGACACCTGTCAATGTACAGGGACAAAAGGGATGCTCAGATAAAAATCAGTCTCAGGTTAGATATACTAAACGGAGATTCTCGCCTCGAGTAATAGTGGGCGTATATTAAAATAAAATTTAAAAAAAAAAAAAACATATATACAATTTCATTTTAGTCAACTCTTATGGTGCGTGGTGGCAGCAGTGGTCCAATTTTTTCTATGTCACATAATTGACCCCCCGGGAACCAAAAGGGGAAAGTAAGCAGTGTGCATAAATACATTTGTTAGTAGAATGAAGTACATCAACCCACTATGCTTAACAGTAAAAAAAATAGTGGATATAACACATGAAACACAAGCTATGCACCGTATAGGCAGGGGCATACTGAATAGTCAGCCAGTGCTCAAGGGCCTACAGCAACAGGGGGCCCACTCTCCCCTAGCCACCATCTAGCTTAATCAACTGCCAAGTGGCCAATGACCCTTACTGCCTAGGGGCCAGACCCCTATCAGTTCAGCCCTACATAAATATAATGGTACCATACACTAATGTCCTATAGCAGCAGCAGGCAACCCAGGATCTGTGAGCATCCACTGTAGAAACACTGAGCTCTCTGAAGATCTACCATGATAAAATCATGTCTGTTTTTTAGGTGTCAGAGTATTTGGAATTAGAGTAAGTGCAGCCTAAATGTTACTGTTATCTCAGCTGGACAATTCAGTGGAAAATTCCAACTAAATTATATTTTACTGAATGCTCACTTCACTTTGAAGATATGATTGTGTTCCTACCTCTTGCAGTACACAATTTAAGTGAATTTTTGTTAGCTAGTTCGTGAGTTTTCACTGGGATCTTGGAAAAAACATACCTTTATTCCTGGGGATACCTTGCTATTAAATGATGGGGAGCCACAGGGCCAGTCTGAAATTTCTCTAGGTTAAATATTTTCTCTGTTCCCCCTCCATCACCCAGAAATATATTAATTTATTCCCTGTGATCTACAGGTAGATCCAGATCTACCTTATGCCAACCTCTATTCTATAGGATATGGGGGTATACACTAGCTATATGCTAAAAGAGCCAGCCAAATGTAGCAGATATTACCTACACTAGAGATCAGATTAATTAACTGACTCAAAGTTACCTCAACTTCCCATAATGCCTTGGAGCTGGTGGCAGCTGTAGCGGACGTCCTGCCTGTTGTACGCAGAAACACGTACTGCTGTTTTTTATACTCATCTCCTGTTAGGAACTTCTCTTGTTCTGCATGAAACAGCCTAACCACATCACCCTGCCATGAAATGATGAAACACAGAATAAGATGAAACTTTAATAATAACAATAACTGCTGACACTCTTATCTGTCACTTCCATTCCAACAATTCTAAAATGTGGGTGTTCATAGATTTTCTAACAGCCCAGAAGCAAATCTAAATACAGAAATTAGATTCATTAGTAAGACTTTGTATTTACTTTTTCATTCGGGAAATCAGCTGATTACATTACATGGCAGTCTTTGTTCATGAATCTCCAGGGTAGAGAAATAAGGCAGACCTAACAACATCTGGAAAAGGAAATTGGATCACAGACATGAAAGGGATAAAGAGGACATGGAAAGACCTTGAACAGAACAGTTGGCCCAGTAAGGAAGAGTTGTGTGTTCATATGTTGGAGGCATGTGCTCCATAGCGAGATGAAGGGTACTGCAAGAATGAAGCAGAGTCTTGCAAGAGGTGCCACTGTTTCATATTCATGGCCAGTGGAGGAACATTGCTATCAGCACTTATATCAGGAAGCTCATATAGATGTTAATAGTCTCCTCCAGTCATAACTGACTAAGGGGATAATGTGCCTCTGTGAATGCCTTTAGAGTGATAGCCCTTAGCTGCTTGTTTGGCTTGGTGTTCCTTTGGTAATTTCTGTTCTTTTCTGCTTGTTGTAAGAGCTTCTTTTCACCCAATCTGAGTTGTACCGAAGGGAGCATCTCCACCTAGTGTGATCAGCAGCTTCATCTTCCCAGGCTGCTGGAGTTAAGTCCACTGCAGTCATGTCTCTCATACATACATCTTTGAACCTCAGCTGCTGTCACCTGGCACATAGAAGTCACTAACAACAAATAAATGTCTGAAAAACAATCAGAAGAAAAAATAAGGATGTTAGACCAAAACCCTGATAGTGATCATTGTCTGAGGGAAGAGATAAAACACCAGTGTATGGAATACCTGCATCGATCTGGGGAAAAACACACACAAAAAACCTCACCCCTTTGAGTACATCCTCCTGGTTTTCTTTGTAGTCCATGAAGAGCAAAACTTTCCAGCAGGTGTTACTGCTGACAGAGTTGACTTCCTTACATCCTGGGTTGTCCACCAAGTCACAGTTACTGGCATGCAGGGGCTGTCCAGCATTCACAGGGTTCAACACTACCTTATCACCAACCACAACCTGTTTTAGGAGGGTTAAAGAATGATGGGCTTAGCTATTACAATTTTAACACGAGCACTTTTGTGCACCCTTTGCTCACAAGTGACGTCAACAATAAAAAAAGACATACTAAAAGTTTGACGTGACTATATATATATATATATCTTTGTGCTCCTTATTGAGCATGGAGCCACCACTTACCTCCCCCCCTCCCGCAGGAATCCTGCACAAAGCATTCACATGCTCCTGCAGCTGTGGTATTTGTGGCAATGTGTTTAACACAATGAGGTTGACAGCCCCAAGCACAACATTATATTAGTGGCCTACGTACAAGGGGGCAGTAATCCTATTCTTTCTTTGTCTCTTCAGACAATTACATTGGACATACTAAAAGGTGTAGAGGTTTGGAAGAGAGAGCACCATAGTATTCTATCGGCTGTCTTCCTCTTGGCCTGGTTCCCTTCTTTTTTTTTTAATTGTATGCCCGCTATTACTCGAGGCGAAATCTTTGGTTAATATGTCTAACCTGAGACTGATTTTACGTCAGTATCCCTTTTTTCCCTGAATATGACAGGTGTCCTCTCACCATTCAGGCAGATACTCGCCGATTTCGGAGGTACCCTAGTAGAGCTCGGTCGGCTCAGGAGCCATTCACTTTATTCCAGTCCCTGGTTGACGACACTCTTTCAAATGTCTTCGCCAGGGCTCGAATAATTCCAGTCCAAATCCTGGTCGATGACATTGCTTCACATGTCCTCGCCAGGGCTCAAACCTGGATCACCCGATCACCAGCACAGTGTAATAACCATTACACCAGCGCGGCTCCCTGGTTCCCTTCTAGTCCTTTATCCTTCAGAGATTGTCCAATGTTGTCCTCCCAGCGGACTCTGGGTCATCCTGGAGGTCTGAATCCCTGGCTCTTAGTTTCCCATACTTGTCGTGGTAGCCAATCTTTCCCATTCTGCAGGCATGGCCAAACCATCTTAGTTGGGACTGTTCTACTTGGGTCTGCAGGGGTTGGGTTTTAAGGCCATGACGTATCGTCTGGTTGCGGCCCATGTCTCTTCTTGTTACTTCAACCACCTTCCTCAGACACCTCATTTCTGAGGTTTGGATCTGGGTTTTGTGGGCTGTAGTCATTGCCCACGACTCGCATCCATACGTCAAAACTAGAACATAGATGGAGCGGTATACAGCCATCTTCGTCTTCTTGCCAACTTCTCTTTTGCTGAGGAACTTTTGATTTATGGCCTGAAAAAGTCTCCCACGTGCTGCTCTTCGGGTAGCTAACTCTTCTTTCATGCCTCGTTCAGTCTATGACAGCTCCGAGGTATTTAAACTGGTTGACCTGCTCCAGGACCTATCCTCCCAGCATAATTTGATGGTTTCTTTCCTCTCGTGATATCACCATATATATACATACATCAGAGCGTCCGATTGACAGAGTGGTTAGAGCGGTCTCTTGTGGTAAAGGTGCAGGGTTCGATTCACAATACTGTCATGCTCCAGTCTACCCAACTGTAAATGGGTACCTGACTTTACTCTTGAGTTAGGGAAGTAAAAGGCAGCGAGGAAGGAACTGGTCAACCCATCTCTCGAAGCTAGACCTAGTATAGTGAAAAATCGAACACTTCACTCCCCTATGGCAGTATCATCTACAGGACTACCTATATATATATTTATAGCTGAAGTACGACAAGATAAAATAGATATAAATATATAGAAGTATGATATGACTAGCAATAACCCGTCAAAATTGACAGGTTTTTAATTGCAGCCATCTTATCATTTTGATCCATAATAATAAGTCTGCAATACTTTAAATTAAAATTTTGTCTTCAAGAAACAATCAAAAACTTACATTTTAAGGTTATTTTTAAGAAAATGATGAGTTAAACCCGTTTCCCGAATGAAACTGGACAGAAGAGTATCTTGATTGTCTGTTGATTTAATCTGCATCTCCGCACCTTCCTGTCTCCAGTTCATGTACTGTTTATCAATTGTGTTGTTGGCTTCTTTCCATAATCAAACTGTTCATGCACATCGTCATTTGTGCATTTTTCTATTTTCAGGAGAGTACATATAAGGGAAACAATACAATTAATGTCTAACTTTCAACCACAGTTGCACCCCTTTGCTGTGGCTAGAACGTTAATGTACTCTCGAAAATAGAAAAGTGCGCAAATGACGGTGTGCATGATGTGACTGATCGACTGACCAATGTACTTACGGCAGGAATTATGGTATTGGATAAAATAGATATAAATATATAAAAGTATGATATGATAAAATAAATGTAAATATATTGAAGAAATATGTGATATGATGATAAAATAGATATAAATATACAGAAGTACGATACAAGAAATATGTGATATGATGATAAAATAGATATAAATATACAGAAGTACGATACGATAAAATAGATATAACTATATAGAAGTATGATATGATAAAATAGATATAAATATATAGAAGAAGTATGATATGATAAAACACTACATGAACTGATGTACAACACAGACCTTATGATTAAGTATAAACTTAAAACAAAAAGCAAGTTTCAAGTGGCTAACTTAACAAAGATGAAGGTCAACAAGAAACACATACAGGTCATAAGTGGGGGCAGTCTACTCCTGCCACTGTATGACATTACTGGCAAATTGATTTTCCATAGTGTTATTAAGTAACATATAACAAATCAACCCTAAATTTCTATCACCCTAAATTACTATCAACAGCCAGAAGAACAGTGTTACCAAACCAAATGCACTGTTAACATGCAGAGAACAAAGTTTTAAAAAATATTTTTTCAGGAGTTTTGCCTCCTTCTGTGAGGTGTGCCTTGCTCAACCTAGACATCTGGAATGTTGATTATATTAGAATGCATGATGAAATTAAAAAGACTTTATGGCCTTGTAAGCTTCAAACAAAGAAACCATATATTGAAATATTCTTAAGACTTTAAACAAAACAGACTGACAGGCAGGATGGATGAAGGGAAGGGAAGGGAGGGAGGAAGGGAAGGGAAAGGGAAAGGGAAGGGAAAGAAGGAAGGAAGGAAGGAAGGAAGGAAGGAAGGAAGGAAGGAAGGAAGGAAGGAAGGAAGGAAGGAAGGAAGGAAGGAAGGAAGGAAGGAAGGAAGGAAGGAAGGAAGGAAGGAAGGAAGGAAGGAAGGAAGGAAGGAAGGGCATAGCCCAGCAACAAACAATGACCTACTTTGTCTCCTGGAGAGCTATGCTTATAGAATGGCTGGATGTAAAACCAGGAGCCTTCATTGCCGGAGCTGTCCAGTATGACTCTCATGGCATTCTTCTCCAGTAGAGCTGGTAGCCGCTTGTTGACTGTCAGAAACTTGTTGCTCTTCACATGGAGAAGCTGAGGAAGTCACAGATGTCAGTTACTGTGTTGGCATGTTCAACTTGTTTTTGTTATTCAGACAAACCTACTCTTGTGTTTCTTTAGTAGATTATTATTATTATTACTAGGAGTAACTCAAGAAATTATGGCAAAGAATTATCATTATCATCATCATAACCCTCCACTCCCAAAGGAGCATAGGCCTTCAACAAACACAATGCGCCATTTCCACTCAACCATCCAGTGTATCCCATCGCCTTTGTCTTCTTCTCATCTCTTGTTCCACTGAATTATGGCAACAATTTCTGTCTCATGTACTGAGAATAGCACCATTTCTCTAATATTCTCTTTCTTCGTTTCCATTCTTCATCATTAATACCACTTTAGCTCCTCAAGGAGCGGAACCTAGGCCCTCAACAAACACATGCCAAGTCCTCAAGGAGCCTAGGCCCTCAACAAACACATGCCAAGTCCTCAAGGAGCCTAGGCCTTCAACAAACACATGCCAAGTCCTCAAGGAACCTAGGCCTTCAACAAACACACGCCAAGTCCTCATGTCATGTACCGTCAGCTCATGTTCCATCCTTGTCTTCCTCAACATTTTCACTTCTGTCTCCAGTTCTCCTCTCTGTGGTCTACCTCTGCCTCTCTTTCCCTGGGGATTCCAGAATAAGGACTGACTTTAATGCTATCAAGAGGTTTCCTCATTGTGAAATTTATCCATTGCCAGCATCTCATCTCTTGTTCCACTGGCACTTGTCTGGTTCTTGTCATCAATTCCACATTTGTGACTTTGTCATACCATTTCAGTCCTTCTATTCTATGCAAGTACCCGTTTATAAAAGTCTGTAGCTTTTTGGTTGTTGTTTTTGTTGTTCTCCTGTTTCAGAGCCATACAACAGGGAACTGTCTTGACATTTTTTCCATTACCTTGCGCTGTTCACCTTTCACTGAGCATGTAAGCCCATCAACACACACAGACACTTTGAATCTATAATTAACAAAAACATACCAATAATAACTGAAGACAAATTACTGAATTTTAACAAATGAAATAAAATAAAACAAAATAAAACCTCTGCCTGGAGATTAAACCACAGGCCTTGGCATATGCGCTGTTTTTTTTTTTTTTCAAATCTTCTCTGTTTTCATGATAGTCTCCATCAATCAGTACAGCCTTACTTGTGAACATACATAGTAAATTATTAGAGAAGATTATTTGGTGAACTGGGACATACTGTGACATTCATAGAAGATATATTCTATATTTGCGATTTATTCCATGAGTTTTTATATCTATTGTTTGAAAACTTATTATAGTGTTTTCCATGTCCACTACTGTATGGCTCTGAAACATAGAGGGAAAAAAACAAAAACAACTAACAAGAAGTTACAGACTTTCAAAGAATATAAACAGGGTAAGATAGTTCTTGTTTCTGGAATATAAGGGATTAGGGGAGGGCTGGCAATGTTAGAACAAACATTGAGGAAACCTGTTGACAGCATTAAAAGGTAGTTCTTGTTTCTGGAATATACAGGGTAAGATAGGGGAGGGCTGGCGATGTTAGGACAAACATTGAGGAAACCTGTTGACAGCATTAAAAGATAGTTCTTGTTTCTGGAATATACAGGGTAAGATAGGGGAGGGCTGGCGATGTTAGGACAAACATTGAGGAAACCTGTTGACAGCATTAAAAGATAGTTCTTGTTTCTGGAATATACAGGGTAAGATAGGGGAGGGCTGGCGATGTTAGGACAAACATTGAGGAAACCTGTTGACAGCATTAAAAGATAGTTCTTGTTTCTGGAATATACAGGGTACGAACGAACGAACGAACGAACGAACGAACGAACGAACTTTATTTTCAAAGGGTTAAGAATTGGGCACGCAGGCCCGTCTGACATTCTGCCCTTCCTCTCTCTCTCATCATGTATACTAATATCCTTTCATCCTCACATTTACTTTAAGCATTATTAAGGCATTTATCATTATAAAAGTAATATTACATTTGCAATAATCATCATAATTAAAGTGTTTTTAAAATAAAATAAAATAATTTAAAAAAAAAAAATAAATTAAAAAAAAAAAAAAAAATTAATAGTAATAATGAATTTGAAAAATAAATAAATAAATAAAAAATAAATAAATTAAAAAAAAAAAAAAAAAAAGAATCGAATTCTTCGTACTGTAAATTAGTGATTTGAGACATATTCAGAGGTATGTTATGAGAACTTGTAAAATGTTCATACGGTGTTCAACTGAATGACTCAGGGACTTTTTTTTTTTTTTTTTTTTTTTAGGTTCATCAAGATGAGGTGGGTAGACAGTTACTTTCCATTTTCCTTTCCATTTCCTTTGCGTCCCAAACTCAAGACCAGAATCAGACTAGGTAGATAGTTACATAGACATATACAAAAGCAATTAATTTGCCAAGGGTTGAAAATAGGACACAGTCCCCTCTTGCATTCTTCCATCCTCTTGCTCATCTTTTATTACTGTTACTCAACATTCTCCAGCGTACTGAAAGTATTAATTTAAGGACAGTGCAACATTACAAGGAAGTATAACAGCATACATTAACAGTACCTGATCATAAAATTAAGAATATAAGTTATTAAGAATATAATATTAAGAATAAGTATATTGTAATGAAAACTAGATCATCAGAGCCTCCATACAGTATATTAGATAAAAGTACAACACGATCAGTTAGGGTGGCATATAATCAGCACTCATAAAGTATTTGAATAGTATACGATTGTATGAGTAAGGACTGTGCGTGTTTTTCAGGTCATTGGGAAGATTGTTCCAAAGATGAGCAGCTGAGTAAGCCAAACTAGTTTTAAATAGGTCAAGCCTGGGCTTGGGTACCTGTAATTTATTTAAGCGCTGACTACGTCTGTCATTGTATTTTAAAAGCGGCCAAAGATACTTTGGAGCATTCTGTGACAGGATTTTGTGAATAAATTTCCCTTTGTTAAAGAGGAAGCGCTTCCTGAGGGGTAATATTTGAAGATAATTATATAAATCTATACAATGTGATTGGTGTTTATCAGCAACAAGGCGCATTGCGCGTTTTTGAAGCGAGTGGAGCCTTCTTGTGTTGGAGACAGAACAACCATCCCAGATTGTGGAACAATAGTCTAGATGAGTTTGTATATGAGATATGTAGAACATTTTCCTTGCCTCTTCATCCAGGAAATGTTTAATTTTGGCTAATTGGTAAACTTTTTGTGCTGTTTGCTTTGTGAGTGCATGTACATGTGAGTTCCAGCTTAGGTGTTGGTCAACAGTGATACCTAGAGTTCTGGGTAAGATAGGGGAGGGCTGACGATGTTAGGACAAACATTGAGGAAACCTGTTGACAGCATTAAAAGATAGTTCTTGTTTCTGGAATATACAGGGTAAGATAGGGAGGCTGGCGATAGACATGACATGGATGAAGAAGACACGGAAAGACCTGGAACTGATGGTATGGGGCAGGAGGACTTGGACTTGGTATGGGGCAGGAGGACTTGGTATGGGGCAGGAGGACTTAGACTTGGTATGGGGCAGGAGGACTTGGACTTGGTATGGGGCAGGAGGACTTGGACTTGGTATGGGACAGGAGGACTTGGACTTGGTATGGGACAGAAGGACTTGGACTTGGTATGGGACAGGAGGACTTGGACTTGGTATGGGACAGGAGGACTTGGACTTGGTATGGGACAGGAGGACTTGGTATGGGACAGGAGGACTTGGTATGGGGCAGGAGGACTTGGACTTGGTATGGGACAGGAGGACTTGGTATGGGGCAGGAGGACTTGGTATGTGGCAGGAGGACTTGGACTTGGTATGGGACAGGAGGACTTGGTATGGGACAGGAGGACTTGGTATGGGGCAGGAGGACTTGGTATGGGGCAGGAGGACTTGGACTTGGTATGGGACAGGAGGACTTGGTATGGGGCAGGAGGACTTGGACTTGGTATGGGACAGGAGGACTTGGTATAGGGCAGGAGGACTTGGTATGGGGCAGGGGGACTTGGACTTGGTATGGGACAGGAGGACTTGGTATGGGACAGGAGGAATTGGTATGGGGCAGGAGGACTTGGTATGGGACAGGAGGACTTGGTATGGGGCAGGAGGACTTGGACTTGGTATGGGACAGGAGGACTTGGTATGGGACAGGAGGACTTGGTATGGGGCAGGAGGACTTGGTATGGGACAGGAGGACTTGGTATGGGACAGGAGGACTTGGTATGGGGCAGGAGGACTTGGTATGGGACAGGAGGACTTGGACTTGGTATGGGACAGGAGGACTTGGTATGGGGCAGGAGGACTTGGACTTGGTATGGGACAGGAGGACTTGGTATGGGACAGGAGGGAGGACTTGGTATGGGACAGGAGGACTTGGTATGGGGCAGGAGGACTTGGTATGGGGCAGGAGGACTTGGTATGGGACAGGAGGACTTGGTATGGGACAGGAGGGAGGACTTGGTATGGGACAGGAGGACTTGGTATGGGACAGGAGGACTTGGTATGGGACAGGAGGACTTGGTATGGGGCAGGAGGACTTGGATTTGGTATGGGACAGGAGGACTTGGTATGGGGCAGGAGGACTTGGACTTGGTATGGGACAGAAGGGAGGAATTGGTATGGGACAGGAGGACTTGGTATGGGGCAGGAGGACTTGGTATGGGACAGAAGGGAGGACTTGGTATGGGACAGGAGGACTTGGTATGGGACAGGAGGACTTGGTATGGGACAGGAGGACTTGGTATGGGGCAGGAGGACTTGGTATGGGACAGGAGGACTTGGTATGGGACAGAAGGACTTGGTATGGGACAGGAGGACTTGGTATGGGACAGGAGGGAGGACTTGGTATGGGACAGGAGGACTTGGTATGGGACAGGAGGACTTGGTATGGGACAGGGCAACTTGGTATGGGACAGGAGGACTTGGTATGGGACAGGAGGACTTGGTATGGGAGCGGAGGACTTGGTATGGGACAGGAGGGATGACTCGGTATGGGACAGGAGGACTCGGTATGGGACAGGAGGACTTGGTATGGGACAGGAGGACTTGGTATGTGACAGGAGGACTTGGTATGGGACAGGAGGGAGGACTTGGTATGGGACAGGAGGACTTGGTATGGGACAGGAGGACTTGGTATGGGACAGGACTTGGTATGTGACAGGAGGACTTGGTATGGGACAGAAGGACTTGGTATGGGACAGGAGGGAGGACTTGTATGGGACAGGAGGACTTGGTATGGGACAGGAGGGAGGACTTGGTATGGGACAGGAGGACTTGGTATAGGACAGGAGGACTTGGTATGGGACAGGAGGACTTGGTATGTGGCAGGAGGACTTGGTATGGGACAGGAGGGAGGACTTGGTATGGGACAGGAGGGAGGACTTGGTATGGGACAGGAGGACTTGGTATGGAACAGGAGGGAGGACTTAGTATGGGACAGGAGGACTTGGTATGGGACAGGAGGACTTGGTGTGGGACAGGAGGGAGGACTTGGTGTGAGACAGGCGGACTTGGTATGGGACAGGAGGACTTGGTATGGGGCAGGAGGGCTTGGTATGGGACAGGAGGGCTTGGTATGGGACAGGAGGACTTGGTATGGGACAGGAGGGAGGACTTGGTATGGGACAGGAGGGAGGACTTGGTATGGGACAAGAGGACTTGGTATGGGACAGGAGGACTTGGTATGGGACAGGAGGACTTGGTATGGGACAGGAGGACTTGGTATGGGACAGGAGGACTTGGCATCAGTTTGCTGCATGTCTATGCTCCTTGGGGAGCTAAAGGATAATGTTGATGATGATATAACAGCTGAAACTACAATCTGAACGACATAACTTGGCTGTGACATCTGGAATCTTCTAGATAGAATAACTATTGTGTAAGATATGATGTAGTCCTCTTGACGGCTGTGACTAAATGGTATAACTATTGTTTAAGATATGATGTAATCCTCTTGATGACTGTGACTAAATGGTATAACTATTGTGTAAGATCTGATGAAATTCTCTTGATGACTGACATTAAATGGTATAACTATTGTGTAAGATCTGATGAAGGCCTCTAGATGACTGTGACTAAAAGACTGAATAAATGGTATGACTATTATGTGACTATAGTAATGTCAATACATGACAGCCTATACCTGTATAACATGGCTGTACTGGACCTCAGTTCCCTTGAGTTTCTTGACCTCAACTTCATTCTGTTTTTTCTCTAGCTCTGCCGCATGCTGCAAGAAGAAAGAAACAAACAATTACCAGATTTAATGATGACCCAATCTCTATTTAAGACAGTCCTTGTTCTGGAATGCCCAGGGTGAGAGAAAAAGGAGATTTAAAAAACATACACACAGAGAAGAGAACTAGAAACATAAATTTAAAGAGTTAAAGAAGATATGAGCAGACAGCACAGGATAGCAAACGGGGGGGGGGGGGGGGGGGGGGGGGGGGAAGGGATCCCGTTACACGCCCATTGAGGCATACTGGGAATATGGTGTTAAGCCCATATTTTCTTGACCATCGGCACACTAGGGTGATGTGGTCAACATCACGCCGAGGATAGCAGGGCTTGGCATAAACTGTTGAAAGTCCATGCTCATTAAGGAGCAGAGGGGTAATGAATGACTGAATGAATTATCTATATCTTGAGTGAATGAATAAATTATCTATATCTTGAGTGAATGAAAGAAAGAACAGCTACCAATATATGGAAGAGATACCCAAAAAAAAAGTATAAATGATTAAGAGACAGCCACAGTAGTAGCCATTAAAAGACGTCTGCACCATCTAGTATGTGGAAAAGGAAAGTGAGTAACCACATTATGTGATTTACTGCTGACACCCAGACAAATGAATCTAAAAACTCCATTATGTTGGAATCTTTCTCAACGACTTCTGCTGTTGGTTTTGGCAAAATTATGAACCTCCAACTTCATTTTTTGGCTGGAACATTTCTCCATTCCCATTTCGCGTCTCAAGCCAATGTTCAAACATTTTAATCCAACGTGCAAGAAGACGGGAAGACAATGACGAGGGCTCGCAATGAAAAAATACATAAATAAATAAACGACAACCCTCAACTCAACAACATAACAAGAAGCCAGGGCCATTGATAAAGATCGAGATAAATCAACCTCAACTCAACATAAAGAGAAGCCAGGGTCATTGATAAAGATCGAGATAAATCAAATGATACGGGTAGTAGGTCAAGCTTAAGAAGAAACAAATTATATTATTCACACCTATCGAAGGCCCACCAAAGTCGTCAGTGCGTGGGTAAAATCCGCTTTTTAACGTTATCAACCAACTCAGCCGTGTGGCTGCCAAGATCTAAAAAAAATGTAAAGGTATTCCCACAGCAGATCTTGCCAGAGAGGAGTGAATGTTAATAGGCTTCACTATACTTTGTTCAGCTTGGTGGACCAGTTTCCTTCCTCGCTGCATTCGCCTTCCTTAATTGACAAGTAGTCATGCGCCCATTTAAAGCTGGGCAACATGGACAGTCACGCCACCAGGTTTCGATCCCGGTAACTTCGCCGCGAGAAGCATGCGCTCTAACCTGCTTGGCCAATCGGTATATGGTCATCATATGGAACATTATTCTTTCAAATGCAGTCTAATACGTTCGTTTGGAGTATAACTACATAACAGCCCGAGTGGCTATCGATATGTCCGCCGTGTTGATTCAGCATATTAAAATATCCCTCTATGGCTGACCTTAACCCAAACCCTGTTACGAGATTTAAAATAATAATAATCATAACGACCGGCTAACAAATTAGCCGTTAAAACAAAACAACAACAAAGAAATACCGACTTCTGCAAATACATACAAAGACGTACTTATCGGGCAGAAAAGTAACAACGGGAAATAATGCATATTTCTTTACCCTGCTGAAATAAAAATTTCGTTCGTCCGTACTTCCATTCAACCAGGCTCATTCTTCTCTTACACTCTGGACATTTATAACAATCCGTAATGAAATCCTCGCTATTTTAATCACCCCCCAAGCGATACAGCGAACCTATCTATTGCCACAATGGATACATGGCGGTGTGCGTCTACTAATCTGTGTTTCAGCCGAGACGATAAACACCTCGAAATAGGATTCAGCCGATTTACAATGTTTTTTTTTTTTTAATATAAAAATATTCCCAATATGCCTCAATCGGCATGTAACGGAATCCTTTATCTCTTCCTACCTTGTATATAATCCGTCTTCCTACCTTTCATATTATGAAAATCTCTCTCTCTCTCTCTCTCTCTCTCTCTCTCTCTCTCTCTCTCTCTCTCTCTATATATATATATATATATATATATATATATATATATATATATATATATATCACATACACACATACAAGTCTGTTTAATCTTCAGCTCGTTATAAAATAAACGTCCATTTTGGCAGCACTCTTATCATGTCCAGTAACGTTGATGTAGACGTCAGATGGGGGGGGGGGGACTACAGCGTCTAGCCGACACGACAACTGTTGCAGTGACCACTCTAAATAGCATTTACCGACCAATCACAGGGACAACACGACAGCATGTAAATCTGCTGGAAGGCAGGTGGCCTCATGTTCAGTTTCATGAAAGACCAACAGAACGGTCAATATTTATGACAAAATGGTACCTCAGCGTACGTTATTGTAAATTATCGAAATGGATTACATTTTTAAAATTAAAAGATCAGACTGGAACTCAAAACTGTTATAAAAACACGTCTGCGCTACAATGACTACCGATTACCAACACGAGAGAGAGAGAGGGGGGGAGAGGGAGAGGGAGAGGGAGAGAGAGAGAGAGAGAGAGAGAGAGAGAGAGAGAGAGAGAGAGAGAGAGAGAGAGAGAGAGAGAGAGAGAGAGAGAATAAAGCATTTCTTTTAAAAAATAATACTTTACGCCATTTACACAAAAAAGCAGACCACAACGAAAAAGCTGGCAATAGACATTAAATTAAAGCATAACAACAAATGCACTGTCATAGTACGGTGTACGTCAGATGGGAACTTATCGCAAATCTTTTATTTTCTCAAACAATGTACATTTCCACTTGCAAACCCGCCTAGCAAAAGGGATGTTTGCTTTTGTTTGATCCAAACAGCAGCAAACTCTATTATTTATTTTGACATGTAAGAACTGTGAGTGGCCAGGTGGCACAAGATATAACGATGCTTTGGCGTCACAATTCGTTTTTCATGTGGAAAGTACAGCTGTGGAAGCTCCAAGAAACTTTAAAACAAATCACTACAGATAATTAGTTCTGTGGTCAGCCAGCCTCCATACCAAACATGCTGACAGCTTCCTGCAACCGATTTTCCCGTTTGTTTCGTCATATACCACTGCACTAATCTGAAAACTGTTTACGGCATGGAGAACGTTAAGTGGGAGGTAGGAAAGTTAGCTGACGTCAGTAAGGTATCGGTATCACTGGTACGGTTAGGCAATATGAATAAGCGGTAGTCCTAGTATGGCATTCACAAATAAGTTAACATACACAATCTAATAACACAAAGCACACAGCTGTGAAAAACTGTATGTAAATATACATAACAAACAGGAATGGAAATATAAAAACAACCAATACCAAAATCTGGGACAACAGTACTTCAAATCCGGTTACAAAGTACGCTTAACTAAATACAGGACTGACATTAGATACTTGTGATTTTCATCTCATATTTCTCCAGACATATACAAAGAACTGTCACTGGACACTTGTCATTGTCAACCAATATTGCTCCAGACAACTCACTGGATACTTGTCATTGTCAACCAATATTGCTCCAGACATCTACAGACAACTCACTGGATACTTGTCACTGTCAACCAATATTTCTCCAGACATCTACAGACAACTCACTGGATACATGTCATTGTCAACCAATATTGCTCCAGACATCTACAGACAACTCACTGGATACATGTCATTGTCAACCAATACTGCTCCAGAAATCTACAGACAACTTACTGTATACATGTCATTGTCAACCAATATTGCTCCAGACATCTACAGACAACTCACTAGAAACATGTCATTGTCAACCAATATTGCTCTAGACATCTACAGACAACTCACTGGATACTTGTCAATGTCAACCAATATTGCTTCAGACATCTACAGACAACTCACTGGATACATGTCATTGTCAACCAATACTGCTCCAGAAATCTACAGACAACTTACTGTATACATGTCATTGTCAACCAATATTGCTCCAGACATCTACAGACAACTCACTGGAAACATGTCATTGTCAACCAATACTGCTCCAGACATCTACAGACAACTCACTGGATACTTGTCAATGTCAACCAATATTGCTCCAGACATCTACAGACAACTCACTGGATACTTGTCATTGTCAACCAATATTGCTCCAGACATCTACAAAGAATTGTCATTGGATATTTATCATTTTTGTCAGATTTCTCCACACATTTACAGGAAGTCATTGGATACTTTACTATTGTGTCCCATATTTCTCGACATCTAAAAAAGAACTGTCACTGAATGCTTGTGTCTGCATCCTACAAAAACAGATTTCAACTACCTCCCCGCCACACCAACACACAGCAAACATCTTGTTTACAGAACACCCTTAAAATGTGTCCAGAGTTGCCACAGATATCACACGAAGACGTCATCTGGAGATATGTCTAGAGCACCAAATAGTTTAAAGGGAAATATTTCTCGGTACATTTTTAATCAGCTGATTTTATTTTATTTCATTATTTACTTGGAATTCCAGACATGATTTCATGCACAATTTTAAACGTGCTACCAGGCAATCCGAACCTGTTATGTGTAACTGGACAAACTGTTAATGTATTTTGTTAAATTTAAAATGATCTTACAGAGTTTTGGTTAGCATAGCTGCTGAACTTGTAGCTTTGCTTTGTGAAAAGCAGTCACTTATAATAGTTTATACAGTTCCAAAATATTTGATTTATGAATTCTGCCGTGTTTACCTAATGAATGACGTCATACAGAGCAGGGCAGAGATTTCATTAATTCGTATGTACTTCAGGTAGGGCACGGCGGTTCTGGGACTAGTTATCTATCACGCCCTGCCAGAGACGTTTATAAATGGGTGTTTGCACAGAATGGGACTATTGAAATTGTATGAAAAGATTATCACTATAAAGGATTAATAGAAAGAACCAAACAAGTACCAGTTGAAAAAAGATGTGAAGAATACAGGTTAGCGCTGGCTAGGACACACAATGAGAAAACCTGTTGATAGCATTACAATGTAGTCCTTGCTCTGAAATCTGCAGGGTAAAAAAGAAAAGCACGGAGAAGGGAACCGAATATAGGCTTAAAAGTGTAAAGAAGACATGGAAAGAAACTGAGCAGATGGTACAAGACCAGAATGAGAGACAATATGCATGTATGCACGAGTAAATGAGGCCTCCAGCAGACCCCATGGCGGGGGCAGTCATCTGATTAACGTGCAGAACACTAAAATTTACTAGGAAATATTTAGAAACGATAAATAATAGGACCTCTGTTCCATCAGACATGTCGTATGTTATACATAGGACTGGCAACTTCCTCATGTAACATAAACTACAACAGAAACCACCACTACAAGAACACATGAATGCTTTGGGGCAGGACTTCTGCAAAGGGGACCGGCTGCTTTGGTAGCTCCATGCTCCATCGGAACTGAAGAGAGATTTTTATGACTGAATGTCGCTCTTCTATCTGAATGTTATATCTACCAATCAACCAATCAATCCGCTTTAGCTCTACAAGGAACATAGACCTTCAATAAACAAGTCACGTGCTACCATCACGTGCCATCAACTCTAGCTATTTCCACGTCTCCCTCAACATGTTTATTTCTGTCTCAAGCTCTCGTCTCCTTGTGTTGTTGTGTCTTCCTCTAGTTCGCTTGCCCTGGGTAATCCTGAAAAAGGACTTCCTCGTAATGCTATCAACAGGTTTCCCCAACGTTTGCCCAATCCATGGCCATCATCATCTCTTGTTTCGCTGGCATTTGTCTAGTTCGTGTCATAAGTTCCACAATGGTGACCTTGTCGCACCGCAAAGAAAGTTACACCAAAAATATGGCGTGTCATATTTGCAAGCGTTATTAACACTAGCCAGCGCTGTCCATATTTGGGCGTACATGTGGAAATTACTCGAGTATTTTACTCCCTGTTGGGTGGTTCATTATAACACTTTTATTTGATCGCTGTCATGAGATCTTGTATTATTGTAGCAAATAATTATTAACGACCCCAAATTAGTGAGTCATGAGGTAGCACCGACAACTATCTTGGCCACTATATATATGCCACCACACCAGGGTCCTTAACTCTATTTCTCTGTTAAGTAGGCCCCGCCATATAATCTCAAGCCCTTGGGAAAACTATCCATCTTCCCTTCCTCCAACTTCCTTCTATGCCCCACCACCTCGGGCCTGCACTACAAACTGTGAGGTTGGAACTGGATGAAATACAGAATGTACGTCACTACTACACACAGTGTACATGCACGTTTCGAGCCGTGATATCGGAACAGCAGACAAGGACGTTCTGAGAAGTAATATCAACAAAGGAGGATTGGACGTTTTTAGCCTTAACTAAAAACAGGTACGGAAGCTCTGACGCGTGATGTCAACAGAGTCAGGGTGGAATGTTCCAGCTCTGGTATCAGTGAATTTGTATGCAGTATTTCTGTCTCCAGTCCAAATATTATTGCGCAGTAAGCAATAACGCTAAAATAACATTCCATGTGTTTTCCCTATTTGTGCTGCGACCTGCTATTATACGATAAATGTAACACATGATTTCTATTCATTTGTTCGATTTCAGATATTCATTTTGACGCCGTGTTAAAAAAATAAGCAGTTTTGCTACTGATAAATAAAACATATACTTCGACAAAAGAAATTCAAAATGTAGGTATGACCTAAAACATTTAGGCGCAACCAATCTCTCAGGCTTGAAGAAAGGTTTATATGCAGATATGAATACACTGGCCATTTTTAAGACTCGATAATCAGAACTCGTCTACGAAATAGTCAAAGGAGAATGATATCCAGCTCAACCTCAGATGGGTTATAATAATGGTACGGTATATTAATGAATGAACAATGTCATTTTTCACTCTGTAAAGACGATGGGGGCCACCGCTACAGTTGGCCCCCAAGAAGAAAACCAACGTCAAAGAACTTAACAACTTCTTGTAGTGATGGATTCTGCAGCAATCTGTTGTACACAGTGAAGCTGCTAGACCCCTATAGGCCTCCAGCTCCATTTCAGTCGTCTCTTGCGACATATGACACGCGACAGTGTACAGCAGGGGCGGAAGGACAGTGATCTGGGCCCCCGGGCAATAAGAGTCACTGGCCCTAACCACTTATCCGACATAGATTGCTGGTTCTGCATCGTCCAAGTGCATCCCCCCCCCCTTCCTATTCACTCGGGCACTGTCCGATTGCCCGACCACTCAGTCCGCCCCTGGTTTACAGTATCTGATGATTCCGGCAGCATATTTAATTTATTAGTGATTTATCTGCTAACAACACTGCCATTTATTCTCCAGCTTCTTGAACTAAAAATGTGCACGTTATTTTGTTTCATCCACAAAGCCCTGCTATATATATATATATATATATATATATATATATATATATATATATATATATATATATATATATATATATATATATATATATATATATATATATATATATATATATATATATATATATATATATATATATATATATATATCATCATCATCCTCATCTTCAGCTCCCCGAGGATCATAGGCCTTCAACAAACAAAAGTCTTCCTGTCCCGTGCCTTGAGCTCAAGGTCTTTCCATGCTTTCTTCATCCCTCTCATGTCTATCTCCAGTTCTCTTCTCCGCATGTTCTTCAGTCTTCCTCAACCTTTCTTATACCTGGGGTTTCCAGAACAAGGTCTGCCTGGTAATGCTATCAAGAGGTTTCCTCACGGTGTGTCCTATCCATCTCCAGTGTATTCTTCTCATCTCTTGTTCTACTTCTAAAAGACACTACCTACATGACTACTGTTATTAATGCCACTTTCTGTAACTTGTATGTAAAAGAAGGGAAACCACATTACCGTTAAACCAGCAGACCACTGGGTCTTCTATAATTGGACACGCGCTGTAATATAACGGGTGGACTTTGTATCTAGGCTGAACGGTGCGCGCCTCGTCACAACTTCTATCAAGCTTACCAGAATACCACAGTCTGGGGGGAGGCTGAAGTCGATTACAGCAGGCGGTTCGACAAGTTTCACGAGAAAATGGAATTACTCCTCATCTTTTCCCCTCGATAATTGTTGGACCTCACGGACCTACATTTCTGCACGTTTGGAATCCATCATGATCCATCGTGACAAGTCTGAATTTTTTTAGTCTACGAGACCCAAGACAGATCGTGACTATTGAATTTGTGAATGGGCTATATTTAAATCTTAAATAATTCAATACCAGGTATTGATTCTGGAGTCATGTTTAAAGGGATGATAGCTTTTCTCTTCACAAAACTAATGTTGCAGTTGTTCGCCGAAGCAATTTAAAAGTTGGCGCGTTAACAATACCAAACGAATCCATTAGTTCATAAAAGCTTCCTGTGCTGTCTGATAACCTCACGATCCTCAGAATGAAGCTAACGTAAGATTTTGCATAACTGCGTCGTTTGGCAGAGTAAAACCATTTCTTTTTGTGCGTGTTTTCATTATACAAACTGGCAATAACACAACTGGTTTATTAAGGGATGCTGTTTTATTAACATATGTTAGTGTTGAGTAAATGCGATTGAAATAACGTAAAGAAACGCAGAGAATGTAACGATAAATGTTGCCATGAAAAGAACTCCAGCATATTCTACATGACGTGGCCGCTGACTAAACTGAATTTAAATATTATTTACCATCTACATAATTATGCCAGTTTGGCCTTTTACTTCGTGCCTGTTTGGTATAGATTTTTTCGAATTCTTGATACGGAGCAACGCTTGTGGGATGCAGAATTTCGCAATGACGTTGCCTGTCGCCTTGACAACAGAGCATAAATTTCGTTGTAAACCATAAAAAAATCACATTGTTTTCACAGCCAGATCCTTAAAAACAGATCACTATAAAATCTTTAGAACAAAATCTACCTGTTACCTGGTACATCCATAAGAATTCCCTCATTACTTTCTTCTTTCTAAACCTTTCCCTACATTCCCATATTACCGCCAGCCGTTGTTCAACCTGTTATTATATCAAACATGCAGCAGTCATCAGCCGTACTTTTTTCTGTAAATGTGATTAAAATGTTGTACTGTAATGGTGCTAATGATGACAAAACTGTGCCCATTTGACATGCTTACAAAATAATCTTCTACACAATAAATGCAACCATGGAAATAATACAACTCTGACCACTTTTAATTACAAATTAAAACCTGGTATAATGCCGCTGAATCCCAGCCGTGTCAATGCTTTTTTTTTTTGTAACATCTATTTTCCGCACATTATACATAAATGCCGTGTAAATGGGGCAGTTAACGGTTTACCGCGTAACCGGTTAAGATGGTTCCTGCATCGATTTCTCGGGGCGCCTATTACTTATATGTCTTCTGTTGTCTGGTGTCTTTCTTTTTGTCGTTCGAGTGCCTGCTGTTTCATTATGTTTACTTACACACATGAACAGTAATAACCACGGCACGAAAGTTGACCTTTCATTTGTTCTTTCCTGGATAATAATTATTTTCAATATGTCACGGAAATTTCGTTTAACCATTCATACAACGCCTCCAGACAACGAGGTCTTTTTATTTGGACATGCGCCCTAACATAACCGATGGACCTGTGTGTAGGTTGAAAGTAGCGCGACTGGACTCGCCAAAACGAGCCAAATTTTTTTTTTTTTTTAAAGTTTAACCCTTGAACTTCGAGCTATTTGACACATAACGGTGTATTTAACACCCTTTCGACGGCCTGTTAAGCCAGGGTATTATTTTGTTTTAATGCGGTAGTACTAGCCACTAGTCAGGTCAGGCAGCGTCTCCCAACTCGTAGCATACCTCCTCCTACCACCGACCTCTCGTTTTATAATGTTGCGTAATGTATACAGCGGAGTTGCCCTACGCGGACCACCAGGGGCCCGCGACAATGACTTATGGGCCCGCAATGTGCTGAAGTGAACGTTTTACACACACAAAAAAAGAAAAAAAAAAGAAAGTAGCCATTAGGCAGCCTTCATTACAGAAGTGAATATCAAGGTTCCAGTACTGCTGTATTGTCTGGACTCGCCAATGTGACAATAACTAAGGTGACACGTTTTCTACTGTCAGGTACTTCCTTACAACAACCTGTGATTCCTCTTTAAAGAATATATTTTTTTCAAAGACTTAGGTTACTTACATCCGCAGCTATCGTATCCTGGTGTTTCTAGAAGGGCAATAAAATATTTGATACCTTGTGCCACTACATACATGTGTAAGTCTATACTTATAGCTGTCGTCCATTTGACAAATACATACATGAACAGATTTAACGAGGAGCCAGACCTGCGACTTAAAATACCGTTTTTGGAGCCAGACATCTGGAGGCTTCCGGCTGCGAAACAACATCAACCACCGCCTTAAATTATTAACTTGACTAGTTTGTTTATTGAAGATTTTTTAATTGATAAATTAATAACATCCTATCAAGGCACACTTTTATATGATATGATTTATTTCTTCGTTATAAATGCTCAAATCTTTCATAGAAGAACAATATATTAGTAAACCTGTAAGTGATATT
Source organism: Oreohelix idahoensis (assembly GCA_024509875.1). Classification (NCBI taxonomy): domain Eukaryota; kingdom Metazoa; phylum Mollusca; class Gastropoda; order Stylommatophora; family Oreohelicidae; genus Oreohelix; species Oreohelix idahoensis. The sequence continues at coordinate 463,729 of JAMPIV010009247.1, forward strand.
TCTCCTGCGAGGGAAGATGGCTGCAACCCACAACGGTTGAAAACCGCTGGTGTACTGTATCTATTGAACTCAATTTTGAATGATATTATCTCCTGGACGTGTATCCCGCCAGGAATTGATATATCATCAACAAGTATGCATGCAGACCTTCGCGCAACTGATAATATCCTAATTTTCCATTATTTTGAAGCTTTTTGTGTTTGTTTGTTTGTTTTTTGCCGTTTCATTATGGTGTTCTGTTTATTTTAATAACTGAAGTGTTTACATTTTAATATATTCATTTGTATACAAAAAAGACATCAATATTTGTACCGATATAACATGTTTAATCCAGGTATATACCAGAATGTTACCTTTTCATGAACAGGTGTTGATCATAATGTTCCTGGTGATGGCGCGAGTAATGATAGGTAGGCCGTGTTCGTGCCTACAGCACTGATGTGCGTTATGTTTAACAGGTGTTGATCATAATGTTCCTGGTGATGGCGCGAGTAATGATAGGTAGGCCGTGTTCGTGCCTACAGCATTGATGTGCGTGATGTTTAACAGGTGTTGATCATAATGTTCCTGGTGATGGCGCGAGTAATCATAGGTAGGCCGTGTTCGTGCCCACAGCATTGATGTGCGTGATGTTTAACAGGTGTACTGCTCCCAAAAGAAGATAGTGCCGTAGGGGACTGATGCGTTAGATTTCATCATACTAGGACCAGCTATTTTATGAGGTGGGGTGACCAGCTGTCCGACTGGCTAAGTGGTTAGCGCATTTACCTTTAGCGGCACAGTTACCGGTTCCGTTCCAGGATCGAAACCTGGTAGCGT